>JAJPUD010002479.1:0-91917 GCA_023553655.1 Myrmecobius fasciatus | reverse complement strand
CTCCATCTTCTATATTGGTCCTTTTGTAAGTGGGTGTGCGTGCATGGACCATTCTCCTTCCTATTGAGATTCTTAGTCAATAAGCAGTCAGTGAATGGGCATTTCCCAAATGCCCCTTTTGTACCTGGCACTGAGCTGAGCACCAGGTATACAAGATAAAGCAAGGAATTCACAGGCTAATGGGGGAGATAGCGGTATACAAACTATCCCCAGGATAATTTGGAAATATGCAAGAGAGGGATTCTCTGGCCTGGACTTCTTGTAGAAGAGGGGATTTTAGCTGGCATATGAACTCCGAGCTTCTGGGCCTGCCCAGTTCTACCATGGAGACCCCCTTGAGGGGCATGTTGAACATTTGTTTAAAATGGAGCTTGCTGAATTCCCTGGAAGGTATTTGTTTATGTTTGGAGGTTTTCGTACTCAGTTTCAGACCATGGTGATCAGGATTGTAGTCCAGGTGCTATAGACAGCTGGCTCAGCATGGAAGCCTTGAGAAGCCTGGGGACCTGGGGTTTTAGGAAATGGGGAGCAGTTGGGGGGGGAAGGGATCTTGTTTGTTTATTTTTAAAGACTTGGAACTGGAACTGTGCTCTCTGCACACTATAAACTGACTGGAGTTGTATGGGGGAGAGGGGCATTTTGCCTACCACATGTTAGAGTGAGTAAATTTGCAAATTGATCATTATACTCTGGAAATAGATATTCCTTTGAAAACGATCCTGTGTGTTCCATGTCTAAAATTTTTATTTGCTTATCCCTATTCACCTTGGGTCCACCCAGTAGATTATAAACTTCTGGAGGGTAGGGAATGTTTCATTTTTGTCTTCAAATTCCCAACAGCTAATACAGTTTCTGGCATATGTAAGGATTTATTAGTTGTTTGTCAGTGGGGTTGGTTTGGATTGGAATAGATTGAATTAGCTTAGTTTGGTTTGGATTGGACTGAATTGAATTCCACTGAGGCAACCAGGCCTGAGCTCTTGATCTTCAAGGTTTAGCAAATACTGCAGCTAATTAGAATCGTGTTCCCAAGTGAGTAAAATGATACAGCGGCTGTTTTTAACTCGGGCATAGCATGAAAAAAACAGCAACCTCCCCCACTGGCACCTTTCAGGCACTTGGTGCTCACTCAACCTTTTCCCCTAAAGCACTTCCCCTTGAAACATCCAAAGGTCCCACTGGCAGAGCGTTCCAGTGTCCCTGGAGGAATGTAAGAGGCCTAATTTAAGGATGAAGAAAGGAAAAGTGGAGATACACTAGCCATGTTTCACAAAGGTTCTCTGGAGGGGACTGATATTCCCACTACAAGGAAACAAAAATCAAGGCACAAGCCATCAGAATTCATTAGTAGTCAGGAGGGTAATAAGATGAGAAGGCCTTGGATGAATAGTAATAAAAGTCATTGCAATTTTAATCCTTTTTACTTTTCAAAGTTTTCCCCCCTATGGCTATCCTTTACTTGTAGTAATAACTCAGGTCACACTTTAGAGCTTATACATTTGTGTGTAAGAGAGAATTCTCACTTTTTAAGAACCTTTGATTTCCCAATCAGGGCAGTTGAGATAGGTGACTTGTACCAATGCATATAAGTAACTGGGGTGTGTGTGTAGGGATGTACAGAGACAGAGGGAAATTTAATTTCAGTATTTACTATGTCCTGAACATTCAGCATTTAGGCAATCCCTACCTTCAAGGAGCTTACATTCTAGTGGAGGAAGACAACACATAAAAGAAAGTTGAAAAGCAGACTAAGGAAAGGTATATGATTAGGGCCACATGGGGTGGTTTGGGGGGTCATGGGCTGGTCTAGGTTTGAAGAGAACCAGGTGGTTGGTGTGGAGGAATTCACCAAAGAGAGGAAGAGTCCAGAGGAGTGAAGGCTCATTGTCAAAACAGGAGGAGGATCCTGGGTGGAAGATGGAGATGTGGTCTGAGATGTTAAGTGGCTTCCTCAGGGTCCTTCAGTGGTTACAGGTCATCGATGAGATCCGAATCCAGCTCTTCCTGACACTGATGTAGGCGCCCTCTGTGCCGTTCTACGCCTCCACCATTATTGATCTTATTCTACTCAAGTACTACTTATTACTGCAGTAGGTAGCACTATCACAAGAGGCAGCTTGTGAAACCCATTCTGCCCTTAGAGAGAAACCTAGGCCGCTGTGTGACCACAGTTAAATCAATTAACCTTGCAGAGCTTCCATTTTCTCATCCGTAAAATGGATATAATAGATGAATTACCAAAGGGGTTCAGTAGTATAAAAATGATTAAGAATCCTTCCATAAGAAACTGAACATGGACAAATATTTCACACTATTTACCAAGGTAGGGTCAAAAGGGATGCATGAAGATATAGAGAGATTTTTCAAGAAATGTAAAAGAACACAGAATATACAACAACCTTGATATCATTATCACAGGACAACTGGTAAAGAAGCTGGAACCAAAAGAAGCTAAAAATCTCCCAACTCTCATTTGCCAAAGGGTTGCAAGAGGCGAGATGATTTGACCTTACTGCTACAAAAGACACAAATTTAAATCCACTTTTTCTGACTTTAAATCCAAGGTTCTTTCCTTTATCCAGAAATTCTTAGCCAGACTTATCAAATTCTAAAAATTGGTTAATTATATTACAATATTGTTTCTTTTGTGATCCTACAAGTTTTATTTTTATTATCAAAAATTATTCTGGAAAAAAAGGGTCCATAGGCTTAGCCATACTACCAAAGAGGGTTCCATGGTACAAAAATGGTTAAGAATCATTGCATAAAAAACTAAAACTTAGATGAATATTTCACACCATTTACTAAAATAAGGTCAAAAGGGATACATCTAGATATAAAGAGAGATTTTACAAGAAATTTAGAAAAACACAGAACATTATCAGACTTAGGAATAGATAAACAATTTGTGAATAAGCAAGAGATAGCAAAATTATATATAAAATGGATAATTTTGATTACATTAAGTTAAAAAGGTTTTGTACAAATAAAACAAACATAGCCAAGATTAAAAGAAAGACAGAAAATTGGGGGAAATAATTTTAAAGACAGTTTATCAGATGAAGATCTCATATGTAAAGAACTCTGTAAAATCTATAAGAATGAGTCATTTCTCAATTGATAAATGAACAAAGGATATGAACAGGCAGTTTTCCAATGAAAAAATTAAAACAATTTATGGTCATATAAAAAAATGCTCTAAATCATTGATTAGAGAAATGCAAATTAAGAGAAGGGGAAAATAACAAATTTTGGAGAGGATGTGGAAAAAATAAGACAGTTTATTGTTGATGGAATTGTAAAATGATCCAAACATTTTAGAGAGCAATCTGAAATCATACTCCAAGAGTTATTAAACTACCTATACCCTTTGATCTAGCAATCCCACTATTTGGTCTATTTCCAGAGATGATTTAGGAAAAAAGGAAAAGAATCTATATCTTCTAAAATATTTATAGCAGTTCTCTTTGTGGTGGCAAAGAACTGGAAATTTCAGGAATGCCCATCAATGGGAGGATGGCTAAACAAAATGTGGTATATGACTGTGATGGAATACTACTGTACTGTAAGAAATGATGAGATTAATGATTTTAGAAAAACAGGGAAAGACTTGCACAAAAGTGAAAATGAGTGAAATGAGCAGAGTCAAGAAAACATTGTATATATAGTAACAGCATTATATTCTGAAAAACATCTTTGAGTGAATAAGCTATTTTATTTATTATATAAAAAATACACGAAGAAAATTACTATTTGCATCTAGAGAAAGAACTGATAAATAGATGTATAGAATAATGATATATATGATATATATGTATGTGTGTATATATAGAGAAAGAGAGAGAGAGAGAGAAAGATACTACTAGACATAAATAGACATATACCTATTTATGTCTAATAGTAGCTGTGCAAAAATGTTTGTGGCAGCCCTTTTTGTAGTGGCAAGAAACTGGAAACTGAATGAATGCTCATCAATTGGAGAGTAGCTAAATAAATTATGGTATATATGTCATAGAATATTATTGTTCTGTAAGAAACGACCAGCAGGATGATTTCAGAGAGGCCTGAAGAGACTTGCATGAGCTGATGCTGAGTGAAATGAGCAGAACCAGGAGATCAATGTACACGGCAACAACAAGACTATATGATGATCAATTCTGATGGACATGGCTCTCTTCAACAATGAAATACTTCAAACCAGTTCCATTTGGTCAGTGAAGAAAGCCATATACACCCAGGGAGAGGCCTGTGGGATCTGAGTCTGGACTACAACACAGCATTTTTGTGCTTTCTGTTAATGTTTGCTTATATTTTGTTTTTTCTCATTTTTTTTCCTTTTTGACCTTATTTTTTTGTGCATCTATATAATTATATATATATGTATATATAGGATTTAACACATATTTTAACATGTTTAACATATATTGGACAACCTGCTATCTAGGGGAGGGGTTGGGGGGAAGGAGGGGGACAAAAGAAAAAAAAGAATAAAGTTAGATTACAAACAGCTCTTAAAAAAAAAAAGTGATCTTGAGTTTTCTTCTTGAGTCATTCTTAGGCAGTCTGGCTCACTTAGTTCTGCATGGCCTCTCTGAGAAGACCTTGAACATATTTCTCCCCCAGACTGCGGATGCCAGATAGCTATGGAGGCGCTCTACAGAAATCTTTTGGACTGGGCTTTGCTTGGCCTGGACCTGTCTTGAAAGTTAACTAGTTTGGGAGCTCTGCATCCAGCATCATCACTCCCAGTACCGGCGTTCCAGGCTGATGTCCAGTGGGCCAAGAGAAAACTTTTTTCCTCCTTCCTACTTCCTTGTCCAGCAAGGCTCCCATCACCCCAAACAAGCTGCCAGGAAAAAAATCTGGTTCCTTTGACATATGCTCCCACCATCTCCCCCCCTCCTCACACGGAGTGAGTAAAAAATATGCCTAGTGGCCACTTGACTTCAGTCTTTTTTGTTGTTATATTTTTGCTTTGAAGAAGGAAAAGGCAAAAACTTCATGGCATAAAAGTAGAAATGACAAGATGGCAATCCAATTATAGAACTGAAGTCTGGAGAAAAGCCCCAGACATGGAAGGGCTTAAAAAACATTGTAGAAAGCTGTTTTTCTAAAAACAGGTTTTGTGGCACTGATTTACGAGGCTTGAAATTTCTCTTTTAAAAAAATAAGTGCATTAAAAAATTTTTTTTCCTCCTTTGATTTTGATCAGTTGTCTTAAAAACTCCAAGGGAAAACCCTTTGGGAATGAAGGCTGTAAAATGGTGATGAGAGACTGGAATGACAAGATAAAAAAAAAGGAAACTTCAATCCCCACAACCCAGGAAGCAGCTGCATATAGCACAGAAGTAACTACCTCCCTGAGCATCATCACCCAGGAGTTAGAGAGAAAAGATGGTGCCCTTTGTAACATGAGCTTTTAATCTGTCAGGATTTAAACGGACAGAAAGGAAATTAGGGAGAAATAAATAACCTTCCACCCACCTTATCATTCCAAACCTCCCTCTCATAGGGAAAATTTCAAGACAAAGCTTTAATTGTACAATGCGATTTCAGAATTACTGCAATTTCAGCAGAATTTGTATTCTCTTCATTGATGAAAATCATAATCTATGCCATAGTAAATGGCATTATTGTGCCCCTACCACAAATTGGCCAACCTTTAGTCACAGATCCTCAGATTGTCAAGCCCACACTGGAAGCTTTTCTACTGCAGTAGGACTTGGTGGAATTTGCCCTAATCTGACAGTACCTTTATAAGCCCGGTTATCTTTAAGCCATGATGAGACCTCAGAGGATGATGTTCAATAGAGGAATTAGAGTCTTCAGAGGTAATTCTATCAGTTTAGTGTCTCCTTACTGTTGAAAGGCACCTTGGTGGGTACCATGCCAGCTTATTGGTAATTGTGCCGAGGAACGATTCATATGATGTTATTTTCATTTTTAAAGTTTTGAAGACTAAATCATTTTAAGTTTCACTAGGTTTCGGGGGTTTGTCTTATTGATCGTATCAGAAGCCAGTTGAAAAGGAGTCCTGCTTCCTTCCTAGAAATCTGAAGTGTGGCTGGATTCCAGCCTAGAGTGCTAACGAGGAAATCTTCCACCGTGTGGATAGGAGATGCTCTGCCTCGTGTGCTCCTCTACCAGAGACAGGCAGGCCCCCCCAAAAGGAAGAGCTGCGCCCCATCTAGCACAGCTTTTGGTCTTTATCCCACCGCCATGCCCAGAAGCAGACACAGGAAGGCAGTGATGAGACTTGTAGGGTAGTGGGAGAGAAAACATGCCCTATGGACGGTAGTAGACAAAGGCAAGATCCTTATCACTTCGCCCAAGTGGTGTATCTGTCCTGGACAGCGTCTGCAAACTGGCCAAGATTTCGGTGTTAGAAATGTTTTTTGTTTGACTCCAGTCATATCTCTAACGAATGAGCTGATGAAGAATGTCAAAGGGACAGGTTCTTCCAAATTGGATATGATGAAATCAGGGAAGATTGGAGATAACCATTTCTTTTGGCTTCATGTCTGTCCATCCAGCAACATTATGTAAACATAGTAATAATTGTGTATGCATTTATGTGAAATAGCCTTTCGGTAGTTAGTACAATACCCATCCAATATGATCCAGAAAGCCTCTCTTAATCATTTGCCAAGGCCAGGAATGCTAGGTCCTGGGCCACAAGGACAAGTCAAAAATTGGGGTTTGTATTCTAATGGAAGAATACAGCAGGCAAACAGGTAAATACAAACATGATCATTTGAAGAGAAAGAGAACATTTATAGCAGGCTTTGGGCAAGCCAGGCTAGTGGTTCTGGTGCATTAATGACATTTTATCATCTTTAGAATGGAAAGCTCAGAAAAATCTCAGTGAAAGCATAAAACAGACCATGAAGTCTTGATAGAAGTCACCTTTCCTCAGCATGCCGGTCCTGTTGGGGGTGTCACTTTTTAATTCCACCTGTCCTCGTGGCCTAGAGACGCTGAGTATGGTGATATCATCAAACACAAAGGACAAGAAACAGAAAATTGCTCCGGCCACCAAATCCTGGGCACAGCCTAAGAATTTTGCTTTACAGGAACTCAGAAGCAATTTGGCTAATCTAATCCTCTGTTAGAAGGGAACTGAATTTGGAGTTGTCATTAGGGCAACTCTTTACCATTCTGGTCAATCCTTTCCTTACACAGCAATCCAAGACTCCTCTCAATCTCTGGTTTAGGTTCTTCCTGAAAGATAAATATACTTTGGGATCTTGTGAACAAACTATGGAGTCAAAATAGCTAGTTTTGCTTTCTAACTAGGATGCTACTCAGGAACTTTGGGAAAGTTTTTGACAGAGAGGATAGTTCTTGGACAATGTTCATGAACCATTAATTCTTGGGTATAGAAAAGGGGATTTTGAATTCCTTAAGCTTTGCAATCCTGGCCTTCTAACCAAAGGAAGGAAAGTTCCTGCACAATGTCACTGAGAGGTTGTCTCTGGGGAAACCCCATGTTTGAGAATTCATATATCAGACTTTCCAGAGAAAGAAAGGGATTTCCTGATGCAAAATGTTTCTTCCATGGTCTTCATGAAAGTTATCAATGTACACAATGCTTCCATTTCAGTGGCTTGGAAAACCTAGTCTTGGGATTGTGCCTCTTAGACCACCTGAAAATACATTCAACTTCCACATGCTTTTCTTTCTTGGGTGGGAAGGTAGAGAAGAAAAAGTCCCCTATCTCCCTATTATTACATCACCTTTGCTATGCCCTGAAAGTCTTAAGGGAAAAGGTGAAAGATTCCAAAAGAAGGAATGAACAGGAGATTGTTATAGACCAGGGAGAAGAGCAGTTTTTTTCATGAAGATACTCAGCCAGAGAGAAACATCTTGTTATATTAACTCCTTTTCTTTTACTTTTCTCCCCAGGGAAATTTCAGATCTATTTATCTGTTGTATTCACAATGACTAAGGCCTCTGTTAATTGCTCAAGCTCCTGTAGGGTGAAAATCCCTTCTTTCTCTGTTTCTCTCATCATACCTAATTTTGTTCTCTGGAAGGTAATAGATTTGTAAAGGGGTTCATTATTTGGAGGATGCAAAGGTATCTTTTGACAAGTCAACCTCACATCAACCGTAGCTTTTGATGTGTTTAGACTGATGTGCAGAGAGACAAGGATAATAAATTTAGAACTACTGAGCAATAGGACTTGATGAGAGAGGGAAAAAGAAACACCAGTAAGCAGTTCAAGTCCTTAAATTGTATGAATTGTTTCAGTGTTGTACTTGTATCTCCAATGTCTAGCACAGTTCCTGAAACATAAGTTTTTCACAAATGGGTATTGATTGATTGATTAAATCTTCTATCAAAGCTGCCACATAATTGATCCCAAGACTTCTGGTTGTACTCAGGTTGTAACAGTTATAGTATCTCAGAGCAGGAAGGGACCTGAGTGGCCACCTGGTTCTAGCTATACCAGAACCAGCATTCCCTACACAGAACTCTATACTTGGTCAAGTTGCAGCTTATGTTTGAAGAATCTCCAGTGAGGAGAAACCCACTATGTTCCTAATTTTACCTTGGGATGGCCCTAACTAATAAAAGTCTGTTTTTTCTATGTCACCAAGTCTAGATTTACTGATTTACATCATCTATCTATTATTTCTCATTCTATCTTGTGTCCAAGCAGCAAATTTTTAATTATCCCTCTTCCATATGCAGCCCTTCAAATAGTTGAAGGCATCTGTTATATATCCTTCAAATTTCTTCTTCTCCCACTAGATCATCCTCAGTTCCTTCAACCTATTCTCCTTTGTTCTAAACATATAAACTCTTGCCAACCTGGCTGCCCTCCTAGATTCTTTCCAGATTATCAGTTTCCCTCAAATAAAATGTAATGTTCTAGATATGGTTTGAGTAGAGAGTAGCAAAGCAGGGAGTATCATCTCCCTAATGTTGGCCATCATTCTAAACATTGTCAGATATAGGGCAAGAGGACTAGGGGCTTAGTACAAAAGCTACTAGAAGAATATCACCTGTTCTCTGTCTGAGTTCTACATGGTTCTCCCTGAAGGGATCATTTCATTTTCATGAGCAATAAAACTCATCAGACACATTTTTCGAATGAAAAGGAACATGGCATTTTGCATGTAATTGCAGAGTAGGCTAGACATGCAAATTTAAAGAGAAAATAAAATCGGACTTGCTTTCAAAATAAATTGTCACGACAGAAGCATAAAGCCTTATTTCCTGAAAGCAGAGGACCATTGAGAAAAGAACACTCATGTGCCCATCATCTACCTGTGTGGTGGCACATGGGGACAGGAATAATTCAAGAGCTAAGAAAATCAGAATGGGTAATGGAGGGTTTCTGAGCTATGAAGTATCTAAGATTCCTTGGAGATAGATGAATTTTCTCTTCAGTCTTTTCTCTTCTGCATGTCCTCATGTTAGTAACCCCACCTCTTTTACTCAATGATTTATTCCATTATTGTATATCTTCTAAAGGGACATTTGGGGCCATGGGGAGAGAGAAATCTCACTCTTCCTCATAAATCTGACCAAGCTTCTTTTACCAGATGTAGCTTTTGAACCTGCAGATACTGAATGTAGCAGGAAAATCCTGTTAGAATCAATCAGTCAACATGTACTTCTTAAGTATCAACTATGTGATGATGTTGTGCTAAGTGCTAGGGATACAAATGAAAAAGCAAAGCAATCCCTGCTCTTGAGGAGTTTACACTTTTGGTGGAATTACAAATGCAGTTCACAGATAAGTAAATATAGGTTACATACAAATAAATACTAAGTGTTGGGAATGGAGCATATTAATACCTGGAAGAACCAGGAATAAACAGCTTAAAGGAGGTAGCTCTCAAACTGAACATCTTAGACAGCTAAGAGTTCTAAAAAGTGGCTGCGAGGAGAGTCTCAGGAATAAGAGGCTTGTGACTGCACTCTCAGTGCTTAGCACAGTGCCTAGATGGAAAATGGAACATCAGGTATGGAGCACAACAAAAGTAAGATAGTTTGGCTGGAGGATGTCATGCATGAGGAAAGGCAATACATGTGAATAATCTGGGGGGGAAATTAGTCAGTCTGGATGGTGAAAGGCTTTGAATGCCAAAAGAGGCATTTATGTTTTGTCCAAAAGGCAGTAGAAAGCCACTGAAGCTTCTTGAGCTGGGCAATTAATTGGTCAGACCTTGTACTTTATGAATATCCATTTGGCAGCTGGGTGGAGAATAGGCTGGAGAGAGAAAATATTAATGCGAGGACCTGAAGTAAAAAGCTATTGCAATATTCCAGACCTAGAGTGGTTGTAGCATGAGATAGATATGAAAGAAATGGAGGAGGTAGAGTCAACAAGATTGGGCAACAGATGGGATTCGGAGGGCTGAGAGTGGAGAGTTAAAAAAGATTCAATCACAAATCTTGGTGACTAGAAGAATGATTATTGATCTTGACAGAAATATGGAAGTGAATAGGAGTGCCTTTAGGGAGAAAGATAATGAATTCTGTTTTGAATATGATGAATTATAGATGGCAATGGGACATGAGAGTGGAGATGTCCCTCTTGCAATTAAAGATCTATACTAGAGTTCAGAAGAGAGATAAAAGCTGGATATTTAGGTCTGGAAGTCATTAGCATAGATAGAGTAGTTAAATTCACTGTAGCTGAAGAGATCATTGTGGGGAGGGGGGGAACAGAAGAACCTTGGGGTATATTCATGGTTAGTGGGTGGACCTTGGATGAAAATCACGCAGGGGGGGGAAGAGAAAGATCAGTCATTGAGGTAAGAAGAGAACCAAGAAAGAATAATGTCAGGAAACCCCAAGGAGGAGAATATTCAGAAGGGAAGGTGTCACAGGGCCCCAAAGCTGTAGAAAGAGCAAGAATTGGGAGGAATGGAAAAAGTCTTTAGACACAGCAAAAACACAGATGATAGTGACATGGAGAGAATTGTTCCCTTGAAGAGCTGGGGCAGAAGTCATTCAGATTGTTAGGGATTAACAAGGGTTTGGTTGGTGGGAGCTGAAAGCAAGATGTTGAATCAACAAAGGAAGAAAGACTAGAGCCTGCTTAAGGGATTAGCAAGGACAGGGATGGTTCTCTGAGGACAGAGGGGATCTGACCGTGCTTACTGGCCATGTAACGCTGCCCTTCCTCTCCAGCCTCCCCCCAATTTGCTGCTGCTGCATGGAGCTTCCCCCACGGTCCCTATGCTGTCCCTGACAATGGCCCTCCTTAAGTGGCAGAGCCATGGCTGCCTTTTCCTTCTGGAGACAAGTGGCAAGAGATGAAGGGAGTGAATGCTTGTCAACACTGGGAGGAAAGCTGAGACAGTCCTGTCTATCAGTGTCAGGCCTGTGGCGGGCACTTAATAAATCCTCCTTGATTAATAGATTAAATTACATATTCAGGTTACAGAAAAGTCCTTGACAGGCTAGACGGATGAACCTAATCTAACAAGATACAATTTAATAAGGGCAAATGTAAAATGTGCACGGTGGTCTGGAAGTCAACTTTAGAAGATTATGGCCTATGACTGGCCACAGTTCCTAGAAGAAGATCTGGGAACTCTAGTGGGCTCCACACTTGGGAGAAGTCAACAGGGTAGTGCGAAAACAGTCTCCTGACTGGTACAACAAGTGACCCTTAATGGCCAGAATGCAGAACAGTCATGGTACACGTGGTTGATGGCTTAAGGCTCCACAGTTTAAGGAAGAAACAATCTAAAGAGCATGAAGAAAAAGCAACCATGATGGGTAGAACACAGACGAGCATGTCTTATCAGGGTCAGTTGAAGGAACTGGGGTTTTGAAAACTGGAAAAGAGAAGACTTAGGGGGCACATGGGAGCCACGGTCAGTATTTATCAGGTAGGAGAGACTGGACCCCTCGAAGCGATGGGGAGAAGTGGTGAAGGGTTAAACTTAGGTATGATGTAAGAACAACTTCTCCCACTTAAAGGCAGCCAAAAGTGGAATGGTTTGTCCCTGGGAAAACAGTGGGTTCATCCTATTTGAAAAACCTCAAGCAAATTCTGGCTATCAAACTGTTGGACACGTTGTAGATAGAGTTCTTGTTCGATGCAATCACTAAACATTAGTGTCTCCTGTATGGTAAGGATTGGGGATGCAGAAAGAGGCAAAAGACAGCCCTGCCTTTAAGGAGGTTACAGTCTGGTGGGGGAGACAATGTGCAAATAAACACATACAAAGCAAGCTATATAAAAGAGAAATGGAGATGACAGAAAGGGGAAGTGCTGAAATCAAGAGAAGCTTGGGACTTAAAGGAAGGCAGAGCAGCAGGTCAGGCAGGAAGAAAATGCCCAGTGATGGAATGGCTGAAGGAGTGTCGGAACGGAATGGAATACTGTGGTGCTCCAAGAATGAGGAAGGGGCAGGCAGATTTCGGAAAAACCTGAAAAGACTTACATGAACTGATGTTGAATGAAGTGAGCAGCAAGAAGAATATTGTGTGATGTTCAGCTGAGACTGAGCTCTGCTCAGCAATACCGTGCTTTAAGACAGTTCGAAAAGATTCATGATAGAAAATGCTAGTCGCACCCACATCCAGAGAAGGAACTACGGAGTCTGAAGGCAGATCTAAGCACGGCGTTTTTACCTTTGCTGTTGTGGCTCTTGTTGTTGTTTTCATGTTTTCCCTTTTTGTTCTGTTTCTTCTTTCACAACATGACTGATAGGTTTAACATGATTGCACAGCGATAACCTATGTCAGATTGCTTGCCTCCTTGGGGGAGTGAAGGGGAAGGAGGGAGGGAAAAAAAATTAGAACTCAGTATCTTCTAGAAATGAATGTTAAAAACTATCTTTATATGTAATTGAAAAAAAAATACTAATGCAAAGAAAGAAACAGAGAAAACATCCAGTGCTGAGAGATGGAGTGTTTTCTATTTGGAACAGCCAAGAAACCCATATCACTGGATCAAAGAGTACGTATTAGATGTAAAAAGACTAGAAAGTGGGAGAGGGCTAGATTATGAAAGCATTTTGTATTTGGTGTTGAAAACAGTAGGGAGCCACTAGAGTTATTTAGGGGAGGATGACATGAGTAGACCTGCACATTAGGAAAATTAGAAGGATGAAGAAAGGATGGATTGGAATGGGGAGAGACTTTAGACAAGCAGACCACCAGAAGGTCATTAGAATAGTCCAAGCTTGAGGGCCTGGACCAGAGTTAGTGTAAGAGGAGAGAAGGGAGTATTTCAAGAGATGATGCAAAGGGGAAAGAAATGGACAGGCTTTATCAATGGCTTGGATGTGGAGGCAGGGGAGTGAGAGATGGTGAGCAATTCGGTATGACACCTGGGTTTTGAGCTTGAGATCCTAGAAAGATGATGGTGTTGCTCTCTGCAGTAAGAGGGAAGGTGGGAGAGTGAATGGGTTTTGGGGGGGAAGCTGAGTTCTGTTTATAATACTGAGTTTAATATTTCTGCTGGAGATGTCTGGCAAAAAAAAATAAAAATAAAAAAAGGAGGAGGAGAGGTGAAAAGCAAATAGATTATGTCCTGATAAGTGGATTTCAGAATTCTTGAACATAGAGGTGGTACATTTATCATATTCAAATATAATGACTATGGCCTCTGAGGTCTCTCCCAATTCTGTGATTCTGTGATCCTATGAAAGGATAACAGCTCTGTGAATGTAGTGTAGGGAGAAAAATGGAGCTATAATTCCCCTGTTCTCCCCTTCCTCACAATAATAATTATTATTATTGTAATTAACAATGACAATCATTATCATAATTATTTATAATTATTGTAATTACCATTATTAATAATCATTATTATCATTGTTGTTATAGCTAGCTTTTATGCAGGATGCTCCAAAAGTTTTAGGTTTATTTTAAGCTTATTTAATTTTGTGAAAGCTTAAAATGGTCCTAAGACTTTGGAACACTCTCTATATAGCTTCAAGGTTAGCAAAGCATTTTGAAAATATCTTATTGAAGATTTTTCTTGCACAACAATGATAAGTTTGGAAATATGTATGCATATATTCGATTTGCCAGTATTTTAACATAATTAACATGTAGTGGATATCCTGCCATCTAGGGAAGGGGTGGGGAAGTTGGGGGGAAAAAAATTTGTAATGGAAAGCTATGTAAGGGTTATTGTTGAAGAATTACCCACACATATGTTATGCAAATAAAATAAATTAAAAAAAAAAAAAGAAAGAAAATATCTTATTGATTCTCACAATAACACTCAAAGGTAGGTCTATGACTACCCTATTTTACAGATGATTAAACTGAGGCAGACAATGATTGAGTGACTTACTCAAGAGTCATAGAGCTAATAAATGTCAAACAGCAAACAGTCAGGTACTTTCTTTTAAAAGAGCGATTGGACAAGAATCAGATAAAACAGTTTTTGTGCAGTAGAATTTGTTGTAGACAATTTGTTATTACTAGATAAATAAAGCAGTTTCATCTGCTAGAAGGTGAACACATTTCTTTATTGTTATATAGAATGATTTTTGAAAATATTATATTGTAATTATACCTGCTTTTATTTTGGAGCTAAAACTATGCCTTCACAGCATCTTTACAATTTCTTTGGCTGATATGGGAATGTCTGGGCTGTGAGTTTTATATTTGGAAAAGTATCCAAATCTAAAAAAAGCAATCCACTCAAAAAATGTATTTCCTGGTATCAGTGTCTTCATATGAGAATCCTGAATTACTTCCACAAACACCATATCTCCCCTCAAGTATTTTCCCTATGTATCATTATCCTTATTTTCCCCCTCTGCTAGAATTTTTAGACATGGTAAAAATCTAGTAAATATTTTCACATTACAGAATAGGAAACTGAGACCCAGAACTATTAATTGACTTGCCAAGGACTTGAGCTACTTAGTGGTTGACCCAGAAGCTGAGCTGTGATATCCTGTCTCTAATAATATTTTTAGTACATCACACTGATGGCTTATATTACAATTTTGGAAATTCTATATTTTAACTTAAATTTTGTGGATGACACTAACATTTAGACCCATTAAGCTCAGATACAAAAGAGGTTGTTTATTTCTTTATTATAAGTACTTTGCTTGCAAATAGAGTTAAGATATCACTAGATTACATGATCATAATTTAAGATTAGAAGGGCCCTTAAGTCATCTAAACGACACTCTTGAATATAATTTCTTTTACTAATATATACTTTCTTGAACTGGTAATTTATTATTACATATTTTGAATCCTCCCTGATGTTCTGCTGGGCACACAACAATGTTCTCTTTTGAGTTTTTTTAATTTTGTATTCTTTTTCTGTTTTTCTTTTTTTTTAATAAAATATTTTTTAAGTCATTTAGTCCAACTTTCTTGTTTTACAGTAGAAGAAATGACCCCTTGGAAAGGTGAAATAACTTGTTTAAGGTCACATAAATAGAAAATGGCAGACCCAAGATTCAAATTCATGCCCTCCAACTTCAAAACCAGTGCTCTTTCCACTTCATATATGACTTTCCAGTTTCACACTTCTCATCCACAAACTGTGTTATGGTTCAGTTTTCCTCTCTATACGGCCTTCAGTCCAAAGAGCAGACTGCACCCACAGGTGAAGCCTTGTAGCAATAACTAAAGTGTCACATCACCCATCACTAAGAAAAGGATGCAAATTGTATTTCACTACAAATTCCCAATGACCTTTTGCCTATTCCCCTCCCCTCTTTTTCTATCATGATGCCATCATTCTGGTGGCAGTTGATTACTTTCAAAGAGACAGAGAATATGTAGACTAAAAAGAAAACAAAGAACAACCAGATTTGCCAGAATTGCAAGGGGATGGAGTACAGTTAATTACTGAATTGGAGAAGTCTTACAGATCAAGTGCAATTCAATTCAGATGAATTCACAAACATTTATCAGTTGTCTGTTATATGTCAGGCTTTACAAATGAGAAAAAGAAAAATAGTTCCTGCTCTCTGGAAGCTTACAATCTAATTGGAGAAGATAGCCAAAGGAAACTGAAAAGTTGGGTGGGAGTGGGGGAATGCCAGTGGGGACAGTCTGAAGGGACATGATGTCCTGTGGAGTCACCAAGGTGAGCTACTGAGAGAACATGAAGAATTACCTGGAAGTTTTGGGTGGAGTTTCTAACTACATCTTCCTCCAATCAGAGGGGATAGGCAGCTAAGGGAATTCCACTAGTGTTGAGAGTCAAAAATGGCATCAGTCTGCAGGCAGCTGAGGTTTCAGGGGATCAGTTTGTTCCTGTGGATGCAAGATATTCCAGCGGGGAGTGGGAAAGCTGATGAAAATGGGAAGTCTGGTTAATCCCCTTAAACTTCTGCACAGACCATTGCCCCAAAATGGACTGACCAGTCATTCCATTCCTGAAAGAAAGGCTAATTAACTCTGTTTTTCCAGTTTAAGCTTTGAGCTTTCTTTCCTTTATACCATTTTCTAAGTCTTTATTCTGGATCATCTGGAGTTGGACCTGTATCTACCACAGATATGTCCTTCTCCAGTCCAGATGAACAAAGTAGGAGGGGTGCATGGCATCCAGGAAAAAAGTCATGACGATACCTCGATTATGTGGTTTGTGGTCCCAAAGTCCAGGACTCAGCAATATTTGTAGCCCACTGAGAGACAAGCATGTTTTTCCCCATCAATGTTTTTTTTTTCTAAACAAAAGTTAAAAAGCTCAATTTAATCAGTATTATTAAATACTTTTTAAAAGATGATGTATTAAAAGAAGGAAAGGAAAAGAAAAGAGAGGGGAGGAAAGGAGAGAAAAAAGGAAAGAAAAGAGAAGAGTCAAAATAGTTTTAGATGTTTGATTCTTTATAAACCCCCCTTCATAGCCCAGAACCCTTGAGGAAATAACTTAAAACTTAAATCTGGTTTATTTCTATTGTCTCTCCCAAAGAGAGAATACAAAGATATTCAATGCATAATGTAAATTAGTATAGGACAGCTATTTATTTCCTTTACACAAAATAAAATTGTATTAAGATACAAGAGCATCACAAGTTCTCATTGGAAAAAAAAACTTATAAAAGCAGAATCAATAACTTATCACTATTCTCTCAGCAGGCTGATGATTAAAACATTAAGACATGAAGTATTTATTAAGTGCTAGGCACTTTACAAGTATTTAATTTTCACAACAAGCCTGGAAGGTAGAAGCTATTATCATATCTATTTTAGAGTTGAGAAAATGGAAGCAGATAAGTTATGTGACTTGCCTAGGATCACACAACTAAGTATCTGAGGCTGACTCAAGTCTTCCCGACTTCAAGCCCAAAGTGCCATCTAGCTGGCTAGCCTTGTAAGAAGGAGGGCAACTGCCTCCGGACCCATCCCTCAGGGTCTCCTTTAGTCCTGACTTGTTGGCAATGGGGAGGAAAAGAGGGGAGAAAAAGGGAGACCGTATAAGAGAGACAGAGACAGAGAGATAGAGAGAGACTGAGAGACAGAGACTGAGAGATAGAGCTAGAGGGAGACAGAGAGAGACTGAGAAACAGAGACAGAGAGAAAGAGATTCAGAGACAGAGACTTAAGATAGACAGAGAGGAGACAAAGAGGGAGACAGAGATAGAGACTGAGAGACAGGGAGACAGAGACTGAGAGATAGAGACAGAGACAGACAGAGACAGAGACTGAGAGACTGAGAAACAGGGAGAGAGACTGAGAGATAGTGACAGAGACAAAGACAGAGAGACTGAGAGGGAGAGAGGAGAGGAGACAGGGAGACAGAGATTGAGACAGAGACTGAGAGAGAGAGACAGAGAGGGAGAGAGAGGGAGACAGAGTAAGAGATTCAGAGACACTTAAGATAGAGACAGAGACAGGAGACAAAGAGAGACAGATTGAGAGAGTCTGAGAGAGAGAGCTAGAAAGATACAGAGAGAGAGAGAGAGGCCTTCCTGCTAGCAGGTGAATTGCTTAGTCACCAGCCCTTTGAATGTGAGCCCCCCACATCATGGAGGAGGCTAGGGATGGCCCCCAGGTGCATGCTCAGTGGGGGTGCAGTCTCCACTATTCAAAAAGCAGGAATAAGAAAGGGTCCTGCGCTCATTCCTCCTCTCTGTACCAGTCACCCTGTTGTCATCCGGCCTCCCCCGGCCTCCAGGGCAGGCTCAGTCCCCCGAACTTGGCCCCTTTCTGTGAGGTCCCAGACTCTGAATCCAGGACAAGGATTTCTAGCTTTCTGGGGGGTCGTGGATTCAGTCCGGTGAAGCCTATGGGCCCGTCTCAGAGTCATATCTCTAAATACATAAAATATAGAATTACAAAGGAAATCAATTATATTGAATTATAGTTTTATAACAAATTTTCAAACACATTTAAGCCTAAACAGATCTCAGGTCAAGAAGGCCTGTGTAGGGAGGACCTGCCAGCCAGCAGGAGTTGCCACTCCTTTCAGCCCCCACCCACTGGCCACACCTATTTATTCTACACTCCTTGGGTTGTTTCAGTCATTTAAACACCAAAGTTATATTAAGCAAACAGTTAAAAATAAATTTTAAAAAAAGAAAAGAAAAATAAATAAATAAATGAAATAAAATAAGTAAAAAAATTTGAAATCAAGTATTAGTCACTTGAATGATAAAATGTGGTGTAACCCTTCTCAGCTCCAGCCCCCAGGCAGACTCTATTCAGATTTGGGTCTGTTTCTACTACCTCCATTTCCCAGGCTGTGAAGAAGAGAGAATGAGGAAGGTCCTTTCTTTCAGGGAAAACAAAACAAAACTTCAAAGGATTAAAGTAGTCCTGCGGTGACCAGCACCTGTCCCTGTTGGGTGGGCAGTCCCCAGGTCCCTCCTGCAGGCACTTCTTTTCCACTGGCCACAGGGCGGCCCTCCTGCAGGGCTCCCTCAGTGCACCTCTGTGGGGGAGGGAACCAGGTGATTCTTAGACCTCTGCTTGCACCCCCAGGATCCGAGACCCACGCTGGACTCTGTGTACCAAAAGACCCTCAAAGTGATTTTCCCGACATGGGTACTCTGCCCTGCAGTGTTCCAGGAGCTGTAGTCCACACTGCAGGACTTCCTAAACTCTTTCCACGCGTGACCCCTTTTACCCAAGAAATTTTTATGTGACCCTGGGTATATATAAAATAGGTGTGCAAACCAGACATTTACCGATCTAAATCATAATTTCGGCATCCCCACATTCAATTACAAGACTCGAACCACAGTTTAAGAAGTGGGGGTCTAGTAGGAGAGCCATTGCAAACATACAGACAAGTCAGGCCTAAAGTTTTCTGGGAAACTCAGGTTCATTGCTTTAAATTGTTATTAAATACTGCTTAATCTACCTTTCATTTTCTTTCTGGATTCAATTAGATTGCTTCTTATAACTAACCTTGAGCTCTTAGGAGTCGTGTTCCTCCCAAAACAATCATGAGACTTCAGGGCAATTTAACATCAAAAGTTTTTTTCAGTTGTTTTTCCTCCACTTCTAACAAATTTTCTCTGGCACTTTCACAAGTAATGTATTTATCCCGCTAAACTGATTGACTTGAAGTGATGGCCTGGCCATGCCTTTGGCTGCTCTGTTCTCTCTTACTTTGTTCTTTTTTTAAATGAAAGAAACTGAAAGGAGGACATTATAGTAACATGGCTGCATCCCAACACCCTTATGACCTTGAATGACTATTTTTTTTTCTAAAAAAAAACAAAACAAAACAAAGGTTCTTGACAGTGCAGCAGGTTCCTTTCTCATATTTCCCTCAAATGTGAGCTCAAGTTGTGCTCTGAACCATAATTATTGCTCCCCCCCACTCCCTCCTCTGTTTCTGAATCTCTTCCCCATCACCAGCCACCATATTCATTATATGACATCACATTGCAGCAGTAAAAAGGTACAATTTACTTAAAACAGAAAACAAAATAAATGACAAGGAAGTAAAGTCCAGCAACTTTATTAACCATTTCCCCCAAACTACCTCCTCTCCCACTTCCAATAAATATTGTTTGTAAGACCTCAGCTTCTACTTTTCAAGCCAGCATTGTAAACTGGAACAAGAAAAAACAAACAAAATCAGATTCATCATACCCCACCCCCAGGCAGCCTCCTCAGCATGGCAAGGGATTATTGGGGCAGCATTCCCAGCAACCACAATAGGCCACTGGATTCCTCATCTGTGAGATCTGATATGGGATCACAGAAATCCTGGCTCTGGAGAAGAGTATTTCTCAGTGACAGGAAGCTCAGGATCTTCATACACCTTTCTCCCTGTCTCCTGATATATCTTAGTGCCATTCCTCCTTGATTGCTTCCTCCAGTGTTTCTTTCAAAACATCCTATCTTGAAGAATTTCTATGCTATGTGTCTCCCCATGCCCTCCTGAGGGAAAGTTTCCCTCATCCCAGAGACTTGTGGAAACCAGACAGACTTCTGGAAATACTCCTTACAGTATTAAAGTATTTTAAAAAAATGCTTTTTAAACTTTTAGTAAATACAGTAAAAATACCCATGGCTTCCCATAAGTATTTGACTCCCCTGGCTGTATTTTGTATAATTCAGAATTTGAATAATTTTCTCAATATCTTTTAATATGATAATGATTAAGAACATGCTTCTCACTTATTATTAGTAGTATATCATCACCACTATTGTTATTATATCATTGAATCGAATGCTGAACCTCTAATCAGGTAGATTGGAGTTTAAATTTGGCCTCAGACACTTGTGAGCTTTGTGGTGTTCGTCTCAGTTTCCTTATCCATAAACTAAGATAATAACAGCCCTTACTTAATGGGGTTATGAGGGTCAAATAAGATAATAATTGTAAAGCACTTAGTACAGTGCTTGGCACATAGTAGGTACTATATAAATACTATTTATATATAAATATATTAATATATAAACATATATCATAAATATATTTATATATAAATAACAAATAAATCGTTATTGTGCCTGTAAGTGACCAAGAATCCTAATCCTCTCTATCAGATACTCCACAACCTCTCACTGAACTTCTTCAAGACTTGCAGTGAGGGGAAATCTACTTTCTGAATAGGTAGCCCCCTTCTATTTTAGTCTATTTTAGGACAGCATTAATTCTTAGGAAGTTTTTCCTTATATTAAATCTTAATTTGTCCCTTAATTTGCTCCCTTATAAAGCATAAGTGCTATTGGAGGAGACTATCTCTCTGTTTATCTATCTATAAATATATTAATATATACATGCGTATACATTTATATGCACACAAATGTGTGTGTGTGCGTGTGTGTGTGTGTGTGTGTGTGTGTGTGTGTGTGTGAGAGAGAGAGACAGAGAGACAGAGACCAGGAATAAGAACCGGACCTTTTGTTATTCTAAAACACCTAAAACACTCAGGTTTTCATGTTTTCTTTTGTTTTGCTTTGTTTTTGCCCAAGATAACATATAGCATTTCTAGTGAGGATTTCTAGGTTCCATTTAAAAGGGAAAGAGAACAAGTATTTTGATGGCACCTCCTATTTGCCAGGCCCTGTGCTAAGTGTTTTACAAATGTGGTCCCACTGGATCCTTACGATAACCATGGGATTTTAGGTGCTGCTATTAGCCTTTTTACAGTTGAGGAAACTGAGGCAGGTGGCTAAGTGGCTTGCCCAGAATTACGGAGCTGGGAAGTGTCTGTGGTCAAATTAGAACTCAAATCTCTCTCCAGAGGCAGCGCTCTGTCCCCTACTAATCTTCTTGGGAATAACCACGAGTACCCAGTAATGGTCAGACATTCCAGGTACACACCCCAGGTACAGCTCTCTCAGGTCAGCAAATGGGCGCCTCTGAACCTCTCAGAAGAAAGCCAGCAGCTGCCACCATATGCCTCTGCTTGTTCTGAACCTTACAGGCGATCTTTCTCTCATTGGCAATGGCAGAAGCATCCTTCCTGGGAATGGAGATAGCTGCTTTCTCCTTGTAGAACTCGGCTCCTTTCAGAAGGATCAAGTCACTACTCCTTAACTCCCTGTGTTCCTCCTCTGAGTCCCATTATTCTATTCTCTAACTTCCTGACCTAGGTCAGTTAGTGCACAAACATTTATTAAGCACCTCCTACATCCTGGGCACTGTACTGAACACTGCGGGTACAGGAAAAATCAAAGAACAAATGAACAAATAAAAACCCCTGCTCTCAGTTAGTGGGGGACACAAAATGAGAAGGGCTGTGTACCCCCGAGATCTATATGGGATCCACTGGAAAGACATTACAGAGGTCAGGGTTCGTTCCTGCCTCTCAAGAGCCTTTTGCTTTTACCATGATCCTCTTTTTCCCCATTTTTACAAAGAAGTGATTTAATCTTTCTTGATAACCTGGAGACTAGAGAAGCTCTTATCTAAATAAAGCCTTATCTGCTTCTAGGAGGAAGACCAATCTACCTTTTGAACATAGATAGCAGTTATTAGCTCTGGCAGAAAGACAAACAGTACACACTGTGTAAGCAAGCCTCTGCAGAATGTTTCTTGCTTCCCCCATTTCCTGGAAGCCAAGTTTCAGAATTCAGTTCAGTTATTCCTGGTGCTAGCACTTAATGGCCAGGTCTCATAGGGAGCTGCCGTGGCAAACTGTCAGTTGGCCATATTTGTTCTGGCTGGGGACTAATTCACTGGGCTTGACTTATTGTTTTGGTCCTCCTGCCTTTTCCTGCAAGATGAAGCCAACTGGCTAGGTGGAATCTGATTGACAATTAGCAACTTAATTTCAAAAGCCAATGCAAAAAATAAATGAATGTAGGTATAAGTATATATGCATACATACTTTGTCATTTACAACTTCTATGGATTTGGGCAAATCATTTCTCAGAGACTCAATTTTCTATCATTGAGGAGAGATTTGAATTTGATTTCTAGGGGTTCTTCCATCTTGAAATCGAGGATTCAACTAGTTATTTTATACTGGCAAGCATTATTCTCTGGTCAATTGAGTAAATTTGGATTGTGAGTTGTTGCTCATAGCTGCCATTTATATAGTATTTTAAGGTCTGCGGTGTATTTTACATATATTATCTCATTCAGTCTTCACACCAGTCCTTTGAGGCCAAGTTTAGCTTTTGATGTTTCTGTTTTATAGATGAGATTTTTGAGTTTCAAAGAGACGGAATGAATTGCCCAGAGTTATGCTACTAGAATGCTCCCAGATCCCAAGTCTAGCCCTCTTTCCATTATACCATAAAAACTCAGAAAGTTGTGTTTTCTTAAAGTGGATTATACATGATATATGCTTGTTAGATTTATAGGAAAGGAAAATTAGCTGTTTATTCCTGGTTTCTCTATTTCCCTTGCTTATATAATCATCATTTAGCTTCCATATTTCAATTCTATTTAATCAGCTTTTTTAAGTACCCACTATATGCAAAACACTAAGCTAGATGCTAGGAATCAAAGACAAAAAAAACGAGAAAATTAACCATACCTGTTGTACACAATGTTTGGTACACAATAGGTATTTTATATAAGTTGCTTCTTCTTGTTCATGGAGTTGCTTCCAGAAAAGTATTTTATAAACATTACTATATAAAAACATGTACTACAAGTACTATACTTATAGTACTATATAAACAGCATACAGAATAGATAGTGATAAGCTCAGAGTCAGAAAGTCCCGAGTTCAGATTTGACTTTTGACACTCATTAGTTGTGTCATGTTGGACAAGTCATTTTTCCTCGATGTACTTTATTATAAAATGGTAATAGTCCCCTTTACAAATAAGGATAATAAAGGACATCACAAGATAGTTATGTTTCAGATAAGATGATGTATATAAAATCCTTTGCAAATTTTAAGGCACTCACTATGTCAGTTATTATTATTATACAAATACATTCTTATCCTTTGCTTTGACCACATTATGAGACATGTAATTCTGAGGAGCCACCTGGACCACCTTTGGGACAAGATAATCAATTAGTTCCTCTCTATTAAAACTCTTTTTAAATGTCAGTTATTATTAAGAGGTTAAAGTTATTGACTAAAATGAGGTTTGTGAATTTCATTTACCTACTTTATTTCTTATTACTCCTCATTATTGAAAGTTTCAGGCTCCCAGACACGTGTTCTGTTACCAGGTCCACTAGTTCTGGCCCAAGAGTACAAATTGGAAATTGATAACCCTGAGGGTTTGGAAGATTATTCTTTTTAAAATTATTTTTAAGTGCTACGGGTGCTTTTAACACCACAATCATTTCATCACCTCATACACATACAGGATATATGACCTTAGACAAATCATCTTCTGCTTCAATTTCTTCAACTGTAAAATGGAATAATAGCACCCACATTCCAGGTTGTTATAAAGATCAAGTGAGATATTTATAAAGTGCTTAACGCAGTAGATGTTACCTATTAAGTTCTATATAAATGCTGGCTATTATTATCAGCATCATCATCATCATCACCATTTTACAGTTGGAAAAATTGAAGTAAATATCTGATAAGTGATTTGCCCAAAATCACAGCTCTAGGAAGGATTTGCACTCAGGGCTACCATTTCCCTCATAAAAGAGAAAAGCATTTAAATAATAGTGATCAATGAAACCATATCTAATAATCTGTGGGATATAGCCCCTCACATTACACTGAAAAGAGGAAAACGTTTCGTTATCTGTTGTCCAGAACTGAGATTCATGGTTACAGTTCCAAGGGTTCAGTTGCCTTTCAGCATTTCCATTTAGATTATTATAGTAACTCTCTACATGGTGCTTCTGGGTCTGTTCTGCCTCATTTCATGCAAGTCTTCCCTTGTTTCTCAGACGACTTATCTGATACGAGCACCTAGAACAGAGTCCAAGTCCTGTTGGACTTGGCCAACTAGATGAAGTTGGCCAGAGGTGAAGCTATTTCCCCAAATAATTTCTTATTGTAAGTCAAGATTCACAGAATGGTAGATTTGCAGCTGGAAGGAAATTTAGAGCTCAGTTGGTCCAATATCCCCAACTTACAGAGAAGTAAACTGAGGCTCAGAAACACTAGACATTAAGCCTCTCTTGGCAAGGCTCATCTCTTTCATAAAGCCTCTGTACTGCCTCCCCACTGGCTCTCTCTGGTCCTGTCTCCTCTGGCCAGCTGTCATCCGTCTGTCCCATGAACCTCCAGCCTGTGTCCCCAGGTCTGTCTGCTGTGGCCCTTCCCCAAGCTCCTAGACCTACTGTCCCCTCCTTGCAATCCTTTCTGCCCATGAGCGACCCGGACTCACCCTGCCCAGCTCCCTACTCCGATTAGCCAATCTTGGCATTTGTCCCCCGACCTACCTGTAAGTCTAGTTTCTGAACATCCCCTCCCTACACCTGCTGGCCTTCTGCCCCGTCTGCCCAAGCTAGGGAGAGCGACTGCAAGTTAGAGGGCAAAAGAACCCTGCAGAGGGGCCTTCTGTGTACTGCAGATGAAGACTGGCCCCAGTAGCCCAGGACTGAGGCTGACTTTAGTCAGACGTCACCCTCACCTTGGACTTCCCTGCTTTCTGCTGCTGGCTTCTGCCTTCTCTGCCCTCCTCCCCCAAGGACACACCTTCACCTTGGCCTCCCTTAACCTAGGGCTGGTGGGGCAGGCCTTCCCCAGGCAAGCACAAGGTCCCCCAACACAGAGTGGAGGCTTGAAGGCCTGGAGTCACCGTCCAGAGATGGGTGCTACTTTTTTATTAGTTTGTTTTTTCCGATTATACATGTACATTCATTTTTTAAAAACACATTTCTTTATGAATCATGTTGGGAGAGAAAAAGAAGAACAAAAGGGGAAAACCACGGAAGGAAAAAGAAAAAAAATGAACCTAGCATGTGTTGATTTACATTCAGTCTCCATAGTTCTCTCTTTGGTTGAATTACTTTTAATGGTCCAAAACTCCTATCCAGAAACTAGGAGAAATTCTCCTTTATAGAGAATCTTTTACTAACATGTCAAGTTCAGTCAAGAAATGAGTGTTAACACTACCATTGTCATAGTATTCCTTGATGGGACTTTGATGGGGGGTCAGAGATTAAGGATTAAGTTTAAGCCAGGTATTCATAACCTGAGCCCCATAAATCGCTAAAAGGTCTGGAAAGATTTCAGAGGGACAGCTAACTTGGGTGGGAAAAAATACATCTTTATCTTCGCTTAACTTTTGGTTGCCTTTGAAATTCTATGTATTGTATTTTATGCATTCAAAAACATTATTTTGAAAGGGGTTCTTAGCATTCCCTGCCATACCAGAGGAGTTTATGACACAAAAAAATGGTTGGGAACCTATGGTCAAGGGCAGTGACATCAAATTAAAATAGAAATGGAAATCATTGAACTGTTTATAAGGTACCTTATGGATCACATTTTGACTTAGGAAGCCACATTTTAGTTATCTATTTGTGTGTGTGTGTGTGTTTTTGTATTTATTTTCTTCAATATTTCCCAATTATACTTTAATCAGGTTCAGGATGCACCCAGGGCTAGAGTGACAAGAGATTTCCCACAAAGGCAGTCGCTGTATCTCTTAAGTGGGAGAGGTCTATTAGATCTCTTCGCTAGTGCTGCTCCCAGCTACATTTTGTTTCTGCTACTTAAGAACTAGCAGAGTGATAAATATCTATTCTGGAGGCTGGGGAAGGCTCGGATAGTTCAGGAATACTTTGGGATTTAGGATTAAAAAGGCTCATTGTGGGAGAGATGGGAGAGAAGAGCTCTGTAAGGGGAGACAAAGACCCTTGGGTCTCCCTCCCCAAAGCTAAGACTAAGGAAGAAGGTAGAAAAGAGTGGGATGAAGGGGTATGGGAAGACCATGAGCTGTGAGACCCCATGCTGGGCAAGACATGATTTTTTTCATTGTGAGCAAGGATAAAATTTCAGTCCTTCATGGAGGAGGAAAGAAGTGATGCTTTCCTTCCCTAGTTTGTGGAGCTTTGAAGCAAAGCCCCAATTTTTCTTTCCTAGCTATGGCTCTAGGAAGTAGGTCCATGACACCCAAGGCCCAGGAACAGTTGTCTTGTCTCCTCAAAAATGGACATATCTCCATCCTCCAGAGCTCCTTTTTATCTGCAAGTCACTGAGTAAGACCTTATACTTCATTAAAGGGATTTATATCCCTCCACAATACCTTATACATAACTCAATTTATTTTAGCAAACATTTATTTATCTTGCCTCTGACACATATTGTCTATGTGATCTCAAGTGAGTCACTAATTCTTTGAGCTCTTCATGCAATTCTCAATTCTACAAGTTGCAAAGTTCCAATCTGCATTACAAAGAAAATTTCCCCCCAGAAACTCCCTACAGCCATGAAATCACAGATCTGGTCAACAACAACAACAATAAAATGTTAGATTATAAAGATATAGGGATAAAAATGAAAATTTCTGCCACCAGTGAACTTACATTCTGTATAGTGGAACCTAAGAAATGTTTATAGCAGCCACTTAATAAATACTTGCTGACCTGCAGATTTCCCATTCATCTTGTAATGCTGGAAAATACCATGAATAGGCTACACATATTGAAAAAAAAAAAAAAAAAAAGGGAACCTACTTCCACCATAGAACTTGGATGTCTTGACACTGGGTAGCCCACATAGTCAATCCTAGAATGGGAAGGTCTTGATAGAATCTAGGCTATTTCAGGACAAAAACTCGTTTTTGTTTGTTTTGTCTTTCTATCCCCAGTGCTTTAAATTTAATTCAATTCAATTCGGTAAGCTTTTATTAATCACATACCGTGTGCAGGTAAAAGGGAAAGGAGAGAAACAAAAATAAAAGGAAAACAACCCTTGCACTCAATAAATATTTGTTGAATAAAATAAAATTTAAATGAGACAAAAGTATATTTCTGAAATGGAAATTTCTTGTTTTTTATTGAATTCTTTCTAATATTCTGCTATGTACACAGAAATATTCTTTTTTTGGCTTGTTTCTCATTTTGAATAAGTAAAAATTTTATACCAAAAACAAAAGAAAGTATTTTTCATTGATTTCCCTTGCCTTGAAGTTTATAGAGATTTGACCTATATCATCAACTTCTAAGATGTGAATAACACTTAATTGTATGTGAGTTCCATTGGTTTTCCTAACCATAATACCCATACTCTTAGCATGTACATATTGACAGATTAAAGGATTTTAGAGATGGGAAAGGAAGGTAGGCCCATTTCAGTTTTAAGATTTTGCAGTATATGGCCTCCAAACCAATCTTGGTGAAGGACCTTTGTGAGTCAAGATCAGTCCCTGAAACTCTCTGGATTACCTTGGTAGAACCTTAGGATTACTGTGTTTTCCTCTATTAATTTATCCCCACAGGAATGATTTTTATTGAGAAATCAGAGGGAAAGAGAGGAAAAAGAGCTCCGGATTTTCGATCAAAAGACACGATGTGCCCACATCTGACCTGGACACCATGTATGATTGTTTGCAATTCACTGGCCCTTTCGGGTTCTGTTTCCTTATCTATAAAAAAGATGGCGATGGGTTAAATGATCTCCAAAATCTCTTCTAGCTCTAATCCTATGAGCCAGTGATTTTCCTTATTTTTCTCCTTCTCCTCTCCTTTGCTGGACTACCATAGCCATTTTACATGCGTATACCCCAGTCTTCTCTTCCCACTTCATTCTTTCTCTCAGTGATGTCACCTTCTGCCCCACATCTTTATGCAGATGACAATTCTCAAATCGATACCTTCAGATCTCCACTCTCTCATAATTGCCTCCTGGAATGACTCAAACTAGAGGGGACACATCCAACTCAAAATTTGTTTCTCAAAATCAAATAAAAACCAAACCAAACAAGCCCCTCTTCTGATCCTCCCTATTTTCATAGACGATGCTCGTAACCTCAATCATCCTCATCCTCATCTTCCTCTTCCTCACTCCCTGTATCCAGTCAGTTGCCAGCTTTTACTGATTCTGTCTCCATGGCATGTTTTGCATCTGTAGCTTCACTCAAGTGACCATCATCCTCATCCAAGGCCTTCTTTTACCTGGAGTACGCAAGAGACTTCTAATAGGTCTGTCTTCTTTCCTATCTATCGGCAGGGCTGACAGAGTAATATCCCAAAGCTCAGCTCTTTCTGCCTTCCTTCCCTCTTTCTGCCTGGGACATTGGAGGCACTTCTGGCACAAGGGTAGGCTGAGCCCTGGTCAGGGCTGCTCATCCACTTTGGTGTCTACCTGGCACCCGACTCTCACCTGTGGCTCCAAGAAGCTGTACCTCACACACTGGCCACACCCCAGTAAGCCTTCCCGGCAAACTGGCTAAACCAGCTTGAAGGTAACTGGCAGGTCTCAAACTCATTGGCTGTTAGGGGGTGTCTCCCCCAGGTGTGAAGACCTCCCCCGGCAAAAGGGGCAGGTGAGAACAAGGGTTCCCATGGCCTTAAAGGCACCTGCGTGGAGTGCTTAAAGCTTGGTCAGCCGTCAAAGATACCAAGGTCATCCACTGCAATTCTGGCCATTGCCAGTCACCTTGACTTTTGTAATGACGCTGACCTTTGATGTCTCTGGAAAAGAGAGTGAGACTGACAACTTTGTGCAACGGCCTCATTTAAATCCAACTCACAAGCAAGTCAAGACATCACCCCATGTTGTCACTGGCCCTCTCCCAAAACTAAGGACAAACAAATAGCCCTGCCTCCAGGATGAAATACAAACTTCTCTGCCTGGTTTAGGGGATAGAGTAAGAAGTTCTGAGTTCAAATCCAATCTCAGATGTTTACAAGATGTATGACCCTGGCCAAGTCATTTAAGTTTGGCCCACTTTCCTCACTACCTGTTGTAGTGGTTGTTGGAGGTGTAGTGTAGTTGGGCTACCGTGGGGATCAGAAGAAGTAATAATTGCAAAGGGCTCAGCATATTAGCCATTATTAGTAATCGTTTTCTATTTAGCATTTAAAGCCTCTCCCAATCTAGCTCCGACTTATTTTGCTAGATCAAAGGATCTTAACCTCTGGGAAACTTTTAACTAAATATAATTTATTTCCTATGTATTTTATTTTATGAACTTCAAAATATTCTTCAGAGCAAAAGTCCACAGACTTCCACTAACCTGCTAAAAGTTGTCCGTTTCGCACAAAAAGGTGAAGAATCTCTGTTTTGGGGTTATTTCACATTATTCTCCTTTATGCATTCTACATTGTAGCTACACTGACCTTAATGTTCCCCGCAAAAAACCATTCCAGCTCCTGCCTTCATTCCTTTTTAACAAGCTGCTTCCTCTTACCCCCATCCCCAATATCTGGGAGGCGCTCACTCCTCACCACTGCCTCTTGCAATCTCTAGCTTCAGTTTAGTTTTACACTTCCTTCAAGAGTCCTTTTTGGATCCCTTCCAATTTTTAGTACTGACCTAAAAATAACTTTGTGTTTACTCAATATGTATTTTGTATTTATTTCTGCATATGCCATCTCCTTCTCTCCCACCTCAAAATAATACAGAAGGGAAGAGACTGAATTCATTTTTACCTTAGCATTTTTGATTCCTAACATACCACTGGTGTTTAATAAATATTTGCTGAATTGATTTCTAGGTCTGCACTGGATATGTTGGCAGAGGTTATTGTTGTTTAGTCATGTCAGAAAACTTCATGATCCCATTCTTGGCAAATTATTTCCTTCTCCAGTTCCTTTTACAGAAACTGAGGCAAACATGGTTACATGATTTGCTCAGGGTCACATATCTATTAAGTATCTCAGGCTGAATTTAAACTCAGGTTTTCCTGTCTCCAAAGTAAACATTTATCCACTGTACTACTTAGCTATCCCAGGATCTAGATCCAAATCTCTGCTCTATTAAATACTATTGGTTATTTCTTTTCTCTGGGTAGCCATTTTCTCCATTTTAAAATAGGAGAGGGAAAGACTAGAGGAGCTATAAAGCCACATCAAGTTCCACATTTTTAATCCTAATTCAACCTCTTAGAATTGGGAGGGTAGTAGGAAAGTCAAGTAAGGTAGAATGAGTCAGTTTCAGGGAATCATTGTGACAGTGGCTTTGGCTGAAGCAGCTTCATCTTAAAGTCTGTTTAACTGTTTAGAAATATCTTCCATATAGCTCTGAGCAGAAAGATGGCCACTTCTCAAACTACACATATATCCCAATGAACTCCTCACTCATTTTTTATCCTAACCTTGCCTGAATTGGTCTAAAACCTGATGCCTTTGGAAGATGATGGTCCTTGAGAAGTGCTCATATTCAATTCAATAAACACTTATTATTAATGCCTACTATGTGCCAAGCTTTGAGTAAGAGCCTTAGAGCTTGAAAAGACAAAAATGCAATCTCCCCTGCTCTCAAAAAAGTTTTCTAATAAATATGAGCTTTTTTAAAAATAGTTTACCAACATATACCAGGGCTCAGGACTCAGTGAGCAAATCCAGCCCACCACCTGCTTTTATTGAGCTAAACATTCTTAGCTAAAGATTAGCTTTGCTCACCCTTCTTATAAACTTGCGTGCATATAACACTTCAAGGTTTAAGAAGAGCTTCACACACATTAACTTTGTTGATCCTCAAAGCAACCCTATGAAATAAGTTCCTATATTATTCCTATTAATTTGTTTTATCCTTAAAAGCAACCAGATGACATGACACAATGGATAGATTGCAGAATGTGAAATCAGAAAGATCTGAGTTCAACCCCAACCTCAGACATTTATTAGCTCTGTAACCCTGAGCATATCCTATGAGCTCTGTTTGTCTCAGTTTCTCCATCTGTGAAACAGGAACAATAGCAATACTTCCCTTGACTAGTTCTTGGGAAGGATCAAAATACATAATATGAGTAAAGTGTTTAGCCCATACATTATATGAGGTCTCCTTTCCTCCCCTTTGACAGATGAGGCTCAAAGTAGTTAAGTGATTTGCTTCTGGTCACCCAACTAAAAGGTATTGGAAGGTTATATTTAAACACACATTTTTCTTGAGCCATGGGTCAAGTTCTTTTCCACTGTCTCCTCTGTTTCATTTTAAACCTGTGGTTTGCATGAATGCCTGCATGAAAATTGTGGTTCCCAGTGGAATGATGACTCCATACATGCATTTTTTACCTCATAAATAGTCTATTGGCACAGTTTGTAACAAAGCCCAAATTAGGCTGAGATCAATGTATTAGGCGCTAGTGCAGCAGCCAAGTCTCTTTTAAAGGCTCAGAGAAGGACATGAACATGGCGCTAATGGCTCAGGGTGGGTCTTAGCCTTTGCAAGAGAGCCAACAGCATGTCAGAAAAAGAAAAAGCCTGGAGCACTGAATCACCCAGTGTACTTGGTACATTTATTTAGACAAGCAGAGTTTAGTTTTAATTATTGATGGTAATAGCTCTCAGTACACTGGTAAATGTCCTTTGGTGTATATTTTGTAAAAGTAATGAAGTCTCTGCAATGTGAATTTCCCTTTCTGCCCCAGGCTAGTAGGAGTCTACTAAAGACCTAGGCAGCAACATAGTGTGTAGTGCAAATAAGTGTGTGTGTGGTGTGTGCTTGTGTAAATTACCAGACTCCAGGATCAGAAGATAAGGCTGTTCTTGTTTTTGAGATTTTTCAGAAATTATACTTGGAGGTCCTCAGAGTATCATATGGCACAATCTGAAGCATGTCACTTCTGATTTCTGATACCTTTCTCTCAGTATTGCTCTCATCTGCAATCCTGTATTTTTTTCTGATTCTTCTTAATACATGTTGCCAACTTTTCATGGTAGTAAAATATTGGAAATTGAAAGGATGCCCATTAATTAGGGATGGCTGAACAAGCTTTGGTAATGTGACTATAATGGAATGCTGTTGTGCAATGAGAAATGAAGAACAGGCAGATTTCAGAAAAACCTGGAAAGACTAGTGCAAACTGATGCAAAATGAACAGAACCAGGAAAACTTTGAACACAGTATCAGCAACATTGTGTGATGATCAACTACGATTGATTCAGCTCTTCTCAGAAACACAGTGATCCAAGATAAATACAAAGGACCCACAAAGGAAAATGCTATCCATAACCAACTAGTGAACTATTGGACTCTGAATGCAGATTGAAGAATTTTTTTTCACTTTTTTCTTTTTCATGCTTTTTTTTTTCCCCTTTTGATCTATATCTTCTTTCACAACTGTGATTAATATAAAATGTTTTATATGATTGCACATATATAAATTATATCAAACTGCCTACTATCTTTGGAAGAGGAGAGAGAGGAGAGAAAATTTGGAACTCAAAATCTTATAAAAATGAATGCTAAAAATTTTCTTGAAATGTAACTGAAGGAAAAAATACTATTTAAAAAATACATGTATTTTGGCAAGTCTCCAAGGCGAGTAACTTAGGGCTATCCTGAATAGAATTATAGCAATTTGTATTCTTATAGTACTTTAAGATTTATATTGTGTCTTACCTAAAATAACTGTACTTGTAGGGAAGAAAGTTTATTAATGTCATTTTATAGATAGGGAAATAAAGCCTTCAAAAAGTGATAGGATTAAGTCTAGATTGTGTAACTAATAGAAATGAAGATCAAAATGAGGAGAGGGGGAACTATTTGGCTCACCTTCCTCTCTCACAGGCATTTTTCAAACAACAATCACAGCTCCTTTTCTGGTTTTCATTGCAAGCCCTGCGTCTTTATTTTTCTTTCCTTTCTCTTTCCTGCCAGTTCTGCTCCCTAACTCCATTTATTTTTTGGTTTTGAGATTCAGTCTTTTACATTGATTCTTAGTCCCTTATCCCATACGTGAGGATTTATATCATTTGCTTTCTACCTTTAGGGAAGAATTCTATGTATTGATAGATATTACAGCAATATTATTCTTAGTTTCTGTGTGCGCATACAGGTTTTCTCTCCATCTCCTTCCCAATCTGTCCTCCAGGCCCATCCCCAATGCCAGAGCACTAAATTTGCTAAATTTTGCTAAATTCCAACTCCCCTACTTTTGATCTCCCTTCTTTCTTTTCCCTTGAATTTCTAGACTTGATTCTCCTTCCAGTTCTATGGCTCTTTCTTTCCTGCTTCTGTCCCCTATGGTGCATATAACACCCATGAAAGGATTAAGTTGCAAAAAGTTCTCAGGGTAAGGTCAACCAGGAGAGGGTGCTGTGATGGTAAAAAGGCTTCCATAGTAACTGGTCTTTATGAGGTAAAGTTGTTGTTTCTTTATATCCTAGAGAATTTACTAGACAAAGCCTCTAAAACTTTCTTTGTTTTGCTCACACAAAACCTCATAATGCTCCCAAATCAGGGATGTGATTGAACCCCTATTCACACGTAAGAAGAAACTATCATTCAGTCTGACATCAAGGGAGGAATTTGGGGAGGAGGTAAAATAATATAACAAAAAAACAGTTTCACTGTTCAGAATCAGTGTGGGACTTAATTGAAATAATAATCTCACCCCATGCAGGAAGGTTTTATACCACTAGACATAGGACCTACTCTGGATCAGAGATATGAGCTAGGACTAGTATTGATAGAAAACGAGAGAGACAGAGACACAGAAACAGACAGAGACATAAAATGAGTGATTTAAAAATAAGGAATATATGTTTTAAGGAATGAATCTCTTTTCTCCCACTTCCCTCTTGGAAAAAAAAAAAAAAACACACACATTTTGGTATAAGGATTTTGTCCTGTTCAGAAGATCCTGAATTAAAGTATTGAATGGAAAATAGCTCCCTAAGACTTTTAGCTAAAGAGATTATTTTTAAAATCTGGACATCTTAGGAAGGTTAACAGAATTTATACCCCACTCTGAGACCTTACACCCTCATCATCAGGTTATCAATTAGAACCAGTGAGAAGCTAAAGGGTATATATAGGTGTCCACTAAGAATAGAACATTATCTTTATGTTATATGAGGTTTTCAGATTTTGGACAGTGGTCATTACACTGAATTTGACCAAAATTTGTTGGCTTTTGTATATACAATAAAACGAATTTAAAATGACTGGATTCCCTCCATCAATGAGCAATGGTACTAGAAGTTTGGATCTCCAAGAGAAGAACTATTACCTCATGTTCTTAGACTATGCTTGGGGTCCATTTTTCTCCTAAAACTGTAGCTCATGAGTCTCTACTGGTGTGTTTCCCATAAGCCATAAAAGCCAGAGGACTCAATTAGCCCTTAGAAAAATTATTTGCTCAAACAACATAACAAAAACAGTAGTTGTAATGCATTATCCCACAAAACTGGGGTGCCCTTTCCAACCAGTATGCACATAGCATTCACGATGGAAAGTAGAAACAAACAGTGGCCTGGTGGCGTGTGTGAACAAGACAATTCACAACTCTGGAACAACAAGACCTCAATAACCAACAACAAAATGGAGAGTCTTCATGAAGTTTACAGCAAGCTGAGTGATTTTCAACTGAGCGGTCCTTGAAGGACCCATCATTTATTTCAGCTGGATGTCAGCCAGCTCAATAACTCCATAGCTCTGTCCCTCTGTTGTTAGGTAGATCACTTGGCTGGGCTAGGTAGGTCACCTGGCTGAAAGGTTGGTTCTTCCCAGGGAGGGGCATTTCTACTGGATTAGTGAATCCACTGAACTCCCCCAGCTTACTTTTCAATGGGCAACTATAGTCTCCATCACCTCCAGCCTTGGCTTAGCGGGCAAAAACTATTATATTTTATCAGATAAGATAGAGAGCTTAAGGGTAAGTAAGGTTGGCAGTCACCTACCTCCTAAAAATGAGAGAGGTAAAACCCTTTCTGTTCTGTTCAACAGATAGGTACCCTCCATGTGGACCTCCACTACCCTTAATTATAGTGACCAGCCATTTATATTTCCAAGATTGCTGTTTCAGCTTCATACAAATGAGTGTTTGGGGACAAAAGTATTGATGCCATGTGTGCTCTGGGAGAATTTGCCTTTTGGCATACAGTTGAGTTATTCAAAGTCTCCAACCTCTTTTTGGGAAACTAGGTAGATTAGAGCACCAGGCCTGAAGGCAGGAAGTCCTGAATTCGAATTCTGTCTCACACACTATGTGACTCTGGGCAAATCACTTCACCCTGTTTACCTTAGTTTCCTTCTCCATAAAATGAGCTGGAGATTGAAAGGACAAATGATACCAGTATTTCTGCCAAGAAAATTCCAAATGGGATCATGAAGAATCTGACAGGGCTGAACAAGAACCTCTTCTTCACTTACACCTGAAGGTGAGGGCCTTCCTTACCTTTGCATTTCTCTGGCTGCTATTTCTCCTTTCCACATTCATCTAGGCTGAAATATAAGCCACCTTTGCACTAGTAATGGTGCCAAAGACTGGAAGATGCTTTGATGGTACTAAAGATCCCTGATCTCATCACTGTAGTTATTTTTTCCAATAAGGAGGTCACAACCCTGCCATATGTTCTCATTCTGATTTTCTCTTGTCCATATCACTAAGCTTTGGGTAAACATGCTTTCCCACTGCTTTTCACTATTGTTTTTTAAGGCAATATAGCTCATAATGTTTCATAAGCTTTCTTCATAAAATTCATTAAAAAGTTTATAACTTAAACCAGGGTTATCTCCAGCTGTCATATCTCTCTACCTGGTGAGGGAATCGACTGACTGGATAAAGCTCTATTTTAATCTTTTGGCTTCCTTATTGTGGCAATTGTGCCTACCAATAGTAGCTAAGTCTCCTTCCTTAGGAAAAAAAAACTAGCTAAACAGATAGGAGTTACAAATTGAACCAACAGGCTCAGCACCAATAGACTGGTCATTAGGTAATACTTACTATTGTTCAGTCATTTTCAGTGGTGTCTGACCCTTTGTTATCCCATTTGGTGTTTTTTTGGCACAGATACTGGAATGGTCTGCCATTTCCTTTTCTAGCTCTTTTTACAGATGAGGAAACTGGGGCAAATAGCATTAAGTGACTTACCAGCTAGTGAATGAGGCAGAATTTTAACTCAGGTCTTCCTGATTTCAGGCTTGTCATTCTGCTAGGTCATACAGCCATACATTTTTGTAACTGTAGCTCATGAAATAAATATGCAAAATTATTCTTAGTCTGGTGTGTGTGAATTATATCAATATTGATATTCTCCTTACAGGCAACTACAACCTTAGTGGATGGTGTCAAATTTGAAGGCAGGAATACATAGAGGACATAATACATATAGTATTATATACATATACATAATAATTATAATAACATATAATACACATAGGACATAATAGGATAGTAATAATATAATAATGCATAATACATATAGAACTATGTACATATTACATATATATGTGTGTGTATATATATATATATATAACACATAATAATACATAGGACATTAACTAGGCTTTGTCACATCCTATCTGCTCCAATTACATCATCTGTAAAGTGGAAATTATAATAATGCCTACTTCCTAGGGTTTCTGTGAGGATCAAAAGGATCCTCACACACATGTACATACACACACACATACACACGGCTTAACAGACCTTAAAGCACTATATAACTGCTGATTATCATTTTTATAAATGTTATTAAATGATAACAAAAAGAAGTTGCAACAAAATGGAAGGAGAGCTCACACTTGTATTCTTGGAAAGTCAGTATAAGGTTGAATTTTAAAAATCTGTTTTCAGACCTAATTAATTCTGACCCTAGCAATCACTTTGTGACAAGGAGGATAGGATTGACTGCTATCAGTAAGTGGGCACACTTTGTTTTGACCTAAATTTGGTAATAGTACCTAGTATCTAGTATCTAAATAGTATCTAAAACCAAGAGACTCCCAAATGTGGACTGCAATAAGGCTAGCCAAGTCTAGGTCTGAATCTGGGCCCAGGTCTGCAAGTTCTAGTAAAAAGGTTCAAAAAACAAACAAAAAAAAAAACAAAAACAAAAAACTAGTACCTATAGGTAGGAGGACAAGGCTAGCTAAGGGGAAACAAAATTTAGATAAAATCTAAGGGTAATCCTTGCCCTTAGGGTATTCACAATCTAGGAGTTTGATGTTACTCAGTAAGTTAGAGCATTAGTAAACAGGCTACTCGGGGAGGTTAGAAGGGGAAAGTCTTTGACTAGGAAGGGGAAGGCAGAAGTTTAAGGCTCCTTAGCTGGGACATTTGTTTGCCTTTAAAAGAATTAGATTGTCCACATATTGATTATACACATAATGGGCAGCAAGACATTCCAACACAGGAGAAACCATGGCCTAAGCAAGAAGCCAGGAGACATGGGAATGAGAATAGAGTGTGTGCACTGAGGCAGGGGAGCAGAGAGCTCCAGCTTGTCTGGAACTAGAAGAGATGGAGAGAAGTGTATGAGATGGAAATGTGTGTGTCCCCTTGTGGGCCTTCAGGTCCAGAGAAAAGAATTGGAACTTTTCTTTCCAAGCCCTAGAGAGTCACTGGTGATTGTGTAGCAGTTACATAATCAGATCAAGGTCTAAGAAAGATTACTCTAGCATTAATGAGGGTATAATGGAGGTAGCTAGGAGGTTCAATGAATAGAGTGCTGGACCCGGAGTCAGGAAGACCTGAACTCAGCTACTTACTAAGCAGTGTGAGCCTGGACAAGCCACAACCTCTGCTTGTCTCTTAAATAATATGGTCCATGGGGTCATAGAGAAGGTGGGAAGACTTTGTAACAGGCTCTTTGTACCCATTCTCCAGGTGGGTGGGAATGGAAAGCCCTACTTTCTTAGTGATTGTGGGAATAGAGGGGATGGAGGAATAGATGAAGACTCATTGTGGACAGGAAATGTCTAGTACTATAGGTTAAGAGTCAAGAGAAAGGGAAGACTTAAAGATACTCCCAGATTTGAGGCTAGATAAAAGGCAGGGCTCAGAAACTGGCTTAGAAACAGGTTTATGGCAAGAACCAACACTCCGTTTTGTTCTTGTTGAATTTGAGGATCCAGTAGTTTCCCCCAATATCTTTATCCAATTAGCTCTGACTAATGGGGTGGGGGACTAGCCTGGAGCTGTCAAGTAAGAAAAGGGGGTAAAGTCTGAAGTCAGATTTGAACTATTTCTGATTTCAGGTCCAGTGCTCTATTCACTACATCACCTAGCTGCCCAAACAGCAAATTATCTTACTTCTTATAGCAATAATTGATCATACCTTAATAATAAATATATATTTCATAATGATGAAAAAAAAAAAAAAGAAAAGAAAAGAAAAAAGGGGTAAGAGCAGCCCGGAGAACCTAAGTTTTATCATCTGAGGGAAGAAAGATGCCAAACTAGGCAGAGATGAGGTAAGAGGTAGCTAGTGTGAGAACACTGGAGAAAAGAGAGCCAAAGGTGCCAGGATGGCCTATTTTTTGGACAGAATTTGTTTGTAGCTTTTCTGTGAGGAAACTAATGATAAGACTGTGCATCTGAGAAGGACCCCTCTCATGAGCCAATTAGGGAAGTGAGAAAGGCTAGAGGCACTACTGGAGTGGAGAAGCCAGCAGATGGATTGGCTGGAGAAGGAATCAATAGAATCAGAGATTAAATCCAGATTTTTGTTGGCTGCCTTTAAGGAGGAGCTAGACCCAGTTGATATTCCCCAGGTCCCAAATTAATCCTTCTAGAATCTGTGGGGTAAAAAAGCAAATTCCTGGTGGATGTGGCTAGAAGGAAAGTCTTAGGCTAAATAGCTGAATTTCATCTGGAATGCCTGAGTTTGAAGCAGACCTGTAAACTATTTAAGACCTTTCCGAGGTCTGAGAAGAGACACAGTAGCTAGTACCATATGGAAGTTGTTTCAATTTATTGGATTTTTATTCCTTTTAATGAGTCATACTGTCAAAGAGTCAAAGCAGGTTTGTAGGATCAATTCCATTCTTAGATGCAATTCTAATGATTAGAATTCATAGATGCAAATAGAGAGGGAAGAGGGCAGACTATTGCTTTAGGTGGTGGCTGAGCCAACAAACTAATTGGATAAATCTGTTGACCACATCCTTGGACTAACAAGCTGAACCCTTCTACCCAGAAGGGTTTGGAGCTAATGTACAGAGAGTCAAATTTAGAGGGCTTGTTTCCTATGGTATTGAATAGAGTACATGAGTGTCAGGATGAGCATGGAACTGTCAGGTCCTAGCCTGCCTGTGCTTAGACAGAAGTGTTCCACATGGTTAAATAGATAATTGGAGATGAGAACCTAGAGCTCAGAAAAGAGATCGAGCCTAGAGAGCTTAATTTGAGAATTGCCTATGAAAGTAAATGAGAGTGCCAAAAGAGAGAAAAAAGGAAGAAGATAAGATGGTCAAAGAGAGACTCTTGGTAAATACTCCCGTTAAGAAATCAGAAAGGTGTCAAAGAAGGATGGATCCAAGATGTAGAAAAAAAGATCCTGGCAAGAAAAGTGTCTAAAGCCAAAAGAATAGAAAATATTCAGAAGGAAGGCACTGTCAAGAGTGTAAAAAAAAACCACTACATGGATATAGCAATTAAATATAATTGATAACTTTAAAGAAAGCAGTTTCACTAGAAAATGAATGGAAGTTTGGCCAGCTGTAAGAGACTAAGGAGAAAATGAATGGCAAAGTGGAATGAATGTATATTGACAACTTTTCTAAAAAGTTTAGCTAGGAAGGTGAAACAAGGAAAGAAATGGCAGCATAGCTGATGGAATAAAAGAATTAAGGGAATCTTCTTGTTTTTTAGTACTGAGGAGATCTGAATATATTTTATACAATGGGGGAGGGGCTCTTGAATGGCAAGGGAAAATTGAACATGCATGAAAATGGGAATAACTGTAGAGAAACCAATCCTGAAGAAGTCAGGAGGAACTGAAATTAAGGACTCAAGTAGAGGGTTTAGTCTTAAGTAAACAGCAGGACTGTGTCTTCTGCAACTAGAAAGAAGGAACCAGGAAGTCATTAATGGCAAAAGGATCAGTTATCACCATGTAATAGATCAGAGACGCTAGGAGAATCTTGAAAGTATTGAATCCAAAAGTCAGAAAAGGAAAATATGGTATTAGGTCAAGCAAGAATCAAAGAAAGTCAATTCAATTAAATGCCACAAAAATTATTAAAGCCTACTGTGTGCCAGTGTGAAACAAAGCTAAAAAAGAAACAATCTCTACCCTCATTATATTCTTCAAGGGATTATGAAGATGGGGATAAATACACACATAAGTAAATATAATGTAACTTTCAGAGGATAGAGAAAACTAACAACTGGGAGACTCTGGGAAGATTTTAGGGTGTGGTAGCACCTACTATGTGCCAGACACTGAGCTAAATGTTTTGCAGGCATTATCTCATTTAATTGCCACAACAATCCTAGAATGTAGGTGCTTTTATTATCTTTACAGATAAAGAAATCGAGGCTTAGACAGAGTAAGTGGCTTAGCCAGGATAACTTTAGTGTCTGAGACTGACTTTGAACTCCAGGCCCAGTGCTCTATCTCAATACATAAGGAATGGTTTGTGCAAAATTCATGGAGGCAGAAGATAGATCAAAGAGTTCTGGGAACAATTAATACTCCTTTTTGACTAAAATAATAGAGTATGTGAAACAGAGTAAGTGGAAACAAGACTGGCCTTAAATGCTTGGTGGAGAAGTTTGTGTTTGATGTTATATGAAGAGAATATTTCCAATATGCCTTATTCAGTGCCTTGACCGTGCCAGTGGCCATTCTAGTCCTTTGGAATTGGAGACTAACACTGTCGCTTGCTCCTTGATCATCAAAATGAGGTTCAGCTGTGGACAGCTCCCTGCTCCAGCTAGTATTTCCTGCTGGGGAAACAATCCGACTTTGCCTAGCATCAAAGGACTTTGTCTTAGAACAAGGCTGTAATAACTCACATTGTAAGTATTGTGAGATACTAAACAAAATTTTCACCCCCCTCTCCCAATTACATAAGCCAAGTTTTTCTGGGGAGAGATTGTTTTAGTTTATATTTTGACCTAAAAAAAAAAAAGTTTTAATTTTAAAATGTGTTGTTTTCATACTTTTTGTCATTTTGCCACAATCTTGGAAATTATCTTTTTTAATTTAGGAAAAATAATAGAAACTGTTGTTCAAGACCACTAGAATTAAACTCAAACCAGAGTCAACTTTCATCATGTTTTCATTTCTTCTTTATTTATAATAAGTTATTAGGAATGGATTTTTAGATGGTGGATTTATCAGTGTCAGTATTCATTATCAGAAAGAGCATTCAAGTGAATAGAGTGCTGGAACTAGAGTCAGAAAACTGAGTTTCTAATCCAAACGTAGATTCTTACTAGCTATGTGACATATAATAAATCACTTCACCTTTCTTAACCTCAGTTTCCTAATCTGGAAAAGAAAAATAATACAATGTTAGCGAATGAAATGATGTACCGTAACACTTTTAAGCACTACACAAATGATGGTGGTGGTCATTGGCACTTTTTGCTTTCTTTTTTCTTTAAAGTTCCCAATTTTGTTCAGCTAATAACAATCACTGATAACAAGAGTAGGCTAACACCATGAATATAATATATGCATATATATAATGTATGCATGATCATGGTTTTGAACCATATATGTATATATATGTATGTATAAATGTGAATGAGTGTGCATATGGTTCAGACGCATGATCCCATATCCATGAGATATCCCCTCCCTAGAGCTTCATTCAGCAAATGAAATTCAAAGATTTGTTTGCAATTTCTAGTCTTAGAAAATTGCATTGATCTCAGAAAGATTACGAAATTTGCCTCTGCTCACACAGCCAGTATTTTTAGGGGCAAGATTCAAATTCAAGTCTTCCTGACTCTAAGCTCAGTTTTCTATCTATTATGCTATTCTGCCTCTCATAGACACTGATTATTTTACATGTTCTCAGCAGAAACTGACTTACCATACAGTATTAAGCAGTTACTGTGATTGATTACAAGCCAATAATAAGCTGACCAATAAAAATAGCAAACCATTATTTGGCAGTGTGAGCTTATCTATGGTTCCAACTCCCACTCCCATCCCCCAAGAAACTCCAAAATTTTATGGAGCACAGTTGGAGGAAATATTGAAATAGCAGGTTTTAAAAAGATTTTTCAAAGTATATTTTCACATTATTTCTCAATAACCGCAAGATAAAAAGTATAAGTGATTCTATACAGATGAGAAAACTGTGGCATGGAGGGATTCATGAAATCATAGAACTGGGAGGGACCTCAAACATCATTTTTCAGATGAAGTAAGTGAGGTCTAGAAATTGTAATTTGCCCAGGGCAACAAAAGTAATAAGTGGTAAAGCTAGAATTTGACCCCAGGTCCCCTGACTTCAATCCAGTGATTATTTCACTGTACCAGCCTGCAGGAGTATGAAATCTGCATTTTATGCATTTGCCAGTGAACATGACACATATTAAATAGTTTGTTAAATGTTATAGTTCGTGGATAGAGCACCAGCCCTGAAGTCAGGAGGACCTGAGTTCAAATCTGGTCTCAGACACTTAACATTCCCTGTGTGACCCTGGGCAAATTACTTAACCTCATTTGCCTCAGCAAAAAGCAAAAAAATAAAATAAAATAAAAATGTTATAGTTCAAGGTCACACAATTCATTAATGAAGGGAAGAGTTGAAAATAAAATTAAAGTTTCTAGACTCTTAGTCTAGAATGTAATATTGCTACTAGAATGGACTACTAGTGCCCTAAGTTTGAATACCTGGCTACTTGTTGATCCCTAGTTCATACTGAATGAGAATACATTTTTTTTGTTTTGTTTGGGACTGAGGGAAGGAGGTTAAATGATTTGTCCAGGGTCACACAGTTAGTAAGTATCTGAAATCACATTTGAATTTAGTTCCTCCTGACTTCAGGGTTGGTGTTCTGTACATGTCATCTCACCTAGCTATTCTGAAAATGAATTTTTTTAAAAGGTATTAAGAATTTCACTAGTAAGTTTCTTACTAGGTAGTAAAAAATTTTTCCATAATAATAAAAAAAACAAGGAGCCAAGATGGCGAACTGCAGACAGCTTTCTCTGTGAACTCCTGGGACCTTCCCTCAGACCCAGACAAAGTGAGCCTTTGAACTGGTTTTTGGGTGAGGACTCCGCCAAACATTTGGACTACAATGCACTTCTATCAAAAATCTACCTTGAAAGAACTCCGGAGAAGGTTAGCCTCAGGGGAAATCGGCCGCTGGTCGCAATCAGACTCCAGCTGGGGCGGAAGTCAGGGCTGCAATAGAGGGGCAAATTTGAGGCACCCAGGAAGCCCCTGGGAGACTCCTGGACCACTTTGCTCTGCTTGCAGGCAGGTACTTTGGCAGATCTGCCTTTGGTAAAGGGTGGATCGAGAGCAGCTGAAAACGTGGTCCTAGTGCGAATCTAGCCCGACCAGCCTCAGACCGGAAGTCAACTCGGCAAACTGCCCCAGGGCAAATACAAATCGTTGCAGTTTTCTCTGTTTTTGACCAATATCCCAACTTTAAACCATGAGCAAGAAGCAGAAGAGAGCTCTCACCATAGAAAGCTTTTACGGAGAAAAAATAGAACAGTCCCCAGATCCTGACATTATGAAAACAATCCCAGATGAAGCCACAAAGGCAGACTTAAGTTGGTCTCCCTTTCAGAAGGCCTACCTAGAAGATTGAATTAAGATTCTCAAAAGAGAGCTAGAAGAAGAATGGGGAAATAAATTGAGATCAGGGCAACAGAAATATCAAAAACTGGAAAATAGGACTGGTGAATTGGAAAAAGAAAACAGTTCACTGAAAAACAAAATTGGTGAATTGGAAAAAATCACCAACTCACTGGAAAATAAAAATGGTGAACTGAAAAACAAAATTGGTGAATTGGAAAAAGACAACAATTCACTGAAAAATAAAATTGGTGAATTGGAAAAAGACAATTCACTGAAAAATAAAACTGGCAAAATGGAAAAAGAATGCATTGAATCAAGAAATTCAACTGGCCAGCTACAAAAGGAGCTAAAAAAGATAACTGAAGGAAATAATACTTTAAAAATTAAAATTGAACAAATAGAAGTAAATGACTCAATAAGACTTCAAGAATCAGTTAAACAAAAACAAAAAAATGAAAAAATAGAAGAAAATATGAAATATCTCCTAGGAAAAACAACTAACTTGGAAAACAGATCCAGGAGAGACAATTTAAGGATTATCGGACTCCCTGAAAGCCACGATGAAAAAAAGAACCTGGATACTATCTTCCAGGAAATCATGAAAGAGAATTACCCTGATGTTTTAGAATCAGAAGGCAAAATTGGCATTGAAAGAATTCACCGATCACCTCCAGAAAGAGACCCCAAAATTAAAACCCCAAGGAATATCGTGGCCAAATTTCAGGACTATCGCACCAAGGAAAAGATATTGCAAGCAGCTAGAAAGAAACAGTTCAAATACCGAGGAACTGTCATTAGAATTACACAGGATCTGTCAGCTTCCACTTTAAAGGATCAAAGGGCCTGGAACCAGATATTCCGAAAGGCAAAAGAACTTGGATTACAGCCAAGAATAAGTTATCCAGCTAGAATGAGCATCATCTTCCAGGGAAGAAGATGGTCATTCAATGATACAGGAGAATTTCACCTATTTCTAATGAAAAGACCTGATCTGAACAAAAAATTTGACCTCCAAAAAGAGAACTCAAGAGAAGCATCAAAATGTAAAAAGGAAAACTCTTGAGAACTATATTCCTACTATAGGTATCCTTTAAAGAATGACAGTATAATTTGATTTTTCTTTGATAATAATGGAAAAGAAATTAGAGGTGGAAGGGATACCATACTGAAAAAGAAAAAGGGGGGAGGGGGGAAAGGAGGCAAAATAAAGTAAAAATAAAGGATGTAAAATAAGGCAAAATCTCATAAAGAGACATAGAAGATCTAATATAATTGAGGGAAAGAAGGGAGGGCGATGAGTATTGTGTAAACCTTACTCTCATTAGATTGGACTCTAAGAGAGTATATCAGACACATTTGGCTTCAAAGAAAGGCCTGACCCTCCTTGTGGGAAGGTAGGAGGGAGGGGAGAAAAGGAAAGGAATAAATTAATAGAAGGATTAGGGGAAAGTTATAAAGGGGAGGGAGGGACTCTAAAGGGAGGAGGATTATTGGTGGGAGGTGGTCAAGAGAAAAGTACTGGGGAGGGGGGAAGAGAGAGAGGGGAAAGGGAAGAGAAAATCATAACTCTGGGTAAATAAGATGGCAGGGAATACAGATATAGTTATTTTAACTGTGAATGTGAATGGGATGAACTCTCCCATAAAACGGAAGCGGGTAGCAGACTGGATTAAAAGCCAGAATCCTACAATATGTTGTTTACAAGAAACACATCTAAAACATAGAGATACATACAGAGTGAAGGTAAAGGGCTGGAGCAGAATCTTCTATGCTTCAGGTGAACAAAGAAAGGCAGGGGTAGCAATCCTTATCTCGGATCAAGTAAAAACAAAAATAGATCTAATTAAAAGAGATAAGGAAGGAAACTACATTTTACTAAAGGGTTCCATAGACAATGAAGCAGTAACAATACTTAACATATATGCACCAAGTGGTATAGCATCCAAATTCCTAGAGGAGAAGTTAAGAGAGATGCAAGGAGAAATAGACAGTAATACTATGCTAGTGGGAGATCTCAACCTTGCTCTCTCAGAATTAGATAAATCAAATTCCAAAATAAATAAGAAAAAAGTTAGGGAGGTTAACAAAAGGCTAGAAAAGTTAGGTATGATAGATCTCTGGAGGAAATTGAATGGTGATAGAAGGGAGTATACTTTTTCTCAGGGGTTTATGGAACTTATACAAAAATTGATCATGTGTTAGGGCATAAAAACCTCAAAATCAAATGCAGAAAAGCAGAAATAGTAAATGCATCTTTCTCAGATCATGATGCAATAAAACTCACATGTAATATAAGGCCAGGAGAAAATAGACCACAAGTTATTTGGAAATTAAATAATCTAATCCTGAAGAACGAATGGGTGAAAGAGCAAATTATAGACACAATCGAAAATTTCATCCAGGAGAATGACAACAATGAGACAACATACCAAAATTTGTGGGACACAGCTAAAGTGGTTATAAGGGGTAATTTTATATCTCTAGATGCTTACTTGCGTAAAACAGAGAAAGAGAAGATCAATGAACTGGGCTTACAATTAAAAAAGCTAGAAAAAGACCAAATTAAAAACCCTCAATTAAATACCAAATTGGAAATTCTGAAAATTAAAGGGAAGATCAATAAAATTGAAAATAAGAAAACTATTGAATTAATAAATAAAAGTAAGAGTTGGTTTTATGAAAAAACCAACAAAATAGATAAGCCTTTAGTTCATTTGATTAGAAAAAGGAAAGAGGAAAATCAAATTATTAGTCTCAAAAATGATAAGGGAGAACTTTCCTCCAATGAAGAGGAAATTAGAGTAATAATTAGGAGTTTCTTTGCCCAACTTTATGCCAATAAATTTGATAATGTAAATGAAATAGAGGAATATCTACAAAAATATAGATTGCCCAGATTAACAGAAGAGGAAATAAATTATTTAAATAGCCCTATTTCAGAAAAAGAAATAGAACAAGCTATTAATCAACTCCCTAAGAAAAAATCTCCAGGGCCAGATGGATTTACATGTGAATTTTACCAAACATTCAAAGAACAATTAATCCCAATACTATATAAACTATTTGAAAAAATAGGGAAAGAAGGTGTACTACCAAATTCCTTCTATGACACAGATATGGTGCTGATAGCTAAACCAGGTAGGGAGACAACTGAGAAAGAAAACTATAGACCCATTTCCCTAATGAATATTGATGCAAAAATTTTAAATAAGATTTTAGCAACAAGATTACAAAAAGTCATCCCCAGGATAATACATCATGACCAAGTAGGATTTATACCAGGAATGCAGGGCTGGATCAATATTAGGAAAACAATTAGCATAATCAATTATATTAATAACCCAATTAATAAAAACCATATGATTATCTCCATAAATGCAGAAAAAGCCTTTGATAAAATCCAACACCCATTCCTATTAAAAACACTGGAGAGTATAGGAATAAATGGGCTTTTCCTTAAAATGATTAGTAGTATCTACTTAAAACCTTCAGCAAGCATCATATGTAATAGAGTCAAACTAGAACCATTCCCAATAAGATCAGGAGTGAAACAAGGCTGCCCACTGTCACCATTATTATTTAATATTGTCTTAGAAATGTTAGCTTTGGCAGTAAGAGAAGAAAAAGAGATTAAAGGAATTAGAGTAGGTAATGAGGAAACCAAATTATCACTCTTTGCAGATGACATGATGATATACGTAGAGAACCCTAAAGACTCAACTAAAAAACTACTAGAAACAATTCACAACTTTAGCAAAGTTGCAGGATACAAAATAAATCTACATAAATCATCAGCATTTTTATATATTACCAATAAAGTTCAGCAGCAAGAGATACAAAAAGAAATTCCATTCAAAATAACTGTTGATAGTATAAAATATTTGGGAATTTATCTGCCAAGGGATAGTCAGGAACTATATGAACTAAACTACAAAACACTTTCCACACAAATAAAATCAGACCTAGTCAATTGGAAAAACTTAAAATGCTCATGGGTAGGACGAGCGAATATAATAAAAATGACAATACTACCCAAACTAATTTACTTATTTAGTACCATACCAATCAAACTCCCAAGAAATTATCTTACAGATCTAGAAAAAATAGTAGCAAAGTTCATTTGGAAAAACAAAAGGTCAAGAATTTCAAGGGCATTAATGAAAAAAAAAAGACTGACGATGGTGGACTTGCTGTACCAGATCTAAAACTATATTATAAAGCAGCGGTCATCAAAACCATTTGGTACTGGCTAAGAAATAGAGTAGTCAATCAGTGGAATAGGATAGAATCACAAGACAAACTAGGCAATAACTATAGCAATTTGGTTTTTGATAAACCCAAAGACCCCAGCTTTTGGGATAAGTATTCACTATTTGACAAAAACTGCTGGGAAAACTGGAAACTAGTGTGGAAGAAATTAGGGCTTGACCCATATCTAACACCACATACCAAGATAAGATCTAAATGGGTTCATGATCTGGATATAAAGAGTGATACTATAAATAAATTAGAGTAATGTAATATAGTTTACCTCTCAGACCTATGGAGATGGAATAAATTTATGTCCAAAGAAGAACTGGAACTCTTAATTGAAAACCAGATAGATAACTTTGACTATATTAAGTTAAAAAGTTTTTGTACAAACAAAATCAATGCAGACAAGATTAGGAGGGAAGCAATAAATTGGGAAATCATCTTTACATTTAAGGGTTCTGATAAAGGTCTCATCTCTAAAATATATAGAGAATTGTCTCCTATTTATATATATAAAGCCATTCTCCAATCAATAAATGGTCAAAGGATATGAACAGACAATTTTCAGAGGATGAAATTAAAACTATTTCTAGTCATATGAAAAGGTGCTCCAAATCACTATTGATCAGAGAAATGCAAATCAAGACAACCCTAAGGTACCACTTCACATCTGTCAGATTGGCTAAAATGACAAGAAAAGTTAATGATGAATGTTGGAGGGGATGTGGGAGGGCTGGGATACTGATGCATTGTTGGTGGAGCTGTGAACGGATACAGCCATTCTGGAGAACAATTTGGAGCTATGCTCAAAAAGTTATTAAACTGTGCATACCTTTTGACCCAGCAGCATTTCTATTGGGCTTATATCCCAAAGAAATCATAAAGGAAGGAAAAGGCCCCACATGTGCAAGAATGTTTGTGGCAGCCCTTTTTGTGCAAGCTAGAAACTGGAAATTGAATAGATGCCCTTCAATTGGAGAATGGCTGAATAAATTATGGTATATGAATATTATGGAATATTATTGTTCTGTAAGAAATGACCAGCAAGATGATTTCAGAGAGGCCTGGAGAGACTTGCATGAACTGATGCTGAGTGAAATGAGCAGAACCAGGAGATTATTATATACAGCAACAACAGTACTATATGACGATCAATTCTGATGGACATGGCTCTCTCCAACAATGAAATGTTTCAAACCACCTCCAATTGTTCACTGAAGAAAGCCATATACACCCAGAGAGAGGGATGCGAAATGTGGACCACAACATAACATTCTCATACTCCTTGATTGATGTTTGCTTACATTGTGTTTCCTTTATCTGATATATCATTTGTGTAGACAAGATTTTTCTTGCACAACAATGATAAGTTTGGAAATATGTATACATATATTCGATTTGCCAATATTTTAACATAATTAACATGTAGTGGATATCCTGCCATCTAGGGGAGGGGTGGGGAGTTGGGGGGAAAAATTTGTAACAGAAAGCTATGTAAGGGTTATTGTTGAAGAATTACCCACACATATGTTATGCAAATAAAATAAAAAAATAATTTAAAAAATAAATAAATAAATAATAATAATAATAATAAAAACCTTAATAAAAAACCTTAGTTTTTTAATGTTGCTTCCAGATCATTTCTAGGAAAAGGTGACATGAGAATGTGGTCATAACAAAACAGGAAAAGACCGTCATGTAAGATGAAAAAGTATCTTTGCCACATCTACCAAGGGCATACCATCCAAGTAGTAGAATGAGGAGCTAATGGGGCTTTTAGATCATGGAGGCATTTGGTAGAGTTAATTTTTCATATGATTTGTCAGTTTTTTTGTCCATTCAATTTGATTACACAACCATTTATTAAATACAAAAATTGGTAGGTACTAAGAGTACAAAGACTACAATGAAAAATAGCCCCTGACCTCAGAGACTCTTCCTATCACTTATTTCACCTGCTCTCCCTGTTTCTTCCAGCCTTCATTACATTCTGTTCTTTATGCCTATTTTTAAAAATCTTCTCTTGTGTACCCTTTCCCTTCAACTCCTAATTTTTGTTTTATTTCCTTTTGTTAGCTTTCTTTTATAAAGTTCTTCTGTGACTTTGCAATTATTCCAACTCTAACTGAAATTTCTGTTATCTTTTTAGAAAGGTAACTATAGCAAAGGAGAAAGAGTAAATAAGAGTGCCTGACACATAGTAAGCTTCATAATGAATGCTTAAGTTGGCGATAAGAAAGCACCTTGTATGAGTTGTCCAGTTTGGCTAGAGGATTACCCATGTAGGTAAATAACTTCATCCCCCTCCAACTCCCATTTGTGGGAATTAGTAGAATGGAAGGTCCTTGAAGGCAGGGGCTGGCTTTCTTTTCACTTGTACTTGTATCCCCCAGAATATAGCCTAGAGCCTGGTACATAATAAGTACTTAATAAATGCTTGATAGATTAGATAGGAAAGGTAGATTGAAAAGGGTCTTGAGTATCACATTAAGGAGTTTGAACTTAATTTTATAGAAAATGAGAAAACCATTGAAGGGTGTGTGTGTGTGTGTGTGTGTGTGTGTGTGTGTAAGTTAGATCAGAAATGAGATAACCACTTTCCATTCTTCCTGATACCCAATGCATTTTGCCTCCTTATCCTAGATCATAATAATACACAATATAATGGAAAGCTGGGAAAGACATCATCTTTTTTCCTCATAGAATAGGACATAATGTTAAGTTTAAATGACTTTTCCTGATATATGATCAAATGAAAGATTATATGTAGCATATATATGTATCTGTATATATACATAGACGTACAAATACATATATACTTATGTATGATTAATAAAAATTAGAGCTTTTCAAAAAACAAAAGAAGTAACTATCAGTGAGACACAAAGTTTATCTTCCTTGCTTAAAATGAAAACTCTCTCTTGTTCTGAATACACATTATAGAATCCTTAAGATACAATTCTTTTCCAAGGTGATGGATTTGGATATTTCTGACTGTGGCTTATCTGTCTAAATTCCATGCCAAATTAATTTCTGTCCTATCCAGCCAATAAAATGACCACTTCACCTTAATGATTCACCTTTTCTGATATGTCATTCATATTTCACAGCCAAGCTGCTGGGCTAAAATTTAATTTCTCAAAATTCAATTTTATGTATCTTTTTCAAAAGGGCTGTAACTTCTTTCCCAGTAGATCCCTTCTGGTGTTTATGCCATAGTGATTCAGTTTTAACACATAATATATGACTTTATTTAGTCTACTTTGCATATAAAATAGCTTCTTTGAAAATTATTTTCAAATTGCCCTTTGCTACTGTCACAATTGGACATTTTGTGACTTGTTTTTAAAGTTTTTGTCATCAGCCACTAATATTTATCGTCCCTCCACAGAGATGTGTGAGATTGTAGAAGCCAATTGGAGAATTTAGTTAACGTTAAATGAAACAAACAACTAAAAATTTTTCTGGTATCTGCCATCTTTGAGTTTGTCTTAAGGGACTCTAGAATTTTAGAATTAGAAAGAACTTAAGTAGACATCTGGTCACTACTTGAAGCATAAATTCTCAACCAGAGGTCATCAAGTATCTGCTTGCTAACTTCTAGAAACTGATGATTCACTGCCTAGAAAAGCAGCCCATTTCATATGTTGAAAACATTATTCTAAGGAAATTCTTTTCTCCCAATGATCCTCTGAGTCTCTTCTGTTTTGTGATGTGTCACTTGAAATTAAGGGGAAGAAAAACCATGTCGAATCAGTGTCTTGTGCTGAAATTTCCAAAAGAGGAGACCTCTTCTAGCTGTCCCTTACTTTCCATTCCCAACACTCCAGGCATAGACAATAAAGCGAAGTAGTCAAAGCAAGCTGGGGATTATGAAGAATGGCCAGAGGTTCGGGTGGCTGGAACCATTACATGCTTGAAAGAGAGTCAAAAGAGGTAGGAAGAGTCTACCAGATTTTAGAGAACCCTGAATGCCAGTCAAGAAAGAAGTCACTGAAGAGTTTTGAGTGGAATAACATGATCAGATATATATGCAAGGATGATGGATTATTCTGGGAGTGCTGTGCAGGATCCACTTCCCATGTTCTACAATCCAAACTGTCCTCGCTGTTCCTCACATATACATTCCCCATCTTCATCTTCATACTCCATCTCTCACCTTCATATTTTTGCATTGTGCATGTATCCCTCATCAAAAGAATTTGTTCCTTCCTTAGACCTCTTCCTCATAGGATCCCAAATCTCTTTCAAGACTCAGCCTAAGCAAACTTTTTTCCTCTTTTTTTATTAAAGCCTTTTATTTTCAAAACATATTCATAGATAATTTTCAATATTCACTCTTGCAAAACCTTGTGTTCCAAATTTTCCCTCCTTTTCCCTACCCCTTCCCCTAGACTGCAAGTAATCCAATATATGTTAAACACATGCAATTCTTTTTTTTTTTTTGCCTGAGGCAATTGGGGTTAAATAACTTGACCAGAGTAGCACAGCTAGGAAATGTTAAATGTTTGAGATCAAATTTGAACTCAGGTCCTCCTGACTTCAGGGCTAGTGCTCTATCCATTGCATCACCTAGCTGCCCCCACATGCAGATCTATATATATTTCCACAATGATCATGCTGCACAAGAAAAATCAGATCAAAAAAGGAAAAAATGAGAAAGAAAACAAAATGCAAGCAAATAACAACAAAAAGAGTGAAAATACTATGTTGTGATCCACACTCAGTCCCCACAGACCTGTCCATATGGCTCTCTCCATCACAAGGTCATTGGAACTGGCCTCAATTATTTCATTGTTGAAAAGAGCCAAATCCATCAGAATTGATCTTTGTATAATCATGCAGTTGCTGAAGCACTTTTAAAAAAAATTCATATTTTCCCAGTTACATGTAAAAATGATTTTTAACATTTTTTTTTTTAGTTTGAGTTTCAAATTCTCTCCCTTCCTTCTTCCCCTCACCCTACCTTGAAATGGTAAGCAATTTAATACAGGTTATACATGCTAAGCATTAACTTCTACAGGAGGCTTTTCCTGACTCCCTCTGTTGAAGGTTGGGTTCCTTGCCTTGACCTTAACTACTTTGAATTTATCTTGCGCTTGTTCTAATACATTTATGTAAAAATTAAGTATGGTACCACTTCACAAACTCCTGCTAGTCTTTGTAAGTTAGGTCCCCAGAGGCTGACTGATTACTTCTTCCTCCCAGGTACTAGGGGTATCCCTGAAGGAATGGGAGTTTCGAGTACTATGTTCATGAGCTTCAATCTGGTATACCACCAATTGATTATTCGAAAAATTTAATTATCTTTTAGAAGGATTATTTGCTACTGGGACACAGTAAGAACTGAGTATGCTAGCTCTGGAGTCAGTTGGCCTCAGACACTCACTAGTTATGAAACCTCCAACAAATCACCTAATCTCTGTTTGCCTTAATCCACTGGAGAAGGAAATGGCAAAACACTCCAGTGTCTTTGCCAAGAAAATCCCATATGGGGATCATGAAGAGTTGGACACAACTGAAAGACTGAGCAACAACAAATAGTAAGAACAGTTGGTAGAAAAACATCTCCCCCACCAAAAACAAAAACAAAAAACAACCCTGGAATACAGTCTCCCATGAGAATAACAATGCACAGGAAAAGTAGGCCCAAATCTAGAGTATGGTACCAGTGATACAGACATGCAGAGAACATATATGGGGAAGACTTCCTCTTTTAGTCTCATAGTATAGGACTTTGCTAACTCTAAATGGCCCTTCCTTCCCACTCTCCCACCCTCCATTATATTCAAGTGGTATGTGATAAAATGAAAGAGATAGATACATGGATGAGAGATTGATGATGGATACGTAGATGATAGATAATTGATAGATGCTAGATAGAAAGATAGATGATAGACATAGATAATAGACATACACATGGTATATACATAGATACATACATGATAGATAATTGATAGATATATTGATACATATATGATGGAGATATCAATACATAGATGATATAAAGATAGGTATATACATCATAATTACATAGATGATAGATATACAGTTGATAATTGATAAATAGGAAGATAGATACATAGATACATATATGATAGATACATAGATGACATATATACATTGATGATAGATATATAGATACATAGATGATAAATACATAGACACATGCATGATAGATAAATGATAGGTACATAGATAAATAGATGATTGATACATAGATAAATAGATACACAGATACATACATGATACATAGAAAATAGATACATAGGTGATAGATGATAGATAATATATTTTATAATTAGTTCTGAGAGAATTTACAACTTCTGGTTGCTGTCCAGAGATAGCATTCTTTTATAGTCTTTAAAGCTGTTTACTTCCTTGAGTGGCTTTTTTTTTGCATTACTCTGTGTTCATACCTGTCCTTCCTGTATTTTTCTCTGTATTTGTTGTTTCTTATGGTTCATTTTTCCAAATGGCAAAGTCAGTGGTAGGGACAAAGGGTAGGGAAATATAACACTTCCTCCCATATACTCCAAAGCCCTCTGATATAGTCACAATGGTCTGCCTTTTCAAAGTGTTCCTGAATTTGGAGGTTCCCAAAGCTCGGTTACCTCTCTACTACCTGCATCTTAACTGGCTTACGTCATTAAATGAAGTCCTAGAAGTGAATCAGATTCTTTCAGCCCAGTCACAAAATATTCTCTATATGGCATTATTTGCTTTCAACTGAAAAAAAAGAAAAGAAAAGAAAAAAAGCATTTCCCTACTTCTAAGTGAATGAGGACTTTTTGGCTCCTACTTTATACCTTTGAGAAGTCTGAATTTTCTGTGTTTAATTGGTATGGGAAATATAAGCCTAAGTAGACACTATTTTCCCCAATAGAATGTAAGCTCCTTAAAAGCAAAAACTATTTCATTTTGTAACTCAATCTCATCGGATAACTTTTGGCTTAATTAATTTGTGTTTAATTAATACTTGTTGGTTGGGTGATGGATTCTGAATGTCTAAATAGCCTGGTTTGGGGTTTGGGTCTTCCTTTTTTTTTAATGTTAAGCCTTAAGAATACTGATGCTGTATCCATGGAATTCTCTTTGCCTGTTGTCCAGCACAGTGTGTTATAATTATTCATTCTTATCTGCCTGACAAAAACTTTTGGATGACTTAATAGCAAATATTTAAGTTCCAAAAATATGCAACAGTTCAAATAACTACAACACAAAATAAACATGGCGAATACAAGGCCTGTTACATAAAAAGTACCAGGGACATATTAAAAAAAAAGACAGTTTCTGCCCTCTAATAATCTATATCCCACTAGAGGAAATAAGATATATTCCCCTTCCCCCAAAAAAAATCCAGAGTATGATACAAAGTAGAATGTAATAGAGACAAAGAGAAATGCAAAATATTTGAGAAAAACTTTCAGGTAGGAAGATGAGGGAGAATCAGAAAAGGCCTCCTGGGTACCACTACACACCTGTCAGATTGGCTAAAATGACAGGAAAAGATAACGATGAATGTTGGAGGGGATGTGGAAAAGCTGGGACTCTAATACATGGTTGGTGGAACTGTGAATGGATCCAACCATTCTGGAGAGCAATTTGGAGCTATGCTCAAAAAGTTATCATACCCTTTGACCCAGCAGCATTTCTATTGGGCTTATGTCCCAAAGAAATCATAAAGGAAGGAAAGGGCCCCACATGTGCAAGAATATTTGTGGCAGCCCTTTTTGTAGTAGCTACAAACTGGAAACTGAATGGATGCCCATCATTGGAGAGTGGCTGAATAAATTATGGTATATGAATGTTATGGAATATTATTGCTCTATAAGAAACGACCAGCAGGATGATTTCAGAGAGGCCTGGAGAGACTTGCATGAACTGATGCTGAGTGAAATGGGCAGAACCAGGAGATCATTATACACGGCAACAACAGTACTATATGAGGATCAGTTCTGATGGACATGGCTCTCTTCAACAAAGAATTGTCTCAAACCAGTTCCAGTTGTTCACTGAAGAAAACCATATACACCCAGAGAGAGGGACATGAAATATGGACCACAACGTAACATTTTCAGGCTCTTGATTGATGTTTGCTTGCATTCTGTTTCCTTTCTCTGATTTTTTTTTTCTTGTAGATGGGATATTTCTTGCACAACAACTTTTCAAGTACTTTATCATTATTAACATGTAATGGACTTCCTGCCATCTAGGGGAGGGGAGGGGACTAGGGGTAAAATTTGTAACGGGAAGCTTTGTAAAGATCAATGCTGAGGAACTACCCATACATATGTTATACAAATAAAAAGCTTTAATTAAAAAAATTTTTTTAATTAAAAAAAAAAAGAAAAAAAAGAAAAGGCCTCATGGAGGAAGCATCCTAGCTGGGTCTGAAGAAGTATTTTAAGAGGTATAAATAAATGGGCCATGTGATTACACTTCAGGCCAAACAAACAATATTCACTGAGAGGCTAGAGATTGGGGAATCAGGTAAGAGGAAGCATTTTCATTTTCAGTTCCAGACCCTCCTCCACTCATTGAGAAGGCAAGAAATGCAATATTCATTATCCATATGAAGTTAGGCAAAGCACATTTCTGCATTAGCCATGAAGAGATGGCATTTGAGCAAGACCCAGTAGAATGGTCAGTGTTGCAACAGTCAGAGATGAGAGAAGGGCACCTGGAGGTGGGAAAAGTGCCTGATACGTTCTGGGAACAGCTAATAGGCTAATTTGACTGGAACATAATATAGAGAGGTTGGAGTAATATGAGATTAGCTGACAAAGTCTGAGGGCCCTGAATGCCAGCCTAAGGGATGGAACACTCTTGGAAGCAATGAGGAGCCACTAAACTGATCATTAGGAACAGGACAGGGATTGAGCCTAGGGCTTAATTGGTGTAGGGAGCTCCCTGCTAAGGAAATTCCCTCTACCAATGCAGGTGGGCACCTTTTCTGCAATTTATAGCTTTAAACCCTGAGTCCTGAAAGGTCAGGGATTGTTCAAGGTTCCATAGCCAAAAAGCAGCAGAGGCAAGGCCTAAATCCAGGTCTTACTGGCTTTGAGCTTAGCCCTCTCTTCACTATGCATCCTAAGGAATATTAATCTCGTAGAGTTATGAAGCAAGGATTAAGGGGGGAAAGAGCAGAGATGGGAAGACCTGCTGGGAGGCTCCTGCAATGGCTTATGTTGCCTCTCAGACTATGCTGCTTGATGAAATCATTACCGCTATGGAGACATCAACAAGCATCTCCTTTCCCATGCACAAAGCTTTGCAGGTTCAGGAGTCGACAGAGGAGAGTATGGTTTGACAAGCACAAGAAGGAGTATCTCCTTGCAAGTTCCCACCCTACAGTCTGAGTATTTGGAATTCTACCAGAGGAGATCAATCCCTTTGAGTCCTAAAAGCCCCTGTCTCCCGCTTAATAGATCAATGGATCTGCAAGTGTGTTAAATGTGCCATTCAGGAAAAAGCAAAAATAAAATCGCCTGCAATGAAAAACTCAAAAAGGGGGGAGATGTAAAAAGCCCACCCAAAATCCCCCAGCAACTCTTGGGTGCTGCTGCTTTGAGGCAGGTACCTGGTACAGGGGAGAGAGCATTAAATCTGAAGTCAGGGAGACCTAAGGAATTCAGGAAGATTCCTATAAAATTAGAGTAATGCACTACCTCCTAAAGCCATTCTGAGGGAAGTACCTTGTCAGCCCTGGGATCATCAATTTCCCTCTGGAAGAGAGCTCGAAGGGCAACTTGTTTTACAGAGGAATAACTGAGGTTTTAGAGGGGAAAAGGTTTGCTCAGGCCTAGTAGCCACTGACAGAGCCAGGATATGAATCCAAGCTTTTGTTTCCGTCTCTTTTCATGGGATCACACTGCTTTAAAGTGCTATGGGAAAATGAATTATCCTCTTGTTCGAGCATTACTACCATCCTAGGTGGGGGACCTGAGGCTCCCAGAATATGGGAAAGTTAGCCTTCCAAGGACATACAGATCTGGCCAAAGATTACTTATGGCACAATATCAAGTCACTTTCCCCAGATCCCCCAGCTGGGAGGTAACCAGGCCCAGAGGCAAGCGCTGATGGGATCCCAAGTATCTGAACAGCTGTGGAGGGCCCTGTAGTAAAGCTGGATAGTAGTTCTGCTCTTACCCATTTAGTCTCAGGCCCTTCCCTACCCTCCACCTCTGCAAAAAAAAAGCCAGAGGGGCTGGGGGGAAGAATCACACACCATTCTGAACAAGGCCTTGAGCTCACCTGCCCATGGAAAGGGCCCTAACTCAGTGTGTCAAGCATCGTGCCAAGTGCCAGGGATACAAAGAGAAAAATCCAGATCCTCTCTGCCCTCAGCTTCACCCTCTAAGCAGAGGAGACCCCAAATGTAAGAAAGTTAGAGGGCGGTCATATTGGCAGCCTGGGAATCCACAGCTTCCATCCTCATGGGGGCCCAAGCGTTTGGGCCACACACAGACACACAGACACACATACACACACACATTCTGTTAGATGAATCAAAAAAAGACAATTCAACCCTATCTTGTTCAGCTTCTCTCTTTTTTATTCCCACCTTACCTTCAACTGCTGAGTTCCTCTTGGGCCATGTTCAGTCACCTCCTCCGGGATCCTTCCCTGTTCCTGTCCCCCAGCTTTCCCAGTCAGGCTTCACGTAGCGCCTTGGGGGTGACTCTCATGTGCTCATTTTGGGGTGTTACACCATAACTTCAGCATCTGATCCCTCTCTTAGACAGTCAGGTGGGACCGTGTCTTGTGGGAACTTCAACTCCAGTGAACTAGGGTTCCTAGCCCAGGGTAGCTGTAGTCACCCAACTGCCATCATCTGAGGGCTCCGATCTCCCCTCCAAAAGCACAGAATACAACTTTCCTGTCGTAATGCCAGAGAAACTGAGGCGAGGCAGAGATAGTTTTTTATCTTTTTAACGTGGAGAGTTTAGGCTAGCCGGTCAAATGGAATTTATGTTCAAAAATCATTCCACCCTGAGCCACTGGAGCAGGGAACCTTTATAGCTAACGAGGGTTTGCAAACAGCTTGTAGGGGAAACAAAGGCAGATGAGGGTGGCAACCCTGACTGAACCAGCCAAAATTCCAGGAAAGGATGCTAACTTAGTTCTGACAGGATAAGGGTCCAGATAAGAGAAAGGCAGTGCACTCAAATCCAGGGGGATTATCCTAGCAAGGCTCGAGATAATGCAGCTAAATTTTATGATACAATGGAATGTAAAGTGGCCAGAGCTTCAAGGTTTTTCCTGACTCAGTTCTCCCAGTCCTAATGGCAAGGAAAAAAGTGTGTGGGGGGAGCTATAATAATTTTATTCAGGGCAAAACTGTTTAATCAATCAGTCATCAAGAAACATTTGTTAAGCACCTCCCATGTGCCAGAAACTGAGAGATACAAAGGCCCTGGGGCTACAAAGAAGGATCTAATGGTAGAAGATGATATATAAATAGAAGTTGAAAAGGGTGGGGGGGGAGAAGAGGAAACTTGGATGGGGTCTGGGAAGGGAGTCAGGATGGATCAAGGAGTATAGCCAAGTAGAAAATGATGAAAAGGCTGCCTTGGGCCCCCTCTTTAAGGGGGTGCTCTAGGAGGAGTTCTCCACCATCCGCTTGTACTCTGTAGAAACAGAGGGAGGAAGGGGCTCTAGGAACAGGAAGTTCTGAGGGGGTGGAAGTTTTGCAGGATAATGAGATTCTGATGAAGCCCAAGAGTGCAGGTGGGTGGGAATGCTGAGAAGTATTCATTAAAGCACACACCAGTCATTGCACCAGGTACTGAAGCTGTAAGTACAAAGAATGAGATGTTGCCTACAATAGATCCTGTGGGACAAATGACTTAACTTCTCTGTTCCTCAGTGTCCTCATTTGTAAAATGAGGGACTTGGACCAATTAAGATGTTTGACCACAGGAAGTCTCCCCAAAGTGCTAGGGGCTGTCCTCCAGCTTGACATGGCCTAGGTACCAGGAACACCCTGACTTCTTCAGTCTCTTTATGCAAGCATCTCATCTTGTTTCCTGGTAAAGCATCTCTGTACCATTTCTTTCCTATAATTCCACCTCAGGAACGTCATGCCCTTTTGCTTTGTCCTTCTGGTGATTCTCAACTTCAGTTCATGAGAGACTGGGATATTCTACAGCTCAGAAAAGAGTCCACTTTCCTTCTCCTGCTCTAATCCAGATCTAACTTAAACCAGTCTTTTACGTCATATCTAAGGAGGATTGCTATAGGTTTTCCAACCAACTGCATAGTAGAATCTGGACAGAAACAGTGGTTACTCCCTCGGTTTTTTTCCATGTGGAGAGGTAGGTCAAATTCTTCTGCATGATTAGGGACCTCATTTAGGAAGCTCTGAAATATTCTGGATCTTAACAAATGTTGTATTTTCCTTTTAGCATTGTAGTGAGTGTGTAATAACTTATTCTATATCAGGGCTTCTTAAACTTTCTGTACTTGCAATCCCAGGTATATAAGTATATGAATGGGTACACAAATCGATTGTGAGAAATGGATGGACATTTATTTGGTTTTCACAGTTATGAAAATTAAGTTGGAAAAGTGAAATTTAAATTAGAAAATTGAAACCCATAAGACTATCAAGGAATAATCTAGGGTGGAGGTTAATTATCTTCTCCCAAAAGAATGAAAGCTACTTGGGGGCAGAGACTGATTTTGGTAATCTGGGGTGGTGACCTGAGATTTGAAAGGAATCTTTTGTTCTTTGCCCTAAGCTTTCCTCATTTACCCTTTCCCTACTAGAAAGTAAATTGCCTTTGGGGCAGGGACTGGCTATATGATGAGGGGTGGAGATTCATGTCTTGTAACTTAGGTAACATTCAATTAAAGGGGAATGGAGAGAGGGACCTGTGCTTCAGGATCGGACATAAAATGCTTCCTTTGGAGTTTCAAAGGTGTGTCTACTTACCTAGGCACCTCTTCTTGCAGGATTGTAAAATAAATCTTTCCTGCATTCATCTGTGAGTCAGTGGAGTTCTTAGTAAAATATTTTGTTTCTTACAGAATATTTACTGATACTAAATCATAAAGAAATTTATTTTAAAAAAATTCTTCAGCATATATATATATATGATTTTACCACTTATTAAAGATGAAAGAAAATTTGCATATTAATGAGATGAATATAGTTGTTCATTTTTACATAAAGAATTAAATCTTGGTGTAGAATAGTCAGTACCTTTCACAGTTGCCAAATTTTTCTCAACCCCCACATTTAGTTGTGTGACCTCATATGACCCACAGTTTAACAAGCTTTATGCCATATTATATATATATATATATATACATATATATGTATAATAAGAATGCATCCCATTTCTGAAGTGTTCTAAGGCAGCAAGGTACAGTGAAAAGACTGCTGGCTTGGAAATCAGAGCCTGGCTTTGTCTATTACTACCTTTGTAACCATGGGCACAGCATCTTCCTTCTCTGGACCTCAGTTTCCTCCTTTGTAAAATGGGGATACTGGAGCAGATGGCCTGTAAGGTCCCTGTTAGCTTGAAATTTCTGATCCTAAGGTGAACAAAGTACTTCCCTCACACACACAACAGCCTTGGCTCAAAACTCCTGCTATTTGATTCATGATTATGATTAATCACAAGACTTCCTCATTTTTTTTTTTTCAGTGTAGGTTTGTACAAAGGATGCTGGACTTGGAGTCAGGAGAATCTAAGTTCAAACCTGATCTTAGATAAATGACTTAATTTACCTCATCTGTAAAGTAGGAATGATACTCCCTTATAGTACCTACGACACAAGGTAGTTGTGAGAAATGGATGATATAATTAATTAGTGTAAAATGCTCTGCAAAACTGGAAGCTTTCTGTAAAAGTCAACTCCGATTATTAATGTTAGTATCATTCAAATGACTGTCATGAATCATTCTGTTTCATCAATTGTTCCTACTTGGGAAAATGCTGAGTAGCCTTTGGCTTGCGCCATGGCCTTCCCATCTTTTTGGCAGATGGTGTTTGCCCTTTGTTAGTACTTAACTAGATGTTTCAAAGTCTCCAGAATTGAAACTTTTCTTCATGGCGAGTGGAGGAGGGACTGGATCAGTAATTTTGTTGTTGAGGGAAAGGCGATAAGGAAAATCTTTCTGCCAACGCATTTAGAAACCTTTGCCACTGGGAGCCTGAGACATCAGGCCAGAGCGAGAAGGGGATAAATGACTTGGCCGGGGTCTCTTAGCCAGATGCACCAGAGATAAGACTTGAGTCCGGGTTTTCCTAACCCCGAAGCCCAGCTGTCTGGTCACCCCATCATGCTGCCTTTGACTAGGCAATGCATTAGAAGCTGGTGTTGGGGACTATTTCCTGGCAAGGTAGCACTGGTTTCAGGATCATCTTGGGCCCAGAACAGGTCTATTAGGAATGGTTAATGTTTTCCTCCCGGGTAACCTTGAAGCCAGTGAATATTAGCCTTTTTGTGTATGTTTACTTTTTATTAGCTGTAGAACCTTGCCAATTTTCTCTCGCTAATCTCTCAGTCCTATAATTATTACAAAAAAGTACTCTAGCAAATGAACCCCACTTCTCAATGAAGATTTAATAGGAAAGAGAGCGGTTTGGAAGGCTCCAGGGATTGTTAGAACAGCTTTGCAAAACACACTGCAGAACACTGACAAATATGCCCTGTCAGAGTAAAAACAACTGCTATTGAAGTCATTAAGGATGGAAATCCCCTTCTCTCAGTCAGTGCCTCCCTCCCCAAGCATCACCCATTTACTTAATAATTCAGCATAGACTTGGCAACAGGGGCTAGCCGTGGGACTCTGGTGTGTGGTGGTGGTCCTGGGGAGCTGAAAGAGATGCAGAGCAGTAAGGCTGGGTGGTGAGCCCAGAAGGGCTCTGGGTTTGAGTTCTGGCTCTGCTGCATGGCCCGAGCAAGGTGCTTCAGCTCTCTGGGCCTGGCACTGCCTCCCTGGGGGAATCTGAGGCAAGGTGCTCCAGCAGTCAAGGGGAGAGAGGAGACGGTGTGAGACTTACATGGCTCTAATGATCTCGGCAGACCTAAACCCATGAGCCTCCCTGTCTCAGATGGGCTGGAGAGGAGGCAGCTCTTCTCCCCTGTTCTGCAAGTAGCAGAGACCTTAGAGACTGTCTCATCCCCCCTCCTTTTGCAGGGGACTGCCCAGCCGGGTGGCATGATTTACCCAGGATAGAAGGGGCAGAGCCAGAATTTGAACTTTGCTCTTCTGACTGGCAAGCCAGGGCATTCCCCACGGAACGCCCTCTCGGTACAACTTGGCTGTCTCCGGGGCCCACACTTCCAGTGAGTCCCTGTATCAGAAGCAATTGATAATTGGGTAGTACGCTGAGAGGCCTGCCATTCTACTTCTAACAAGGTAGAATCAAAAGGCACTTTTCAAATATTTTGATCACAGAAGCTGGAATAATGGAGGAAACTGTGAAAGCTTATTTCTAAAAATAAGTGCTGCAATATCAATGAAAAGAGAGAATCAGGAAAGAAAAAAAAAAACTAAAGTACCAACTTTCCCAAGATGTGTTCTCTAAGATGGGTCATCTCACAAGCAAAATGATGAACTTGGCTTAATATGCAGCTTGACATGAGATGGCCATCACAATACCAAGGCGTCACACCCTTCACACTGGCTATGTGGCTACCTCTTTGATCTCTGGGCTGGCTTATGTATTCCAGTCTGCCTTCACACAAGTTTAGGTCTCAAGTGAAAGACCACTGCTCCTCAATTACACTTAAATTCTATCAGTGTCCTAAGGGTAACCGTGGAAGGACTAAGCACTGTCCTATTTATCACTTTAGCTCTTGAACCCCCACCAATTTGTTTCTATTTACATAAACCCAGTCACTCAGAATAATCATGCAAGTATCTCTTAAATATAACCATTTACCTAGCATAAACAAAAGAGATAATAGTAGCATTATAAGTATTCACATTTAAAAGTAAATGCAAGAATACATTACAATCCACTCAAACATGGGTCACATTCCCATCCAATGTATTCGGTATCTATGGAGGAAAGGGGGCACATACACACACACTTAGAGACACCTGGAAGAGAAAATATGAGTGAGTGAGAAAAACCCATGTGCTCAGGGTAATTCATAACTCTAGAGCTACCAACTGGCAGAGTGAATGGAGTAGAAGATTTAAAGTAGGGAGACCTGGGTTCATAACCTTGCCTTAGGCACTGACTTAGACTTAGACCTTAGACCACTGATCCTGTGAAAGTTATTTAATCTCTCTTTACCCTTATTTCCTCATCTGTAAAGTGAGAGAGTTGTACTAGCTGAACTCTAAAGTCCTTTCTGGCTGCTCTAATACTAAGATACTGTAATTCAGGGTCCTCTTTTTATCTGAAAAACTGTCCATAAAAGATCGTTGATGAATATAGATTCTACGCTCAATAGATGCTTCCATTGCTAAGCTTAGTTGTTTCATGCTGTGCTTTATCAACATTTCACTAGAAACATCATCTTAACCACACTAGTGGATTTACTGAGTGACCTTTTCAATTCTCTCCTTCAAAACTTTTATTCAGCTCTGTTGTGTCACCATGAACATACATTCTCAACAGCAACTGTAAAATCCATCCTTTCTAGCTTTAAGCTTACTTGATACAGTTTTGAATTGGTTGGTTTTTCTTTTTTTTTAACTTCTCTCTTCTCTTATTTTTCTGGATTTAGACTCTGTATCCTCTGCAAAATGATCTCATCTTTGTTTATGGTTACTGAACAAATTCTCATCTACTATCTGCAATCATATAAATCACCTTTGTTCAATAATCATTAAGCAGTCTTGATTTTCCTATCACTTCAGCATATGACAACTTGTCACATTCAAAATGAGCAAGAACTATATCAGAACTCTGATTGAGAGTAATTATTTCTCTTAGTTCTCTGAGCAGACTTATGCTCCCTCAAAAGTGAACTGTGACGACCTTAGAGGGATGGTTTCTTACACTGAAAAAGCCCACTTTTCTAACTCATAGATTGAGAATTGGAAGAAACATTAAAGATCACCTATCCCAAGCCTCTCACTGTATAGTTGAAGAATCTAAGATCCAAATAGGTTGAGATCCATACAAAAAATAAGTAGACTTGAACTCATCATAAAATAAGATCATAGACTGAGAGCTATAAGGGACCTGAGAGGCCATCTAATCCACCAAACCACTCACTTTATGGATGAGGACACTTTCCCAAGATCATGAAGATCGTAAATGTCAAAGGCAGGATTTGAACCCAGGCTCACTGTATTCTGCTCATTCAATCTGGGAAAAAAAATCTGTGCCCAGCTAGCTCTCAATATCAGGTCCTGAGCTATGGGATCAAGGGAGGAAAAAGAGTAGCAAACACAGTATCATTTCTCAGTGCTTTAAAAGTGATTTCTTCGTTCCATTCTCAATGCAACTTGTGGCAGTACTTTTACTATAGAGCTCTAAATCAATCTCTTGTAGATGAACTATGGACCAGCACCTTTAAAACAGAAACTCCCTCTCAAGCACATTAGCGAAAACTGGAAGGACTCTTTGTGTAGCATGTGTCTCCTGAGATCAACCCTAAAAAGAGACCGAGATAAGGAGAGTTGAGCATTAGGAGCCTCTTTTAACTCACTCTCAGAAGCTGGCTGACTTTGCACTCTATCTGGTGATTAATACTAAAGAGATCGTTCACCTCTTGTCAGTAGGATGAAACCGAAAGCTTCCCTGCAGGATCTGCTTCCTCTCTGGAAGCTTCAAAAACAACTCTCCAGCACCAGGAGGCTTACCTTGGACACTGATGCTGAAGAGGAGGGAAATAAGAAAGTGCCAGCTTGTATTCACTTCTTTCTGAGGGACTCGGGCCCTTGCAAGTCATCTCAAAGAGTAATTAATGACAGGAGATGCATCCACTCAGTCATAACCTGGATGGCTTTAAAAGGTTTCTGGTCCTCCTCCTTACTGTCAGATAGGACATCTTGGATTCTCTCCGGGAAAGGGACAACTTTGCTTTGTCTTTTTGAGGGGACTTGAGAATGTGAGAGGCAAAGTTGATAGAGGCTGACCTCAGGATTGAAAAGAACTGGGTTCAAGTTCTGCCTACTTGGATAATCTTGCAGTTGACAGTTAACTTTTCAGTGTCCTCAGGCAACTAAGATCATTCAGTTACAAGGAGTGGGAGCTCCATAAAGTACTGAAATGACACATTTAAACCCTGAATTTGGGCGTTTAGCTAGAGTGTTACAAGAATTCTTCAGATTATCTCCCTTAGAAAAGTAATGTATCTGTAAGTTGAGAAAGATGGAATAGGAATAGACCAAAAGGATATAGCTCAAACTTCTCTGCTTGGTATTTAAAGCCTTTCACAATCTGGCTCCAACTTAACCTTTCCAGACATTTCATATCAGTCTCTCTCACGCACTATACTTTCTAGCTAAACTGGCATACTTGTTGTTCCCCAAATATGACTTTCAGTTTCCTGTCTCTGTGCTTTTACCTATCTGAGATATTCACTTCTGCCTCTTTTTTGTATTTTGCTTGCTTTAGGGTTCCCCTCAGATTCAGCCTTCTCCTGGAAGGGTTCCCTGATCCCCTTCTCATGGATTGTCTTGAATTTATGATCCTATTTATATATTATGATCTCCTTGAGGTAGGGGATCATTTATTATCTTTGTCTTCATATCTCCAGCATCTAGCTCAATGCCTTGTACATGGTGAGCATTTCATAAATATTTGCTGGGTTAAATTGAAATGTAATTCAAAAGGATTCCTAGAAGTGAGGTCATCACTGATTGACTCGCCCAAAAAAAGAGGCTGTGGATAGTAAGACACATGTGGGCTCAAATCCCCTTCTGCCATTTACTGAGCTTGTGACCTTGACCTCTTCTCTCTCTTTCTCTTTTTTTTTAAAGCTTTTTGTTTACAGAACATATGAGTGATTTTTCTACATTGACCTTTGCAAAATTTTTTTTTGTTCCAAATTTTTCCCCTCCTTCCCCCCACCTTCCACCCCTAGATGACAGGCAGTCTAATACATGTTAAAAATGTTAAATTATATGACAAATCCATGTGTGTATACATATCTATACAATTATCTTACCGCACAAGAAACATCAGATCTAGAAAGAGGAAAAAAAAAAAAACCTAAGAAGGAAAACAAAGTGCAAGGAAATATTCACAGAAAACGTTAAAATGCTGTGTTGTGGTTCACACTCAGTTCCCTCAGGCCTCTCCCTGGGTGTATATGGCTTTCTTCACTGAACAATTGGAAGTGGTTTGAAACATTTCATTGTTGCAGAGAGCCATGTCCACCAGAATTGATCATCATGTAGTATTGTTGTTGCCGTGTACAATGATCTGCTGGTTCCACTCACTTCGCTCAGCATCAGTTCATGCAAGTCTCCTGCTGGTCATTTCTTAGAGAACAATAATAATATTCCATAACCTTCATATACCATAATTTATTCAGCCACTCTCCAATTGATGGGCATCCCTTCAGTTTCCAGTTTCTAGCCACTACAAAAAGGGCTGCCACAAACATTCTTGCACATGTGGGGCCTTTTCCTTCCTTTAAGAGCTCTTTGGGATATAAGCCCAATAGAAACTGCTGGGTCAAAGGGTATGCACAGTTTGACAACTTTTTGAGCATAGCTCCAAATTGCTCTCCAGAATGGCTGGATCCGTTCACAGTTCCTCCAATGATGTATCAGTGTCTCAGTTTTCCCACATCCCCTCCAACATTCTTGGCCTCTTCTCTTGACCTTAATTTCGGTATTTGTAAAATGTAAAGGTTGAACAAAATGATCACCAAGACTCCTTCCAGCTATAAATTATATGTGGATCATACAGGATAAGGAAGCAAACTATCTGTGAATTTACTTGCTGTTAAAAATATTTTATATTTTTATATCATTTTATACTTTTCCAAGAACTGTCACAAACATGAAAGGACTAGATATCATTGTTCTGAGTGTACCAAGTTACTATCAAACTTTTCAATCAATCCGCAAGGATTTATTTTCTGCCTACTCTGTGTAAGGCTCTTAGTCATTCAAAAAACTTTATTACTTGTTTGCTATGTGCCAGACACCTTGGATACAAAGAAAATCTTAAGCAGCCCCTGCCCTCGTGAAGCTTACATTCTAAGATGATGATGTTGGAGATACTGTGGTAGATATAAAAATTAAAGGTCAGTCTCTTTCTTCTAGGATCTCACAACCAAGCTGGAGAATCAAACATGGATGCACTACATAATAATTATATAATGATAGTAATCGATTTCTGTAGTGCTATACATCTCTAATCTTATTTTAACCTCAGGACAACCCTTTGTGGTAAATACTACAAGTGTTACTTATTAGTTCCATTTTATAGATGAGAAAATGGAGCTCACTCAATTTTTCATCAGTAAAATAAAAATAATACTTGCACCATCTGCCTCACAGGGTTGTTAAGAAGCAATTATTTTATAAACCAAATATCACTATAGAAATAGGTATTAGTATTAAAATTGAAGAAATGCTCAAAAAAGTTATTTTCAATAAATTAATGAAACATATCTTCAAAAATGTAATATAGCTCAAATGCATTAAATCTCTTTAAGGTTTGCAAAATCACTTTACATAATTACATCTTATTTAATTACCATCCTTTCTCTCCAGCTACTGGTGCTTTCTCCTCTAAGGTTACTTTATATCTGTTATGTGCATATTTTATGTGTATGTGTGTGTGCATGCCTGTGTATGTGTTTGTGTTGTCTCCTCAGAATGTAAGCTCCTTAAAGGGTAATGTATTCCTAAAAGTCATACAGACAATAAGTAACTAAAGGCAGGATTTCAAACTTCTTGATGTCAAGTCCAACATTCTAGCCAGTACATTACACTTCCTCTAAGTGCTAAATGAACAGGTTTTAATGAGCATATTAATACTGATTTTTCATGGAATTAGAGCAGAATGAGTGAACACATTATTTCAAGGAGAAGGGGAAACACAATACAGTTCTGAATTCTAAGAAAAAATGATTTCAGAAGAGTTAATTACATGTCTATCTTTATACACACATATATGACATTTTTGGGAAATTTTTTAGGAGAACTTCCTTGATACTTAGGCTGGAATCAAATCTATCCCAGAGTAACAGAATAAAGCCATCTCCATGCTGTCTGTTTCTGATCCAGGTAATGACTATCCTCAGGGTGTCTAAAAAAAGTGTTTGGTCTTAACAGCAAAGAATGAGATAAAGGTCCCTAGTGTGTCCAAAGTACCCCCTGGGGTATTTCATCCATAGGAGCATCATTTTACAAATTGCTTTAAAAACTCACAGGCTGATATTGTCTCTACTCTGACAAAACACTCCCTTAGAATAGCAATCTCTAGAGATCTGTGAGAGTGCAGGGAGGGATTAAACCTTTTCTGGAATAAGATATGTAGAAATATAATCTCTTAAAGATGCTTCCTGAAAGATTGGCCCAACCTCCATAGCAGAGATAAGCTCTAAAATTGCAACGAGTCTGACAGGTTTGGGTATTTTGTTTTTAGTAAGGTTTTACTGAAGCATTTTTAGAAAAAAAAAAAAAATCACAGACATGACTTGAAAGAAAATAAGCTTGTGAGTGCATTCTGAAAGCCAAAGGCTTTATCTAAACAATCCAAAATACTGTATGAATGGGCCCCACAGCTGAATTTTTCTGGGCTTTATCCTATGTACACAAACTGTAAAATAGAACAAGAGAGCCACAAAATGGTTTATGCTGGTGTATCAGTTTATTCATCTGTATGATGGGGATAGTAATAGCACCTATATGACTCTCCCAAGATTGTGGTGGAATGTATGTAAAGCTTGTTGGAAATCAGGAAGGATTGTGCAGGTATCATCTAGTGCTTTTGTTGTTGTCAGTGTTGGTGTGGCTAGCAGTTGTGCTGTTTGGAAGACTTCTGGAGCATACAGATTCAGCCCTACATGCACCCAGTGAATTAGTTGCATGGTTTTTCCCCTTTTGGACTTCCCAAAGAGTCCCTCAGGAATCTTTTGAAAACCAACCTTAAACGATCCTTTTGAAAAATCCCATCGTCCCCAAACCATGTCTGATATATAGGGTGTCCCAAAAATCTTGGTGCAGTTTTAAGCTCCTAAAGTTCCTTTGGGGAGGGGAGGGAAAACTCCTGGGAGGTAGATGTTATCTCTTCAGAGCCATGGATTGATTGTTTTACCTTTGTAGAGTCCAATGAGAGGTATCCATCCAGAGAAGTGCTTAAGAAGAGACTCAGATGATTAGATTGGGGAGAAAATAAAGGAGGGTTGGGGAAAACAGTAGCACAGTGAAGTGGATTTTAAACTGCTGGATAATCAGATGAGGAATCATTAGTGGGCTGATGTCCATGTAAGAGACAGCAAGGCAGTACAGTGGTTAGAGGACTAGGTCTGGAGCGAGGAAGACCTGAAATAAATTGGGCCTCAGATATTTACTAGCTACATGATTTCGGACAAGTCACTTAATATCTGTCTGCCTCTATTTCTTCAATTGTAAAATGAGGATAATAATAACATTTCTGCCCAGGGTTGCTGTAAGGATCAAATCAAGTAATATTTGTAAAGCATTTAGTACAATACATATAGTAGGCACTTAATGCATGCCCATTTTTTTTTCTTTCTTTCTTTCTTTCTTTCTTTCTTTCTTTCTTTCTTTCTTTCTTTCTTTCTTTCTTTCTTTCTTTCTTTCTTTCTTTCTTTCTTTCTTTCTTTCTTTCTTTCGGAGAGTATTCCAGGGATCTGTATCTGTCTTTGATCTACTTAACATTTTAATCTATGACTTGACAAAAGCATAGTGGAAGGGAGGGGATGGGAGGAGGGGGGAGTTTAAAACATCTGAAGACACAAAACTAGTTTTGTTATTGAATGACAGATTCCAAACCCAAAAAGGTTTTGATCTGATTTCTTTTTTTTTTCTTCTGCAAAGCAGTGGGGGTTAAGCCACCTGCTCAGGGTCATACAGCTAGGAAGGATTAAATGTCTATGGCTGGATTTGAATTCAGATCCTCCTGACTCCAGGGCAAGTATTCTGTCCACTGACCTATCTAGCTGCCTCCAAAAAGGTTTTGACTGAGCTTAACCATGGGCCAACTATCACAAAATGAAATTTTATGAGTAAAATACTCCATTTGGGTTCAAAATGATCTATTCCACATTTATGACAGAAGTGCACCTAGATAACCAGAGGGTGAGAGTCTGAGTTTTAGTGGTCTTTGAGCACAATATGTGCTAGAATTGTGACATACTACGAAGTTACATATGACATGGTAACAATATTAATAGCTAGTGTTTGGAGAGCACCTACTATGTGCCTGGCTAACTGTGCTAAGCACTTTATAAGTTGTCATTTGATCCTTGCAACCATCCTGGGAGATAAGCACTGTTATTGCCCCATTTTACAGATGAGGAAACTGTCCAAGAATACATAGTCAGGGTCTGGGATCAGATTTAAACTCATTTCCCTGACTTCAGGACTCTCTCCCCTCCACCACCTAGCTAACCACCAGGGATATTAGGGTTCCAGAGAGCCAGAGGCAGGTTTTTGTTGCTACATGAAAAAGGTCCAGAACTTAGGGAGCTAGTAGTGATGATATTCTTGATGCTGTTCTGTCACATCTGGACTTGTGTTTAGGGGCTACATTTTAGTTAGAACAATGGGAGTCTAGCCGGAGTGTCCAGAGGAGTGTGTCCCGGGATGGCACCTACACCCGAGGCTGTGCCCTGTGAACATTGTGGAAGGAAGTGAGAGGCCCTAGTTGTTAGAAAATCCCTCTTTATGGATTAAATACAGATCCACCTTCCGGCAGCTTCTTTCCATTGAGCTTATTTCTGACCTTTTAGAGTAACATGGACAAAGTAAATTCTCTAACTTTTCAGCATAGCGGCTCATCAAAGATTGGGAAACACTGACCAATAATGATGCTTTAGCAAGAGTATAAGAGACCCATGTTCAAAGCCTAGCTCTTCCATGCATCTCTCCTGTGATGTCGCATGAGTGACAATCTCTGTGGGCCTCAGTTTCCCTATTTGTGAGAAATGAGGGGATTTGGCTGCATGACCTCTAAGAACTCTTCTCTTTCATTCTGTAATCAGATAAACTATCTCATGTCCAGGAGAAACATCACTGCCCATTCCCTGATTTCTCAGTGCCCCTCATGAAATGAGCACAGTGGCCCCGGGGATGACCTGAGAAGCACAGAATGAGATCGGAACACTACTCGCCATGATCTGGACGGACCTTATACCTGCTACTGCAACTACAGGTGGTTTTAGCTTCTCCATTGGCTCATGATAAACTTGTTCTGGGTCCTGGTGCCAGCAGCAAAGCAGCCCTTCCTGGGAGGGGGAAAATCAACCAGTGCAGGCAGGCAGCTCCAGATTGGATCGTTCTCCCAGTGGCATGACCCGGGTCGAGGTTCTGGAGCAGCACAACATAACGAAACCCCCGAGACCCCCCCCCCCAGTTATGTGCCCCTTCTCCAGGCCCATTTGGCCAGGGCTCAGCAGCTAGCTGTACAAGAGACCTCACCTCTACTGGTCTGACCTTCTGTCTGCCACCCACAAGGCGCCCTCCGCCAGCCACCACGACCTGGACAGGCCAGGAACGCGCCAACACCGTCTCTGGCCCTTCCTCCGGTTGTCCCAGCCCTGGTAGGAGCACGAGCATTTGGGCTGCTCAGATTTACTTTGCCCTCCCAACCCGCACATTTGTTGCTCTCTGCTAAGAGATTCAAGTAGACTCACATGAACTTCTGCTGGGGAAGGCTCTCCCTTCCTCTGTCTGCATAATTGGCTCTCTGAATCTCAGTCTCAGACTTGCTTCCTTCCTGTGAAATTTCATCTCTTTGGTTTTGGCCCAGTGTTCCAGTCAATTGAGATGATTTCGAAATTTGAATCTGTCATATATTATATTAGCCGTCTCTTCCAGCTATACATCATATATGAAAATTTAATAAGCATGCCCTCTGTGTCCCATCCAATAGATTATAATACATATTTTAGCAGTTAAATAGGGACAGTTTTATTCCAAGTTGAGGTGGGAAAGAAATTCTGGATCCCCTACAATTGTGAGATTCTCCAGATTCTCCTGTTTGCGGGTGACATTGTGCTGATCATATCAAGCCTGGGAAAACTAGACGTACTCCTCAGTGAGATCCACAGCCACACAAGAGAGAACAGCCTCGCAATCCACAGAGGGAAACCGGCAGCATGAAGAATACACCTTGCCTAGAATACAGCATGTAGCTGGATGGACTCCCTCCGAGTTCAGGCCATCAGCACATAGATCTTGGGAAGGTATTGCAAGGGGATGATGAGCTGGGCCCAGAACTAAATAGGAGAACAGGCTGGCTTGCATGAAGAAAAGCACACATCGTTTTTCAGGGATCCAAACTGCTGACTTCAAAACACATCTTAAAAAAAAGAAAGAAAGAAAGAAAAAACAACAATATGCTTCCAATGATGGCGGTACAGCTGTGAATCTTGGTACTCAAGATCTCTGCTGCATCAGAATTACTGATGGTTAAAGGGCAGTGGGGAGCTATTTGGTAAGTGATGGTATGTAGGTTATCATATACTACCAATGATGAATTGTGGACAAGAAACGGAATAAAAATATGTTGTCAGGAAAATGTATGACTTGAAAAGAAGTGGGTTGGTCATCTAGTAAGTGTAAAGATTTGGAGGCTGCTAGACTGAGTATTTACTGGTACCCATCAAATGTTAAAAGATGGGCAGGATGAACTCCAATGTAAGGGGATGCAAGAAGAGTGCTACTGTCTTGGGGAGAGGGCAGAGGGGAAAAGAGGAAGAAAAAATTGAAACACGAGATTTTGCAAGGGTGAATATTGAAAGCTATCTTTGCATATATTTGGAAAATAGAAGAAAGGAAGAAGATGAAGAAGGAGGAGAAGGAGGAGGAGGAGAAGAAAGAAGAAGAGGAGGAGGAGGAAGAGAAAGGAGGAGAAGGAGGAGAAGAGGAGGAGGAGGGGAAAAAGAGGAAGAGGAAGAAGGAAGAACAAGAGGAACAAGAAGAATAACCACAACCACCACCAACATCAACAGAAGAACAAAAGAACAATGCTAGGTCCAGAATCAGGATAGACCTGAATTCCAATTGGACCTCAGACACTTATTACTTGTGTGATCTTGAAAAAAACCCACTTGACCTCCATCTACCTCAGTGAGGATCAAATGAGGTATTTGTAGAATTCCTGGCACACAGCACACACTTCATAAATGCTTGTTTCCTCCTTCCTTATGACAACTTATTACTTATCTCCTCTGTTATTTGGGGGAAGCTGATTAAGCTCTGTGACCTTTAATTTCCTCACCAGTGAAATGAGGGAACTGGGGGTCCACAAGGTGCCTTCCAGGCTTAAAGCTGCGTTATAAGTCTCTCACCACTGTTTTTCATGTAATTATAAATGTGATGCCTTATGTTCTGTAGAAATAGTCCTCGGTTCTCAGGGACATTGAAGCTTGCTTTGGCAGGTATTACCAAGCTGTAGAGACTTTGAGTCTGGAGGCCTGGATGAGATGCTTGGCCCTTTTCCAAGGTCCGGCCTGGTTACCTTCAGAGAGAGGCTCATCAAGTTGGCTGGAGACTGAGGGATTATTGTGACTGCTCTTAAAAACCATCAGCCAAATAGTAGCAGAGTTGCAATCTGCAGAGCTCTAACTAGGGCATAAGGTGAAGAATACCTTTTTCCTAGGATGATAACATTTGGGGGAGGAAGGTTATAATCCTTTCTGTGGAGTTGCCTTTCCTTCCTCTATCACCCACTGCCCCCATATTTCTCAAATGTGCCCCTCAAAAAAAAAAGTCTTTATACTTAGGATGCTGTGTAACAGTAGACAGAAGACCCATGCCTAGAAATCACAGATGTTTGAAGCATTAGAACAAGTATCTTGCTTAGAAGAAAGTAGAAGCTAATCAATACTTTGGATATTTTCATAATAAAGAATCTTTTTTTTTTTTAAGTAGAAAAAGCCCAGGTTAGTGGATCATACTATTTGCCTGGTTTTTTTTCCCTCAATTCAATACCACAAATATTGTTTCAACTCCCACTCTGAGAACAGTGTGGGGGCAGAGAGAGAAGGAAGGATAGCAAGACAAATAAGACATGGTCCTTGCTCTCCAGAAGCTTACAATTTAATTTATTAGGAGGATAAAGCAAGTACACCAGTAGCTCAGATATGAGCAGAGTAGAATGTGGCAAATGTAGTGACAGAGTAAGAAATGAAATGTGATGGGCACTCAGGGAAAGGAGAGCAAGCTGAAGAAGGGCCATCTGAACTGGTTCTTGAAGATGATTAGCACATTCTGAGCCAGAGGAGCCAGTTTACTCAAAGGTGGACAAATGCAGCTGTGTTTGGAGAGCTTTGAGCAATGGAGCTTGGCTGTGTGTAAGGTATGTCTAAGGAGTGGAGGAAGATAAGGGTGTTAGGAAAGATTAGGGTGAAAGACATGGAGGTCTCTGAGTATTAGACTGAAGAACACAGATGATGAGGAGTCACTGGAAGACATGACTATTTGGAGCAGAGATGTGATTTAGGAAGATTAATCTGGCAGCACTATGTAGGTGGGTTGAAGGGTGAAGAGATTGGGGGTGGAGGGAGGGGTTAGGGTTTTGTAATTATCCAAGGGAAAGGAACTGAAGCAAGGTGGTGGTAGGAATGGAGTACCTAAAGAAAGCCTACTTCCTGCCTATAGGAGTCACCATCTACTTAGTGTCAGCTCCCAGAAAAATTCACTTAGTCTGGAGGAATCATCCACCTCTATAAAATCAGCAACCCTTCCATCTAGCTGTTGAAGCTCATTTGTTCAGGAAATTGTTATTGAATACTTCCATGGCCTGGTACTAGCAAATGGAAGTGGGATCTGCCTCCTAAATGCCTGGGAACTTTTGTTTTACTTTCTTGTGTTACTGAAATAGAGCCACAATTAGTCCAAAAGTCAAAAAGTCTCTTGAAAAAAATTAAACAGCAAGTTAATCAGGAAAACCTGGTCCTGGTCATGTTAAGCTTCTTTGGAAAGCTTAAAGCTCCTGCTGAGAAATGGGATTGAGACCAGGTGTAGCACTGATAGGGTTATAGTACCAGAGGGCTCTCCACCAGGTGAGTGGGAGGGAGCCGTCCTGCCTAACCCATGGCTTCCCAACTCTCTCCCTTCCCTTCAAACTGGCTTAAAGCCCCTTGTAGCCAAGAAAGGCATGAGTCTGGGGGCTATTCTGAGGTGCTCTGGGTCCCATTTGATGGGATTTAATTTCCTGTTTTGCCAGACTAGGGGAATTGAGAGGCAGTAGGGTACGGGAAGGGAATCATGACTTTGAAGTTATAGGATGATAAGGCAGAGCCCTGAGAGACCATCTAGTCCACCTCCTCTCATTTAACTTCAGAGTCAGTTATCTGATGAGGGCATTGGACTGGCTGATAAACTATGAGAGAATTTTGAGAGTTAACTTATAATAACCTTAGAAAATTTCCCCCTCACTTGAGGATGTTTCTGTAGCAGGCCTGAATGTGGCTTGATGACGTTCTGTAGGGTTCCCCCCCTCCAATTCTCCACCTGTGAATGATTGATGTGATTCTGTGAGTAACTTGGATGGGAAAGGGCAGCCCTGGGCTAAATCAGGGGCTTTCTTTGTCTGCTTTCTCACTTTTTATTTAGATTATCAGCCAGACTGCCTCAACAAAGGTAGGCAGAATGAGACAGTGGTTAAGGATTGGAACATCAAACTGAGCATCATTTACATTCAAAGAGGGGAAACAGCATCCTAGACTTAACCTTTCTTAGATGAGAAGCAGGGGGGAGTCTGTGAGTCTGTAACCTTTGTCTGTGACCTTTCGGGTCTACCCACCTGTTAGGGTTGTTGGGAGACTTGAAAAGGATAGTGCACATGTGGCATTTTGCAGGCATTAGTAGAATAAAAGCTGTTTGAGGGTAGTAAGACAGTTTCATTTTTGTCTTTGTGGATCCACAGCCTAGCAAAGTGAGTGGGATTCAGTAGGTACTCAATAAATGCTTGTTGAATTGAACTAGAGTTAGCAGCTAAGACTTGATTGGCTTCCAGGTTTTGATGCTTTCTGGCCATATGACCCTGGGAAAGCCTTAGTTTCCCCATCTATAAAATGGGGGTGTTACTGTTTTTGAATTAGCTACTCTAAGGTGCTTTATTAACAGTTTTACACAAAACACAAAAGTGTGTTGTCATGATCATTCTGCTGTTATCCTCCCCTACTTGTAGTGACCTCAAGGAGTTTAGAATTTGGGAGGCAGGGAAAGCAGCTTTCACAGTGTCAGGGCTCTTGGCTGCTTTAAAAGCCTGTTTTGCCCTTCTCCCTCCCTACAGGGAGCCTAGTTCCTTGTGGGGAGCACTCCTTCTCCAGGGCAGGCTCTGCCACATTTCCACGGCCTGGCAGTCTCTGAGAGCTTCTCACCGGGGCTGGCCAGTCCCACTCAGGCAGCCAGTGGGGCCGGAGGCTCACCAAACTTAGCCAGCCTGCTCACACCCACCCAGCCTCGTGCATAATGCATCCTTGGGCCCAGATTCAGAGGCCCTCCCCCCACGGGTGATCCACCCAAAGAGCCTTCCTGCCCCAGGGAGACATTGAAAGCAGCCTTTAAAAACTCAGAATGGAGAGTTGGGAAGGGCTGAAATCCCGCCTCTGACACTTAACTGGAGGCCTTTAAAGTCCCTTCTAGTTTTTTAAAATTTATGATCCTCTAAATCCCATTCAACTTGGTTCAAACTTTTATTAAAATTGGTGATTGTTTCCTTTTTTAAAAAGTTATTCTTGTCACTTAACCCCAATTGCCTCAGCAAAAAGCAAAAAAAAAAAAAAAATGTTATTCTTGCAGCACACTGTTAGAAATTAATTTTAAAGATCAGCAGATATAATAGAAGAAGAAATTAAGGTTCAGGGAGGAGAGATCACTCGCCTAAAATCAGAACTCATTAATGGCAGACCTGAGACTAGACTGGGGAGCTCTAGACTTCCAATGCAGTGATTTTTCCACTACATCCTATAACTGTCCTTTTTATTGTTTCTATGTATACAGATGGCATTCAACAATGCCTGTTCACTTATCTCCTTAAGAATTATTTATGCTTTTAGGAGGGTGGGATACTTTCTTTTTCTTTTGAATCCCACCATCTCATACACAAGGCTCTGCCAAGAGTGGGTACTGGACTATGTTGATTTTTGACCTAAAGAAAGATGATAAAGATAGAAGATATTGCCAGGGATCTAATGTATAAGAAAGATGGCTTACAGACAAAGCCCTGGCAATAGCCACTCCCATGCCCACGTACAACATAGCATCACTACTATCAGACATTTTCTATCTGTTGGACCTATTTCTTCACCTGCAAAATGGGGATAAAATAGCACCCACCTCACAGGGTTATTATGACAATCAAATGTAAAGCAGTTTGTAAACTTTAGGGCATTGTATGAATGCTAGCTATTATTGTTATTATTGACCTGAATTGACTTGAAGCCCAAATGTGATAAGCTCCCTAAAGCAATTTATAAGCTTTAGCAAAATACACATACATCAATTGTTATTGCTATTATTGTTACTATTATTATCAGCATTATTTTGTCAGTTGGGAAAATAGGAAGACATTAGCCTGTTCTCCCAAAGAGTGATAATAGAAGATAGAATTCTTATTTTGACAGTTAGGCAATCTATACACAAAAACACAAGTGATCTCCAGCTGTCAATCCAATTAAGCTGGTTGATAAATCCTAGGGAGGTGCCTAAGTGACTTTCCCCTGGTCACACAGCCTTCAAGTTCCATAGGTGGCCTTTGAAACCAAATCTTCCTGACTCCAATCTCAAAACTGTGTCCACTTTGCCATGAGGCCTCTGTAAAATAAACGTATAGGAAAGAAAAAAAAATGCTCTGAAACCACATCTAATACCTAGCAGACTACTTTGATTGCAGAATTCTCCCTGCACAAAGCTTTTTATATAACATCATTCATATTCTTGGCTTTGACTGCCAATTAAAGCTCTCAAGTCCCAAATTGCTTTGTTTGCTTTTAAAGAAATCTGCCCACCTTACAGACCAAGAAGTTAACTAACCCGTGTTTTTGTTCCCTAAAGGGCTTCATTCTGTGGAGTTCCTGCCAGCTCTTACCTTTAAATTGAAATAGTTTGAATGTGTGTTTTCGGTTTCTGTGCTTCTAAAACTGAGAATTCATTACTTCTGCCTTTGTGCCAGCACTGTCCCTCTTGTGTTTTTAAAACGAAGACAAATGCTCAGAGCTATAACTAGCAGTTTTGGCACCTAGGGCAAGTAGCACGCAACAGTATCCTCCCATCAATTTTTGGAGTCAAATTCAGGTAAAGAAAGGGAAGATGGAGATTAGAACATAGGGCCCAGGGGTAAGGACCTGTGGTACCTCAGGGTCAGTGGTGGAGAGGTCACCATGGAGAGGGGGTTTGGGAGTGAGGTGGGATAGGGTCAGAGGGAAGTGTTGAAAGAGGGCTGCAGAGGAGAGAAACGTGTGCCAGCTGGTAGTAGCTTCCTACTTTATCCGATTATTCTGCTAACTAGGTGCTAAACTCAGTGGCTTCTGTGCTGAGGAGGGAATATAAGTGCCATAAACACTCTTTAAACTTTGGTGCCTTAAGGAAAAGTCCTGGTTATTTTATCCTCATTATGACTGCTTGTTTGAATCTGACTCATAATTAAAATCAGTAAATCAATCAGCATTTATTAAGTGCTACTCTATCCCAGCACTGGACTAGAAGCTGAAACAAAAACAATAAAGCTTATGTTCTACCAGATGAAAGTCCGCAGTAGTGTGATGGACAAAGGGCCATTTCCATCATCCTGATCCAAGTCTGGCCACTGGCCGAGGGAGGCTCTGGAGGGAGGCAGCTCACTTTGCACATTTGCACGTCATAGCATCACCCCTTAAAGTCATAGAAATCTTCCCAAAAGACATGGTAGACACTCAGGGAAGCCCATGATGTGCTGTGGATGTCCCTAGGGAGCTGAGGTTCCAACCATCTCTGTTGGGCTGAGTCACATTAAACTGATGGAAGGCTTTTGTCAGCCTGCCCAAGAGATGGGTCCAAATAGCTGGTGGCTTCTGGAAATTCTGCTGGTCCCTCCCAGCCCCTTACACCTTACAACTTGCACCTTACAACCTAGGCCGACCTGCCTTTGTCACTTGTCACTTTTTTTCCCTTCTCACTTGTTGGAATCCCTCATCTTCTAGAGATGTTAATGCTACTCAAATGCTTCCTTCCTCACCCTTCAATTACCTTGTATTTATTTTGGATATATTTGTGTTTTCATTGGCTCCTCCAATAGAAAATAAGTTTCTGGAAGGTAGAAGCTGTTTTATTTTTCTTTCTGTATCTTTCTGGTCTTTTATAATATATATAAATATAAATATATATATATATATACATATATATAAATATATATGTATATATATGTGTGTATATATTAGAGAGATAGATATGTATGTATATATATATATATATATATACATATATATATATAAAGAAAAGTATTCTGATTTTTAGCCTGTCATTAGAGATTTCAGAAACTTTTGGGATCTCTCTGGCAATGTGATTAAAATGCTATTATCATTATAGTATTTAACTCAGTTAAGTTACTAGTTCTAACAGAACCACTGATGCTGGCAATTTAAAACAAAAACAGAACTGCCCTCAGAAGGACAGAGCAGATGCCAAGTAGGGTTTTGACCCAAGAGGCATAAGCTTTTATTCTGTTGACAAGCCAGTTTCCAATCTCATATCCAGGGTTATAGAAACACTATTCAAACCTGGATTTGAAAATGGAAAAACTTTTGACCAGGACAAGGGCTGAATTTAATAGCAAAAGGGAGACAAAGAATCAAAGGTTATTTCCTTGCAACTTGTGTCAGAGTTAAGATGAAAGAGCATAAGAATCTTTTTAAAACTAGAAAAGAAAATAATATGTTCTATTGAATTAGGATATAGACAAAACAGGAGTGATTAGGATTAGAAATGATACAAAGCATCCTACCCAGAAGAGGAAGCTTCCCAAAAAGAAGTAATTATTGTTCCTTCTGTCTGCTGGTTACCACCATTAACAAAAAATTACTGTTGTAGGCACCCCCATAGGCCAGTGTAAGAAAAAAACATCAGACCGGTAGTCAGAGGATCTCAGTTTGAATTACAGCTCAATTATTCACTTCCTGAGGGATCCTGGATAAGGTACTTCCTTTCTGCAGATCTCAGTTTTCTCATCTGCGAAATGGGTTGCAATTTAACAATTATTTATTGACCACCTAGTTATGTGCCCAGCATTATGCTAGGGATAGAGACCAAATAAACAAAACATTCAACAAGGATGTATTATTACATGGACACAAATATGTAAAGAAAATGGTTAATCTGAAGGAAAAAAAGTGCTAGCTACTAGGGGAATCAGAAGGCTACACCAAGGAAGGGGTATTTCAACTCAATTTTATTTTATTTTATTTTTTTATTAAAACTTTTTATTTGCAAAACATGTATGGGTAATTCTTCAACATTAACCCTTACAAAGCTTTCTGTTACAAATTTTTCCCCCCTACTCCCCCCCCTTCCCCTAAATGGCAGGAAATCCACTACATGTTAATTATGTTAAAATACTTGACAAATTGAATATATATGTATACTTATTTCCACACTTATTATTTTTGTGCAAGAAAAATCGTATCGACAAGAAAAAAAAATCTGAGAAAGGAAACACAATGCAAGCAAACATCAGTAGAGAGCATGAAAATGTTATGTTGTGTAACAACTTGTCAAGTATTTCAACATTATTAATGTATAGTGGATTTCCTGCCCTCTAGGGGAGGGGAGGGGACTGGGGGTAAAAGTTGTAATGGAAAGCTTTGTAAAGATCAATGCTGGGGAACTACCCATACATATGTTATACAAATAAAAAGCTTTAATTAAAAAAAAAAAAAAAAAAAGAAAATGTTATGTTGTGGTCCACATTTCATATCCTTCTCTCTGGGTGTATATGGCTTTCTTCACTGAACAACTGGAACTGGTTTGAAACATTTCATTGTTGAAGAGAGCCACGTCCATCAGAATTGATCATCATATAATATTGTGGTTGCTGTGTATAATGATCTCCTGGTTCTGTTCATTTCACTCAGCATCAGTTCTTGCAAGTCTCTCCAGGCCTCTCTGAAATCGTCCTGCTGGTTGTTTCTCACAGAACAATAATATTCCATAACATTCATATACCATAATTTATTCAGCCACTCTCCATCCAATTGATGGGCATCCATTCAGTTTCCAGTTTCTAGCCACTACAAAAAGGGCTGCCACAAACATTCTTGCACATGTGGGGCCCTTTCCTTCCTTTATGATTTCTTTGGGATATAGGCCCAATAGAAATGCTGCTGAGTCAAAGGGTATGCACAGTTTGATAACTTTTTAAGCATAGCTCCAAATTGCTCTCCAGAATGGCTGGATCCGTTCACATCAACTCAATTTTTTTTTAATTAAAGCTTTTTATTTGTATAACAGTATAACATATGTATGGGTAGTTACCCAGCATTGATCTTTACAAAGCTCTGCATTACAACTTTTACCCTCAGTCCCCTCCCCTTCCCTCCCCTAAATGGCAGGAAGTCCACTACATGTCAATAATATTTGAAATACTTGACAAGTACATCAACTCAATTTTAAAGAAAGATAAGAATTGCAGACACTAGAGACAGCATGTGTGAAGGGAGGGAAGGAGACAGAATTTTAAATTTGGGGTATAGCTAGTAGTTCAAATTAGATACAAGAGTGAATGAATGGGAATATTACAAAATAATGCTGGAAAAATAGGCCAGAGCCAGACTGTAGAAAGCTTGAAATTGCCAGACTGAAGAATTTTTATTTAATCACAGAAGCAATAGGGAGTCACTAAAGATCTTTGAGCAGGAGAGTGGCATGCGCAGACCTTAGCCTAATGAAGATTATTTTGACAGCTGTGTAGACAATGGTTTGGAGAGGAAGAAGGTTAGAAACCAGGAGACCAATTAGGAAAAAATCAAAATAGTCCAAATGGGTGATGAAAGTTTGAACTGGGGCTGGGGTATGAGCCTAGGAATGGAGAGAAAGGGATAGATGCAAAGAAACGTTTATGTTGGATCAATAAGATTTGGCAAGTAATTGGATAGGGGTGGGATTGAGAGCAAGGAGTCATAAATAGCTGTAAGGCTGGGAAACTGGGTAACTAAAAGCATGGTTTGGTGAGATTAAAAGAAATAGACAAATTTGGAAGAACAGGGTTTTTTGAGGGAGAGAGTAGGAATAATTAGATCCATTTTAGACATGTAGAATTTGAGCTGCCTATAGGACAAACAGATTGAGACGTCCAGTTGTTGATGTGGTACTGATATTCAAGAGGGAGATTAAGGTGGACATAAATTTTTAAAAAATCATCTGCATATAGATAATTGAACCCATGAGAACTGATGAAATTAGCAGGAAAAGAAGCATAGAGAGAAGAGGGACCAAGAAAGAGTCTTGGGGGACACCATACTAAGGGGGTTAAAAACAAATCATTATACAAGAAAGCAAACCCAGAAGGAGCAATCTTAATCTAAGACTGAAGGAGAAAGAATAGTAGAGAATCAGGATGAGGTAGAATCGAGGAGAAAGAGAACCAAGAGAGAGGCAATGTCATGGAAACCAAAGATAGCTAGATTAATCAAAAGAAAAGGGTAGTTAGCATCAACAACTGGAGAGAAAATGTAAGAAGAATGAGGATAAAGAAAGAAAAACAAAACCTTTTTCATATCTGTGATAAAATTAAGTTCCTTCATTAAATATATATATACATATGCATATATATATTTTAAGTCTCATTTTGCCACTTAAGTCAGGAGGCGGGTGTTATACTCCATCATTGCACCTTTGTAATCATGGCTAGTCTTTGTATTCATCAGAATTTTTTTTAATGCAGATAAAGCACTTCACAAATTTAATTTTTATATATTTTATTTTCTCCTCAATTATATATTAGAACAATTATAAACTTTTTTTTAAAAAAAGTTTTGTTTTAAATTCTCTCCCTCCTTTCTTCTCTCTTCCTTTTCTTTCTCCCTGAGATGTTAAGAAATCCTATATAATTTATACATGTGGAATCATGTAAAACATTTCCTTATTAGTCATTTATACAAGAAGACCCAATTAAAAAAAAGAATGAAAGAAAGAAAATGAAAAATAATAACATGCTTCAGAATGCATTCAGACAGTGTTAGTTCTTTCTCTGGAAGCAGGTAGCACACTTCATGAGTCCTTTGGGATTGTCTTAGATCATTGTGTTGCTCAAAATAGCTGTCATTCACAATTCTTCATTGTACGAGATTGCTATTACTGTGTACAGTATTCTCCTGGTTCTGTTCCCTTCATTTGCATCAGTTCATGTCTTTCCAAGTTTTTTCTGAAATCATTCTGCTTGTCATTTCTTATATTACAATAATATTCCATCATGACCATATACTACAGCTTGTTTAGCCATTCCCCAACTAATGGACATCCTCTTAATTTCCAATTCTTTACCACCACAAAAATAATTGCTGTAAATATTTTTGTGCAAATAAGGTTGTTTTCCTTTATTTTGATGTTTTTGGGATATAGACCTAGTAGTGGTATTGCTGGATCAAAGAGGATGCACAATTTTATAGCCCTTTGGACACAATTTCAAATTACTCTCCAGAATGATTAAATGTCCAATATATGTATACATATTTATACAGTTATCTTGCTACACAAGAAAAATCGGATCTAGAAAGAAAAAAAAAAGGAGAAGGAAAACAAAATGCGAGCAAACATCGACATAAAAGCGTGAAAATGCTGTTGTGGTCCATACTCTGTTCCCACAGGTCTCTCTCTGGGTGTATATGACTTTCTTCATCACTGAACAATTGGAACTGGTTTGAATCATGAGATTTCTTCTTTAGAAAATAGTCTTCATATCCTTTGTCTACCAATTGGAGGAATAGATCTTATTCTTATAGATTAGAATCAGTACCTTATATTCCTTTGATATGGGATCTTCATTAGCAAAATTTGAAGCAAAGTTAGGTCACTTGTTTCCTTTCTAATTTTAGCTATTTGATATTATTTGAACAAAATCTTTTTAATGTGATGTAATCAAAATTGTCCGTTTTACTTTCTGTCATCTTCTATCCTTTGCTTGATAATGAACTATTCCCCCTATAGAAAGTTAATTTCTTCCAGTTTCCTTTGTTTATAATACTACCCTAAACATCTAAGTTATGTATCCACTTGAAGTTTATCTTGGTATATGATATGAGATGTTGGTTTGTACGTACCTACTTTCTGCCATACCATTTTTCAGTTTACTCAGTAATTTTTGTTGAAACTAAGTTCTTACCTTCAGGTAGCTTAAGTCTTTGTATTTATCAGATAGTAGGCTACTATGTTCATTTGCTTCTCATTAATGGACCTTCATATTTTTTAGCTAAAATGAAATTATTTTGGTAATGTTTTATAGAATAGTTTAAATTCTGGTATTGCTAGGCCTCCATTTCCCCAATTTTTTCCACATTTTCTCTTGAGATTCTTGACCTTTTATTTCTCTAGATGAATTTCCTTATTGTTTTTTCTAGCTCTATAAAATAATCCTTTGTCAGTTTGATTGGTATGAAATTGAATAAGTAAATTAAAGGCCATCAGATTTAGCAGTAACCTTTAAAAGAGCAATTTCAGTGAAGTGGTGGAGTTAGAATTCAGACTACAAAGGAATGTGTACTTAAGAACTAGAAGCAATGAGTAAAGAAAAGTCTTTCTAGGAGGTTAGCAGTGAAAAGGGAAACTTATCAAATAATAATTTGAAGAAATACCAGGGCAAGCAAGGTGTTTTAAGGGTGGGCAGAAATTGTATATGTTTGTAAACATTTCTAAAGAAAAATTAAAGACTATACTGAAAAAGTAATAATGAGAAAGAAGGTTTGGACCAAGGGTACAATAAAGCAGTTTGGTCACAACAAGGAGTTTTGTGAGAGAACTGATTGAAATTATGATCCCTACAGTTTCTTCTCTTTTGAAATTCTATGATATCATGACATGTGAATATATCATTCATATATGGAAGTTTGCTCATTCTGCAAGTGGAGTGTTTTTTGAAAGTGATCAGACCTCTCTGAAAAGTAATTCTGACTTGATGGCAAGCTATTTATTGGTGGAAAAGTGAATGTATCAACATCTTTTCACTCTGTTAACTCCTTTCTTCTTCCTAAAGGAAAAAAAAATCACATATATATTATATTGTTCCTCCATTTCCCTATCTTTTACAAATTCCAGCTCAGCTCATTCAGCTGTTCTACAGTCTCTTTCTCACATTCACAAATACCTTCTTCAATTACGCCTTTTTAGTAGGGGGACTGCTGAGAAAAGAGACAGATCATAACTGGATATCAAAATTTGTATTTCCTTGCAAGGATATTTGGACTCATTCCTAAAATGTCATTGAAGATGATCATTTCTTCTTATAGACCAGGAAAACTACATCTAAAGTGATTTGCCAAGATTATACCATATAAGTAATAGAGTCAAGACTAGAGTTCTAGCTTCCCAGTGACAAGGTTCATGATTTTCATGCTGCACTATTTTTTTTTCCTCCCTAAGAAAAGCCCAGAGCTTTTTCAGGAACATGTGGTGTCCCTGTTACCTTTTCTGCTAATGGGCTGTGTCTTCTATTATGTGGATATTCATTGGCAGTCAAAAGAATTAATGTGATCTAAGGCTGCATAATGAGAGACAAGCGTCCAGGACCAAGTAGGTGACATACCTACTGTATTTTGCCCTTTGCTCAGCCTACATTTAGAGAATAACGTTCATTTTGGGCACCACTTTTTAGGAAGGGCATTAATAAGCTGGAGAGTAACCAGAATAGTGAGCTATCTCTAGCTCCTGCCATCGAAAGAATGGTTCAAGAAACTGGGGATATTTAGTCAGGCAAATATCCTGGGGATATTTGGGGAGAAAGGGGGATGGAGATGGGGCAAATTTGTTAGAAATTTGAAAGGCTGTCATATTCAAAAAGGATTTTCATTTTTCTCCTTGGATCTAGAGGATGGAACAAGGTAGATAGAAGACACCAAGAGGCAAATTTGGGTTAGAAGGAAATTATTTTTCAATCATAATAACTATCCCACAGCTAAACCAGAGAAGCCTTAGTAGGTTTCCCATCCCTAGAGGCCATTTAGCAAAAATTGGATCACTATTTGTTGGGTGTGTTTTAAAGGAGATTCTTGTATAGATTTAGTTGGACTAAATGTCCTCTGGGGTCCATTCTGAAGCTGAGGTTCTGTGACTTAAACGAAGGCAACAGCATTATTAGTAAACAAAGCAGGTTAAGTTGCCAAGGCTAGGGAAGAAGTGTAACTTTTAGTTCCCTCTTGTCTTTAGAAGGGAACTTCCCTTCATGTCCAGCTCACCAAGAATAACTGACAGAGGTTCAAAAATGAAAACAGCATTACATTTTCCCACACCATTCTCACTTTTTTGGAGATTTATTTCTAGAAATATATGATTTCCAAATTTTCACGCCAGGATTTTGAAGTCTGGTTCTACTCTTTTGTTTACTTTTTTGAGAGATGAAAAGTTTGATTAACAATGTTTTCCTCTAAATCATTTCTCTATAAGGCTTAAATAATACATAGAATTTAGCATTTTTTTCTGACCAGTAGGATTTTATTGTATTTAAATGGATATCTAAATGGAAAACAACAAAGAAAAAACTAGCTGCCCACCCATATGACAGCTAATAAACATTTATTAACTTCTAGTTAGTCAATAAATATTTAAGTGTTTGCTCTGTGCTAGGTACTGTACTAAGTACTAGGGTTACAAAGAAAGACAAAAGATAACTCCTGCTCTTAGAGCTAAGTCTAATGGAGACTGAATGTGGATCATAACATAGTATTTTCACCTTTTGTTGTTATCATTTGCTTGTTTGTGTTTCTTTTCTCTTTTTTTCCCCCTTTTTGATCTGATTTTTCTTGTGCAGCATGCTAAATGTGGAAATATGTTTAGAAGAATTGCACATGTTTAACCTATATTGGATTATCTGCAGTCTAGGGGAGGGGGAACATAGGGAGGGAGAGAGGAAAATATGGAATACAAGGTTTTTCAAGACACCAGCCCTGAAGTCAGGAAGACCCGAGTTCAAATTTGATCTTGGACATACTTAAAAAGGTTTTGCAAGTGTAAATGTTGAAAATTATATTTACCTGTATTTTGGAAAATAACAAGCTATTATTATTAAGAAAAACCCAAATATGAGGCACAAGGCATAAAGTACATGTGAAGAATTCACAAGGGCCTTTCTCTTTGCCAAAAGGGACATTTATTTCAGAAAAGAGATTACAGACAAAAGGAAGAGGGAAAATTGGATTGTAGCTGAAACTTGAAGGGAGCCCGGAAATGGAGGAGAATAGAGAGCACCTTAATGACTCGGAGGATGAATGGTCAGGGAACATGCTCACAGTCATGGAGTTTGTGTTTGAGGAACAGAAAGGAGGCTGGGGTCCCTGAATCACAAAGTATATGGGAGGGGTGGGCTAAGGTGTGAGAAAACTGGAGTTTACAAGGCACTATGGAAGCAAGTAGAGGATTTTTTATTTGATCCAGGAATGGGGAGGAGGGAGAGTGCACAATACAGTCAGACCTGCATTGAGGAAGATCACTTTGTGAGATGGGCTGGGAGCCCAGCAGAATGACAGGTGCTTGTTCTGATGCAATGTCGGAGGAGAAGGGAATGGACCCCAAAGAAGTTCCCCAGAAAACATCCACAGGCCTTGACAACAGATTGGATAAAGGGGAGGAGAGAAAGTGAGAAGTCGAGGGGGACACTAGATTTTAAGCCAGGGTGCCTGGGAGGATGGGGGTACTGGGAACAGCAGTAGAGGGAGGTAGTGGGGTCCAGTGTTTGGCAGGATGTTATTCCTAACCTCACAACAATTTACTTGCTTCCGTGCTTGGCTCTCTAGACCCTTCCCAAAATAAGATGGGCAAGCTGGAGTCAAGGTGGATCCTTCCTCAAAATTTTCATAGGTTCATACCTCCCCAGAGCCATAAAATTATGCATTTGGTGTCAAATCACCCATGTTGTACTTGACGTTGGCAAAAATATAACACAAGGGGCAAAGGGCCCCTCCGAACTTGAAGAAACGACCACCGGTGAATGTCCCAGGTAATCATTTCAGAATGGTGTTCACAGTCACCATATGGCAACAGATAAGCGATCGACACTGTAGAGGACAATTGTCCCTTGGGCCTCTGCTTCAGGGACTCCCCCTAAATTACATGCAGAATATGTTACAAGCAGGGAGCGCAGCAGGTACACATACCGGTAGCACGCGGCCACACGGTCCTCATACCCAGACAGGTTAAACTGGCAATACACCATCAAGAAGCTCAGAAAAAAGGCACCCTGATTTCCAATTAACAGATTCACAACTAAAAAAGTGATACAACAATAAGTTACTAACAGGCAACTTTAGTACCTAACACAATGGCATCAGTACACGCAAACCACCAGACTGCAGCGACTCAGGCCATGAAGCACTGGAGGGGTCCGTATGTGATTGTGCACCAGAAGCAGCATTGCTATGGTCATCAGTGGGTAACATTTCCATGCTTTCACCTGTAACCTTAGTTTGATCTGGACACGATCAGGGTGTTCGACTGATTGATCTGTCCCTAGACACGAACTAGGTGGTGGTATGGACTTAGCACAATTCACATGCTGTATTCCTAAAATGACTTGTGAAAAATCCAGGGGGATCTAGGACTGTTTTGAGACTCCACGGAGTGTCTCTCTCTAAGGTCCCAATCCTAAAATTCTAGGCAAAAAAGCTGCTGCCTTTGCCATTCCCCTTGTTGGAACTGGGCCTTGGCAAGGCTGTTGTGTTAGAAGGCACAGTGTCTTCTCCCCGGGAAATGTCACTCTCTGAGTCAGTGTCTGGTTTAGACAGCCTTTGTACAACCAGTGGGTTGTCTCTTACACTTAGATGTCAGTCACAGATCTCCACCTGCTCCTGGGCGGCCTGCACTCTCTTATGGTCAGTAAGTAGTTATGGGGAATTGTTAAGTCGCTGAGGCTGTTCTATAAACAGGCAAGTTGCCCAGGCTTTCCAGTTAGGTGTGAAGTAGTTTTCCCTAGATCTGCTTACTGGTGTTTCCCTGGAATAGAAACGATTCTTAGCAGAATGATGGTATTTTGTGAAAGGACTTGAAAATGAACTTAGACATCATACTCTTGATTCCAGCAGAGCCCTTCTGAGCTCCATGTTCAAAACAACAACAAAACATTTTACAGCCTCTCTTGGGCAAGACACATCCTGGTTTGGAAGAATTCGTCTCTTTCTCATTCTCTGAGACTCCAAAATCATTAGGTAGGTATAGTTCTATACTTTCTGTAACATCCAGAAATTTGATGTTACGTTCATAGCATCATAACTGATGGAGTTATGCTTACAGTAGAAATGTCCTATATTGACTCCACTAAGATCTTTATTTCAGTCTCACGTTTAGCAGTGTGTATTTGAAACACTCAGGCTGTGGATTTCCTTGAGTCAGTCGGTCAAGTAGCATTTATTAAATACTAAGTGCCAAATATTGTGCTGAGCTCTGGGAATACAGATAAGAGGTAGAGACACAAAGTCAGCTCTCAAGGAACTTCTTGAAATATAGCTCTGAAAAACCAGGCTTTGTTAAAGCCCATTGTGATTCAAATAGAGCTACTTGACCATGCCTTTAAATCCAAATCACTCTGGCTTCCACTGATTGGTCAATAACAGGTTCCAGCCCTAGTCTCACTTGCTCTTTGTTTGGGTTTTGTGGGCTCTGAGTGAGTGTAAATAGCAATTGTCTCTGTTCTGGCCGGAAGCTCTGAGGGTCTTCCCATCCCAGCCGGATTTTTTCATGAAAGCAAACTAGGCCATCTTTTGCCTCAATTCTTAGCTAGCCTTCCTTTACTTAATGGGCATTGCCTTTTGTCTTAGACAAATTGAGAACTGGAAAAGACCTTAGTTTTAAGAAGTTATGGTCTTCCACTGCATCTGGAGCCCTCTTTCATCTCCTAGATTTTTATCTGGCCTTGAGGCTGAGAACTTTGCACTGTTCTGCCTTACTCAAATCCAATTCACTTGTAGGTCACCATATCACCCTCCTGATGTCATTGGTCCTCTGGAAGAACAACATTCTTTTTTTTTTTTTTTTTTT
>JAJPUD010002478.1:308641-319019 GCA_023553655.1 Myrmecobius fasciatus | reverse complement strand
ATACACATACACATACACATACACATACACATACACATACACATACATCTCATTTTCCCCATGCTTTTGAATGGAAAGAAACTCATCTCAGACACAGGGTGTGAACTCCTTTCCACCTCAGCTTCACTTTCTCTGTCCCTAGTTCTCTTCAATTCTGATCTCAGACATTTATCCTTAGTAGGTCATAAATATCCTGGTCAATTCACTTAACTCCAATTGCCTTGATGAAAAAAAATGAATTTTAAAAAAAGCTCAATTCTAGTTCTATCTTATACAGGAACTTTTCCTGATTACCCCATTCCATCCTTTCATATAGGAGCCTTTCCTGATTACCCCTTTCTTCCCTCTCTTCCTTCTCCCACTGATGCTAACCCATTTCTCTGAAACAGTTTTCTCTATATTTTGCATTTACTTATAGCTATGATATATTCATATAATATTTTGTATTGTATCTCTAACTTTTAGCATAGAGCCTAGAATATGGTAGGTACTAAAGTCTATGATTTTTTGATTGATTGATTGATTGATTAATGGAGGGAAGTAGACACATAGCATTCCTGCTGATGTCCCTCATTTCTGTGCCTTATTGTTTTTATTCCAGGCTATGTCTACTGGTTGAGCTGCTCTGCTTTTTGGTTTGGGGAGCTATGCAAATTAAGGGCATGGTTTCACATGCCTCTAGAATGTATATGCCTTCCTCCTCCCCAAGAATTGCTTATAATGGAGACTCTGTCTCTAGGACCAGTACTAAATTAGACAAGTCTGGGAAAATCAGCAAGTTGGATTTGCTGTGATGCATCTGTGTTGCTCCATTAAAAAATCCTCAATGAGGTAGTTTTGCTTCTTAAACCTCAGAATGGCTCAAAATGAAGTAGTAGCTCTTATCTCAAGACAACAGGAAGCACATGTAATGGTCCTCTTCAACCACAGGGCACACCTCCCTAGGAAATGGAAAATTCTACCTGTATTTATATTTTCCCTTTTTTTACTGTGTGGGAACTATTTGAGTTTCATAAGAGGGAATTTGGGCTTTTGCTCTCATAGGGCATGTTAGAAAAAGTCACTAAATTATTATCCTACTGCTCACAGAGATATCATAATAGGCTCTGGTCCATATGCCAGTCTTAATGGGAAGATGAAACACCTGCTAATCCCATTTGTTTTATATCTAAATAGTGGATAGAATGATAACTGAATATCCTCTCTTTTTCTGGGTGATACTCTAGAAGTATCGGGACCAAATGGCTGTGTCTGACCTTGCTTTTCTTTTCAATTAAATTGACTAGAGATAAGATCTATATTGTTTCTGCAATGTAGAGATCAGTAGACATGTGGATGAGAAATTTCTCTGTCTCTGCCAATGGGATGAACAAACAAAATATATCAGTACTTTAAATTAAGCTATGTCTTTTCTGTGATGCTCCATTTTTCACTTAACCACTGAGGCTTCCTGCTTCATAGCGATGCACTGTTTTGGAAGCCTATAGTACAAGGACATAATGAGTAACTGGTAGGTACTTTCTTGTTTTCAGATGTTATCACCCAACTTGCCACATATAACCAATGCATTTTTATTAAGTATTGTAGCTGACAAGGTGGAAAACCCTGTATTGGGTGCTGAGGGATATACAAAGAAGATATAGCCCCCCCTTTTTTTAAAGAATGAATCCTTGCAGATTTGAATGGTCTGGGAATCCTCTCCCAAAGTTGGGAGATTTAGTCTGTGCCTTGTAGGATAAATTGGATTTAGATAATACAGGTTTAAGCATTTCAAAATGGGAGATGTGGGGATGGAATAGGGAAGAAAAGTAGAAAATTGGTTATGTTCATTAGTGAACTCAAAAATTGTGTAAGTTGACCTACAAATCCCTCTTTATGCAGGATACCTTTCCCTTTCCCCCTGCTTCTAGTCCCTTCTGTAAGATCATCTTCCATTTATACCATTTATAGTTAGTTGTTTTTTGTTCCCTAAAAGGACCAAAATGACATCACTATATTAGAGTCAAGCTACATTGTGTTTGTGACTGATTAGACCAATATGAGCTCAGAATGCTCTGCCATAGGTTGGGCATAAATAGTCCCTATGAACATTTGGGGTGGATTCTAATGCACATCTCGACTTTCTTCTGAACTAATTCAATTCTGCTTTGCTCATAGAGTACCTTCTCTGATGAGGGCACACCATACTGGGTGGTCCTGTGCCAATGTCTCCCATGTCATAAATAAGTTCTTTAAAAAAAAAGACATCGTGTTTCTACTGGGCCTATATCCCAAAGAGATCTTAGAGGAGGGAAAGGGCCCCACATGTGCAAGAATGTTTGTGGCGGCCCTTTTTGTGGTGGCTAGAAACTGGAAACTGAAGGGATGCCCATCAATTGGAGAGTGGCTGAATAAATTATGGTATATGAATGTTATGGAATATTATTGCTCTGTAAGAAATGACCAGCAGGACGATTTCAGAGAGGCCTGGAGAGACTTGCATGAACTGATGCTGAGTGAAACGAGCAGAACCAGGAGATCATCATACACAGCAACAACAGTATTACATGATGATCAATTCTGATGGACATGGCTCTCTGCAACAAAGAATTGTCTCAAACCAGTTCCAGTTGTTCACTGAAGAAAACCATATACACCCAGAGAGAGGGAAATGAAATATGGACTACAACATAACATTTTCATGATCTCTACTGACATTTGTTTGCATTGTGTTGCCTTTCTCTGATTCTTTTTTTTTCTTGTAGATAGGATTTTTCTTGCATAACTTCTCAAGCATTTCAACATTATTAGCATGTAGTGGACTTCCTGCCATCTAGGGGAGGGGAGGGGACTGGGGGTAAAATTTGTAATGGAAAGCTTTGTAAAGATCAATGAACTACCCATACATATGTTATACAAATAAAAAGCTTTAAAAAAAAAGACATCAACATATCATTTATATGTTTTATAGGGACAGATAAAAATATTTGCAGGCTGTCTTCTCTTTTATAATGTGAATTTCTTGAGGGAAAGGAACATGATTTATTTATGTGTTAAACCTTTCTTTGTGTCTTCAAACACAGCACAACATCTGGCACGTAGTAAGTGATTAGTAAATGTGTATTGATTGAGAAAATATATTCTCTGAGAACTAAAGAAAACAAACAAATTCTAAATAAACCTTAACCTTACATATTGAAAAAAAAGATTTATGAAGTTACTTCATCAATTAGATCTCTGAGCAAAATGCTGTGTGATATGAAGAAGGTACCATCTAGGAACAAAGACCTAGATTAGAGAACTAATCATGTTCAGCTTTGTTCTCTGGATTATTTGGAATTGTAGATTCTTGGTCTCTGTTGAAAAAGTTTGGCTTGAGTGTCAGATGTGGCTGGACTGGTCCATTTTAACCTTCTACTCATCACCTGTTCCTGGAATATTTGCCGGACCAACATCTTTTATTGTTGGAAAAACTCTGGTTAACTATCTCCTCAAAAACCTTTTTTTTTGCCTTCCTTATCTCTCTTACCATAAGCAAATGAGTCTTGGTGAATGACTTGGAGAATGTTCTCAGTACTTAAAGCAATGAAAATTGTATTGGATCTAGAATCAGGAGAAATCTGGGTTCAAATGCTACTTGGGATCTTTGACTAGCGATGGGACCTTGGACAAGTTGCTTAATATTTCAGTTCCTCAATTTATTCATTTATAAAATGAGAATAGTAATAACTGCTTTTCTAGAGCTGTTGGAGCACAGTGCTTGCAGACTGAAGTGCTGTGTTAATATCACTAATTTTTTTTCTTTCTGTTTCTTCCATCTTCATACCTCTCTTTCCTCCAGCATTTCTCAATTGCAGAAATACATTTTATCATGTATAATACTGTAAACAACATCACTCCATTTCAATTATCTAGTCATTCATGAATCTTTCAATTCTAGGCTTGGAAGTCCGATAGAGTTTATCTAGTATATCTTACTGTCTCTTGATGGAAATCCAAACTAATCATTTTAGAGTGGGAATCTTTCCAATATTCAAAGAGCTTTGAAGAAGAAAATTCCACATCTTTTGTTATTTTTCCAAAGATATTCATTTTATAACAATGCTGTCAGAAAATCCTCCCATGCATCTGATCATAGTTTTTTAAAAAAATTTTTTAAAAATATATTTTATTTAACTTTCTAAATAGTATATTATTGGAACAGCTAGTTGGTGTAGTGTCTAGAGTACCAGCCCTGAAGGTCAAGAGGACTTGAGTTCAAATCTGGCCTCAGATACTTAGCACTTCCTGGCTGTGTGACTCTGGGCAAGTCACTTAACCCCAATTGCCTCAGCAAAAAAAAAATTAGTATATATATATATTTACAAATACATGCAAAAATAGTTTTCAACATTCACCTTTGTAAAACTTCATGTTCCAATTTTTTCTCCAGCCTCTCCTAGGCAACAAGCAATTCTATATGTGTGCAGTTCTTCTAATCAAATTTCCATATCTGTCATGCTGCACAAGAAAAATTAGATCAAAAAGGGAAAAAAACAACAAAAAGGAAAAAAAAAATCAAGCAAAGAAACAACAACAGCAAAGGTAAAAATATTATGCTTTGATCCAGATTCAGTCTCCATAGTTCTCTCTCTGGAGACTATTTTCCATGACAAGTGAATCACTTCGTTGTTGAAAAGAGACAAGTTCATCACAGCTGATCTTGTTCTCTTGGTTCTGCTCAATTCACTCAGCATCAGTTCATATAAGTCTTTCCAGGTGTTTCTGAAATAAGCCTGCTCACCATTAGAATATTAATATTCCATTACATTAATATACCATAGATGTTGGGTATCTTCTCAATTTCCACTTCCTTGCCACTAAAAAAAAAAACAAAAAAACCTGCCACAATTTTGTGCACATGGATCCCTTCCCTTCTTTTATGATCTCTTTGGGATACAGACCTAGTAGAAACACTACTGGATCAAAAGGTACGCACAGTTTGATAGCCCTTTGGACATAGTTCCAAACTGCTCTCCAGAAGAGAGGAAAGCATTTTGTTTCCATATAATTGCTCTTCACATACTTAAAGACACTTCACTCATGTTCTATTCTGATGGCTCATTGTGGTACAGGAGCAACCTTGGATTATGGATGGGCAAGATCTGGCAAGTCCTACCAGTTAAAAAGGTTTTCATTAGGGGCCTAGGAACCAACTGTCACCCAAAGATCAGCCTAGCTTAGTCCAGAGGTACTCATCACAAGAAATTTGATCATTATACAGTTTAATTCTTTTAGCCATTGCAATTCATGAATCCATCTGTAAGACCCAGAGAGAATGAGATCTGTGTTCATTCAAGGAGTGCCTGGATGCATATAACTATAGATTTTTTTGAACTGTGCAGTTGAATGAGCATTGGATATTGGGACAGAAAGTCTAGACTATAAACCTGATTCTGCTACTTAGTAATGTCCTCCTCCATAAAGTGAAGAGATGGCAGAAGATGATCTCTAAGGTCCCTTCCATATCTAACAATCATATGATCCTATAAAACATCCTTAACTCTTTGAGTTAAATGGATCATTTGTACAAAAAAAAGCAACAAAAAGGTTATAGACAATGAAAGAGTCAAAACAATGCTTTGATTTTGCAGAGACCATCAGTTTTTAGGACTGGTTAGAAAAGGAAGGAGAGCTGGGATGCTATAGCAGAAAGAGTTTTGGAGTAGGGAGATTTGGACTAAAGTTCAAACTCTAGTATTTATCAGGTAATCTGTGATTATCTGTGATTCTGGCAATTCTCTAAGCTTATGTTATAATGTCCATACAAGGACATAAAAGAAATCATTGGTCATTGATGAGAGGACCAAGGGTGTTGCTAATGGCTTCCAAAACTTTTTTTTATCCTTGTAGCCTCTTGTTTTTCATACTTTTTTTTAAGCCCCTTGTTTTTCAATTCAATGGAACAAAAGGGATCAAGTGGTAAATTTTCAAAGTCATAAAAGTGGGAGTATTTAGATATTGTTCTTCCTGAGTTGTTTCAGTCATGTCCAACTCTTCATGACCTCATTTAGGATTTTATTGGCAAAGATACTAGAGTAATTTTTCATTTATTTACTTCTTCAGCTCATTTTACAGATAAGGAAACTGAGCAAACAAAATTAGGTGACTTGCCCAGGGCCACACGATTACTGTGTCTGAGGGTGGATTTGAACTCAGTTCCTTTGAAACCAGGGCTGGTCCACTGTGCCAACTAGCTGCTCCAAGGAGTACTTAGAGTGTGTGGCAAATAAACATAGCCTGTTTATGTTTGTTAGGTTTAGCTTCTTCCTGTCTTCTTACCTACTTTGCCTTTTTTTCCCCTATTCTCACCTTCCTTTTATTCATTTCTCCATTTCCCTGTGAACTTTTTGTGGAAATTGAAGTTTGGGAAGTGCTGAATGAATGAGATTATCTTCATTACTATGCACCACACACCTGGGAGTTGTGAGGAAATGAACAATGGAACAATTTTTTTTTGGGGTCACTAGGTGACATCACTGAATCTCTTCAGATTGTCTAAGCTTACCTGCCTGCTTTATGACCTCCAGGGGATCACTGGATCATAGATTTAGATTTTTTTATTGTTACATCTATTTATTCATTTTAAGGAAGATCAGACTACACACCAGGGAATTATCTTCAAGGTTTTTGGGGCTCTGAATATTCTTGGATCATCCCATTAGTGTTAGTGATCCTACATTCCAGTCAGGGCTAGTTAGCATTTCTGCTTTAAATTCCTGTTTCCAGGATGGATAAATTCATTTTCTTTTTTGGGAAAAAATAAACAAACTAAAGAGGTGAAGGTTATCTGTAGGTTAACTTCTGGTGGAGAAACACTAATGAATTCTTGCTTTAATAATTGATGAAATCTATCATTTATTGATGTAAGTCCTCACTTCACTGAAACAGATTCAGAATGAAACCCTTCCATGCCTTGATCTTGGTTTAATGAGTTGGTGTCTAAAAAAAATTCATCATCTTGTCATCAACCTTCTGTTAATGAAATTATCTGAATTTAGGATGACAGTCAATATCTTTGCTCATATTGGAAGCCTTTCCATCTTAATAGCATTTGCTAGAAGTTTGTACTGGTTGTAGAGCCTTTAAGGATCCAACATTATCTATACCCCATGGATAAGGCAGAGTCAAACTTAGGTTGGGATGAGTGGATGAGGAGACTGAAATTTAGAGGGTGCTGGTGGTTTTTACATTTCTGCATGTAGAAACAACTGAACTTAGTGTTTATTATCAAGAATAGTTAGAATAGGAATCAAACCAGATGATGGATACATGTTCTCCTAGGAAGCTGAAATAAGTTCTTCCTTGGTCCAGCTTTGCCTGCTTTTCCAAAGCTGATTGTCCAGAAGTAGTGTCATGGGGTGTGGAATACTTTGCTTTCCTTCCACAAAGCCTTGTGTCCTTAGTTTCAAGATCTTTCCTCTGCCTTGGATGCAAAAATAGTTAATTATGGTTTTAATACAAGACAAAATGGCAAGGCGTTGTGGAGAATATTTTAGAATTTCAATTCATAATAAACTTATTTAGGATAACTATTTACTGGGTTATTCTGATGTTAGCTTCAAATAATTGTTTTTACTGTCCAGGAAAGCATACAATATAATACCAAAGGAGAAACTATTCACAGAGCAAGGAAACTCAGCATAGCCTACATAACTCTCCAGAGTTCCCTTTTCCTTTCCTTGTTTTGAATGACATCTTAAAAATTCAATTTAAACTCAACAAACACTTATTAAACAATTATTATATTATATACATTATAATATATAATATTATATTATATACAAGACTACATTGATGACATTACAGGTCTGGTTAAAAAATGTGCAAAGCACTGTCTTGAAGGCTGGGGATATAAAATCAACAACATAGTTTTTCCTCTCAAGCATCTTATATTTTACTTGGAGATTAAGATGCAATGTGTATGCAAGTAAATAAATACAAGATAAATAAATAAATGTGTCTATGTGTATACATACATATATATATACATACATATATAAATATAGATATAGAAGTATGATATGAACTCTAAAGGAGCTCATTCTGTCCCCATTGTCAGGAATAATGTAAATAATAAACAAGTCCATCCTACTCCCATTATCAACCATAATCACATACAAAAGGTCAATTTTCTAGGACTGTCTTGTTAGCATATTTAAAACAGATTCAACTGTTTCATGCAACTATTGTAGACACAATGAGCATGCCAGTTTGTTTTGACTAGCTCCCTCCTTAACTTTTCCTTAATTTCTCCCCAATTTCCTAGATCCTGCCCTTGTTTCCCTCTGCCTCTTCCTACTGACTTAAAAAACCCATGTCCCTGGAAGCACTTTGCTTAATCATATTTGATTTAGCCTGTGAGCTGTTTCATATTAATAAATGACATCCTGTGACTGTGATAAATGCCTCATGAATTCTTCACATTGCAAACTGCTCTCCCATAACCTGGTATGTCTGCACACACAGATTAATTTCCGAAGGGAGGATACGAAACACTAGAAGGATTAAATGCATAAATTGATGCAAAATTTTGCTTAGTCCTTGGAGATATTCTTAAATCCTAATCCTTCTAGTATAATTTGGGAATCCGGAGAGGTCTTATGTTCAAGGAAGAGCCTGAGTAATAGATCTGGAAGCTCTGGAGGAAACTAGAGACTATCTGGTAGAATGAAGGAACATGTTTGTACATGAAGGGCTGTACAATGACATGGAGGTAGAAACTAGGGACCAGAATGTATGTGTTGATGGAAAGGGTTCTAGTAGGTATCTAGCTCTAACCTTTGGAGCTCCAATACTGATTTTGTGAAAAATACTGATTCAAAAAAATTCTATGGGGATTTCCCCCACCATGGCTCTTGTTCTGATGATTTGTTTAAAAGTAGAACAAATTATCTGTGAGAAGCACTGAACTTGTAAGTCTTCTGGTTGGGGATTGGAAGAAAAACGTTATATATTCTTTTGGAAGGAATATAGCACTTAGAACCAGGTCTTTGGCATTCCCACATGGGCACCCCATCTAAAGTAATCTGGGCACATTTCAAAACCCCATTGCACACTACTTTCTGGAGCTGGGAAGAGGTATTATCTTTTAGGGAAAAAATAGAATTATAAAGTAGCTATAGAAAAAAATAGAAATTAATTAACAAAGAACTTAGTAACATGGAAGGCAAAGGAGAGAAAATAACAGTTCTAAACCTCTCAGTGAAACTCTAAATAACTACAATTTTCCTCTAGTTTAACAGTTCACAATTTTTGAGGAGGGATTGTGTGTGAGGCAATTGGGGTTAAGTGACTTGCTCAGGGTCACACATTTGGTAACTGTAAAATGTCTGAGTTTGAATTTGAACTCAAGTCGTCCTGCCTCGGGGCTGCAGCTCAATCCACTGCCACACCTAGCTGCTCCAACAGATCACATTTATGGTATGTGCTGAGGTTCAGAAAGTGCTTTCCTTGTGACTGTGGTTAGTAGAATGCAATGTGATGCAAACAACCAGAATTTATAGCATAAAGCACCTAATGTGTGAAAGATAATGTATTAGATCTATGGATTTATAAAAACAAAACAGAAAAATTAAAAAATCTTTCAAAATAAAAAATGGATTCTGACCTTAAAATGAACTTACCTATTTTCTGCCTTGGGGAGTTGTCTTAACTCTAAAATGGTTATTTGGATGATCTTGGGTCACTTCCTTAATCACTGTGTGCCTCAGTTTCCACATCTATAAAATGGGGATAATTTTATATTACTTATCCCATAAGCATGTTTTGAAGAAAGTGCTCTGAAATACAGCTTAAAGCTGTATATAGGTGAACTATTATTTTGCAGAGGTAACTGAGGCTTCAGGGAAGTTAAGAGATTTGTCTAAGATCACAGAGGTAGTGTAGTAAATGGTGGAGCTGAAAAATACCTTCTTTCTCCAATTCATTGTTACAACATGGTGCTATGGGATGCCAATGGCCTTTCAACAATTCTATCTAAAGTATTTCTGTAATTATGGCATATTTTAAGCCAAATTGTAAACTAGATGAAATTTATTTTTAGGTACCTTCATCCCTTTATCATGCCCTACTCCTTTTAGCCAACCTTAGGCTACTTTAGTCTACAAAGATTCCCACTGTTACCTTCTCATTACCTAAGGTCCTGTCCTAGTATATAACACATTTTCCCTCCCTCTCCCCTATACATAGTGCTTGCTGAATTGGTGCTAGAGCCTTTTCCCTGATCTTCTATCAAAAATTAACTGTTCTCTCTGTCTCTGTCTTTCTGTCTCTCTCTCTTTCTCCCTCCCTCCTTCCATCTATCTATCTATCTATCTATCTATCTATCTATCTATCTATCTATCTATCTATCTATCTA
>JAJPUD010002478.1:296909-307896 GCA_023553655.1 Myrmecobius fasciatus | reverse complement strand
TTTCTTTCTTTCTTTCTTTCTTTCTTTCTTTCTTTCTTTCTTTCTTTTCTTTTTCTGAGGCAATTGGGGTTAAGTGACTTGCCCAGGGTCACACAGCTAGAAAGTGTCTGAGACCAGATTTGAACCCAGGTCCTCCTGACTTCAGGGCTGGTGCTCCAACCACTGTGCCACCTAGCTGCCTCGTTCCTCCCTTTTTCTTCCCTTATTTTTGTTCTCTCTCCCTCCCTCCTTCCCTTCCTTCCTTGCTTCCTTCCTTGCTTCCTTTTTTCCTTCCCCTACCTTCCTTCCTTCCTTCCCAACCTTCTTTCCTTTCTTCCCCCACCTTCCTTCTTTCTGTTTCTAGGTTTTCTTTGTATATGTTCTTTTTATTGTGTCAGGTTTGTAATTTCATCAATATAATAAACCCCTAATGTGGAAATTCCCTTCAGTGGTATAGATAAACAACTTATAACTAATATTCTTAGACAGTTGGTTGGGGCTCTGAGAGATTCAGTGATTGCCTTTCTTCCCAGAGCTAATATATATCAGAGATAAGACTCGAACTTTGTCTTTCTGACTTCAAGACTGGTTCTCTATTCACAACCCTACTCTTGCTCATGGGCATTCTTAGGCAAATCAGATCTCATTATTATAATTCTCCTAGAATATTGGAAATTTGCTTTTTTGTGAGAGCATATTCTTAAAATTTGTTATCATTGGGGTAGCTAGGTGGGACAGTGGATAGAGCACCAGCCCTGAAGTCAGGAGGACCTGAGTTCAAATCTGGCCTCAGATACTTAACACTTCCTAGCTGTGTGACCCTGAGCAAGTCACTTAACCCCAATTGCCTCAGCAAAAACAAAAAAATGTTATCATTCATTATTCCTGGCTGTAGGGATCATAGAATCATAAAATATTAGATTATTAGAGACAGAAGAAATATTAGAGCTCATCTAGTCCAAACCTTCATTTTCAGATAAAAATAGAAAATGAAATTGGATCCAGTTTCTTAGTACTGAATTGAGAAGGGAAGATAAGTTGTGTGTGGTGGGGAGATGTATTATGTATACACTTTTATCCCTTTTTTAAAAGTTCCATCCTCTGAAATTAAAACTATTTATAGTCGTATGAAAAGGTGCTCCAAATCACTGTTGATCAGAGAAATGCAAATCAAGACAACCCTGAGGTACCACTTCACACCTGTCAGATTGGCTAAAATGACAGGAAAAGTTAATGATGAATGTTGGAGGGGTTGTGGGAGGGCTGGGACACTGATGCATTGTTGGTGGAGCTGTGAACGGATACAGCCATTCTGGAGAACAATTTGGAGCTATGCTCAAAAAGTTGTCAAACTGTGCATACCCTTTGACCCAGCAGCATTTCTATTGGGCTTATATCCCAAAGAAATCATAAAGAAAGGAAAAGGCCCCACATGTGCAAGAATGTTTGTGGCAGCCCTTTTTGTAGTGGCTAGAAACTGGAAATTGAATAGATGCCCTTCAATTGGAGAATGGCTGAATAAATTATGGTATATGAACATTATGGAATATTATTGTTCTGTCAGAAATGACCAGCAAGATGATTTCAGAGAGGCCTGGAGAGACTTACATGAACTGATGCTGAGTGAAATGAGCAGAACCAGGAGATCATTATACACGGCAACAACAGTACTATATGACAATTAATTCTGATGGACATGGCTCTCTTCAACAATGATATGTTTCAAACCACCTCCAATTAATTGTTCACTGAAGAAAGCCATATACACCCAGAGAGAGGGATGCGAAATGTGGACCACAACATAACATTCTCATACTCCTTGATTGATGTTTGCTTACATTGTGTTTCCTTTATCTGATATATCGTTTGTGTAGATAAGATTTTTCTTGCACAACAAAGATAAGTTTGGAAATATGTATACATATATTCGATTTGCCAATATTTTAACATAATTAACATGTAGTGGATATCCTGCCATCTAGGGAAGGGGTGGGGAAGTTGGGGGGAAAAATTTGTAATGGAAAGCTATGTAAGGGTTATTGTTGAAGAATTACCCACACATATGTTATGCAAATAAAATAAAATTAAAAAAAAATAAAAAAAATAAAAAAAAAATTAAAAAAAAAAAAAAGTTCCATCCTCATCTCCACCCCTTAATGTCTATTTTGTTTGGCAGGGTTGTATAGAAGCTAGGGTAGGTTTTAAAAGATGTTTGAAATGAAGAAGGATTTAAGGATGCTTTGTAGAACATTGGAAAGAGCTCTGACACCTAAGAGTAATATCCTGCCTTTAATTGTATGACCTGAGCAAATCATTTAGCCTCTACGGCCCTCAGTTTCCTAATCTTTAAAATGAAATGGTTGGATTTAAAATAACTTCTGAGTCCCTTCTAGCTTTAACTCTATGTTCCTCAGGATAAATTATTTCTTGGAGATTAAGAAAAAAAGTGGTCCAATGATCTTTATTTCATCTTTTCCCCTCCTTTGTCTTAGGTAAAGGCTAACAGTTAATATGGACCCAAACTTCATATAGAGCTTCATATAGGAGTTTTATCATGGAGGGATGGGAGAAAACACTTATGCTGGATTGTTCATTGTAATCAGATTAAAAAAAACCCAAACTCTCATATCCTTGGTATCTGGGTGATATAGTGGTAGAATATCGAATTTCTGAATTCAAATCCTGCTGTGGACATTTTTTTTAACTTTAGAATTACTGATAACTGATAACTGATCTCTGTCACTGTCTCCCCATCAGGAGGACAATAATAGCAAGTGTTACACAGGGTTTTTGTGAGGATCTCATAAAATAATACCAAAAATGCTTTACAAATCACTCTACACACTTTTGCTATTAGTATACAGAATCCCTCTTTATGACAGTGCACATTGAAATATTGAAAATATCTAATTTATATCCGTTCTGTGCATTTCTGTCCCCCAATAATATTAGACCATATGTTCCTCAAAGGTGTTGTTCAATAATTTGGGATCCCATTTGGGATTTTCTTGGCAAAGATACTGGAATACTTTGCTGTTTCCTTCTCCAGCTCATTTTACAGATGAGGAAACTGAGGCAGACAGAATTAAATGATTTGTTCAGGGTCACATAACTAATACCTATCTGAAGCCAGTTTCCATCTCAAGAAAAGGAGTATTCCTGACTTTGGACCTGGTACTCCATCCACTGAGCCCCCTCATTGTCCTTCTCAAGGGTAGGGAGCTCTTGTTTCTGATGATTGGAACTCCATACCCCTCACCCTAGCACTTACTGAGCTATTTGATTACACTTATAGAAAACAGAGAGAACCCTGATGATAACAATATTTTGGTTAGTTCACAATTCATGTTTTCATGGCTTTGGGACTAAATTTCTTTGGAATTCTCTCTTAGAGCAAAGATATTCCTTAGTGGGTGAAAAGGGGGAGCTGGAAAGGTGAAGGGGAAAAATAAATCTATACAGAATTGAGCTGGAAGGAGAAAGATTAGGTAGGTGCAACAAGCAGAGGCCGAAATTCATCTGCCATTCAGGCCCCATGGCCATTTATCGGCAGTTCTTCCTGGCTGTATTAGGTTTGTGAAACATAATGAACTTACCAAGTTGCAATACTGCTCTGTTAGCAGCCATCAGGGAATGAAGCTTTTCAGTTTAAGTCCTTGATAATTTGAAAAGTGAGTCAGGCAAAAGACAAGTATATTAAAGGAAAAAATCTCCCCTCCTTTCTTCTAATAAAAGAAAGCTATATGGCAGATGAGCTAATTCATATGCTCTTTAAAGCCAATTCAGAATATAAGCGTCCCTGTGAGTTTCTCAGAAATGTGCCTGAAAACTAGGCCTCTGTATTTTCTAAGATATTCGTCTTTTCTGTCTCCTATAAATTATTTTCTGCCTTCTACACTTAACTAAAAAAATTCCCAAATGAAAAATGATTTATGCTCTTCTGAACTCTAGCCTAGGAAGTTAAGAATTTTCTAGGCCCTTTTTGGAGATTCCTATTTTGAATCTGTAGATCCACCTCACTTGGTTTTGAAAAATCTTCTTTCTCAGTCTTCCCCAAGAGCTTTACAATTTACCCAAACAGCACACTCAAGCAAATTAAAAGAGAAGCTGTTCCAGTCATAGGCTTTTACCCCAGTATTGTCCTGAATCTCTGATGCTCACTTTTTTTATTTTGGACACCCATTCCAAAGATAAATCTTAACTGGCAGTTGGGTTTCTAGGTGTAATGTCTATTATTAGTCCATTTATAGCTCACTTATGGGCAGAGCTAGAAATAAAGAAAATAACGTTCTTTAGGTATAGTATTTGAGAAAAACAATGGCAAGACTCAAAGGATAGACTCACAGATAGAGCTGAGGGCAAATAACATTTCCAAGGAAGTGATGGAGGAGTCAAAACTTTAATCTAGAATTTCTGACTCTCAAGTCTCCCACATTGCTAACAGTATTAATTACAATAATCAAACTATCAATAAGGATGTGTGAGGGACTGGATTATCACCTAAGGATATAAAGACTGAAATGACAGTAATCCCTGTTCTCATGGATGCTCTATTGGGGGAGACTCGGACATTTGTAAAGTCCAAGAACATGTCTCTTTCTTAGGGACAGGTTGACTGCATCTGCCCCTTATGGTTCCAGGATAGCCTGGAAGGTTTTAAGGTATCTTTTCAGTCCTCTCATTGACTTGAGCCCTTACCAGCTGTGTTTCCCTCATTCTGAGGTACCACTGACTAGACCTCCAGTTAGTTTTAGCTATTTGATTTCAATGAGTGATTTTGATGTTTACTTCAAAGATAGAGAAAGAACAAATTATAAATGGTTTTCTCCAATGCCTTGGAGCATACTTTCTTATGCTATCTTATTCTCTAAGGAGAGCAGTTTCATTCCCAGCACAGTTCCTATGGAACATTGGTCCCTCTAAGTTAAATGTCTAGGTGCATCATGTCTGCCAGATGAGTTCTTATTTCAACTACTCTGGTCTAGGTCATGAAGGACAGTCTTGTTCCAGCATTGATACTGGGCTGATAGTAAATCTCAGTCTGGACTCCAACTTCCAGATTTCTCTAGTTCACTAGTCTGACTTTTAGATTAATCTTCATGTAAAATTAATAATTAAATTAATTAAAATGAATAAGTTAAATTTCCACATTCTCCACCATGGTCCCAGTATCCCCATCATGGAGAAAACTCATCATCTTACAAAATCCAATCAGTCTTGATTTTCACACTTCATTAGTACTCTCTGCTTGGAGGGTGGAGCCATAAACTCCTCCATTTAAGGGAGAGGGAACAGGATAGACAACTCTTCGTTTCCTATCTGCATGAATTCATTTTGGACTTGACTTCTCTATCATACTTCTCTCCTACCAGGTATCTCTTTCCCCGCCCCTCTTTTCTCCTTTTAGCTTTCTTTTGTGTGTTTTATTCTCCTATGACATTGCAAGCTCCAGGGCATGGACTGCATTTTTTTTTTCCATTGGTATACCCGATTCTTAGCACAGTACCTTTTTTCATTACCTTAATTCATTTATTCATTTTAAAATGTATTTTGTCAAATATGAATTAAATTCATCTAACATGAATTTAATAAATGTTTATTGAGTATTGATTATTATTGATCTTAAAAAAGGGAGAGAGAAGGGCAGCTAGGTGGTGAAATGGATAGAGCACCAGCCCTGAAGGTAGGAGGACCTGAGTTCAAATCTGGCCTCATACACTTAACACTTCCTAGCTGTGTGACCCTGGGCAAGTCACTTAACCCCAATTACCAGAGAGAGAGAGAAAGAGAGAGAGAAGGGCCAACAACTGAGGTCCTCTGGCTTTGGAGAGAATGTCCCAAGCCTTTTTCCCCATCACAGCTAAAAAACATTAAGTTCTTTAGGTTAGTATTTGAGAAAAACAGCAGCAAGACTCAAAGGATAGACTTACAGATAGAGCTGAGAGGGAATAAGCAAAGAGGGTCACTGAGATGCCCTGAGGATGTAAATGAAGACAGTGGGGGTTAAAGAGAGATTTGTCATAGTTCCAGTATGTCTAGTCCTTGTGACCCCATTTGGGGTTTTCTTGACAAAGATACCAGAATAATTTGTCATTTCCTTCTCCTGCTCATTTTATAGATGAGGAAACTGAAGCATTATGGGTTAAGTGACTTACCAAGAGTCATACAGTTAGTAAAATGTCTGAAGCTAGACCTGAACTCAGGTTTTCCTTACTCCTGGGCTGGTAGTCTATCCACTGTGCCAACTAGCTGTTAAAAAGAGATCTGAAGTCAACTAAAGCCTTTTGAATGTTTTCAAAATCAAAGAGCTTTCCATGTATATTATGATTAGCTGACCAAAGCTGGTTATGGAATGTCTTCAAATGCTCCAAATCTTCTCCAAAAAAATGACTCTCCAGCAAGCAGGATCCTTAACTTCTCCAGGTCTTTAGGGGAGACTTTTTCACAGGCAATCTGCTCTTGTGCTTGACACTTAATTACATAAACATATAAAATACACACAAAATAAACTCAAAGTCAATAGCAACTCACAGGTACATCTAATGCTTTAAGGTTTGAAAAGTATTTATTTCTATTCATTATCTCAACAACCCTGTGAGACTGACAGTATTGTCAACCCCATTTTGTAGATGAGGAAATTTGGGTTCAAATATGCTACTTACACATCACTCGTCAATATCTGAGGTTGAATCCAAATCAAGATCTTCATGAATTTAAGTCACTATCATATTAACTTATAAGATGTCTAAGGGAAGAGAATCTTCTCAGCAAAAAAAGGATAATATAGCATCATGTGTCTTACTTCAAATTATTTTTAGTGTTCTACAACTGTCTGGCAGATTGAATAAAAAAATATAGCAGCCTCTGGGTATTTTCATAGTCTCTCTCACACTTAGCCATGTCATAGCAATGATGTAGCTAATGGCAAGGAAGGACACTCTTGAAAGGGTGATAATGCCCAGCGTACAACTTGTCATTTATGAAAATTCTTGCTTCTTAAAATTGCAGAATCTCAGGATTTAGAAAGGATCTGGCCTAAATTATATCTGGGAAAGAATTTTCTTTGCTCAAAGACCTACAGGGAACAGGAGCCAATTGTTGTTGTTCCTTGTGCTTTTTTCATGAAGAGAACCAATGATATCACAAGGGTCATTACCTCCTGAGGCAATATTTTCTTTTGAACAGCTCTCTCTTTTAGGAGGTCTTTAAGCCATGATTTGCTCATCTGTAAAATAAAGGAATCAGGCTAAGACCATTTCTATGTTTAATATTCAATGATTGAACCATATGAGTCCTTTTACAGTGTTTATAGAGAATGCTAACTCAATATGCATAATGTTTACAGCAATGGAAGCAAAAAGACTCCTAATATGAAGTGGAACACTGTGCAATTATAATAGCTGATCCTAGCTTGAAAGAAGAGATTAGGTAGTCCCTCTCCTGTTATAGAATAGTTGGAAAATTGTCTATAGGGTCATAGTGAAGCATAAATAAAATGAGAGAAAGAGAGAGACAGAGATAGAGAGACAGACAGGGATAGGGACAGACAGAGAAACAGACAGAAAGACAGAGAGACAGAAACAGAGAAAGACACACACACAGGAAAAAAATGAGAGACAAAGACAGAAAGGCAGACAGAAACACAGAGAGAGACAAAGTCAGAAAAAATGAGAGCGAGACAGAAAAAAAATTAGAGATAGAAAGATAGACAGAAATAGACAGAGAAACACACAGAGAGATGGAGACAAAGACACACATACACATAGAGAAAAAAATGAGAGACAGAGGGACAGAGTCAGAGAAAAAATGATAGAAAGACAGAGACAGAAAAAATGAGTGAGTGACAGAGACAGAAAGAAAGCCAGAAACAGAGAGAGACAAAGAAACAGAGACAGAAAGAAGTCAATTGACTAATAGTTGCTCCAGTTCTAGCAATGAATCCCTAGACTCCAAAGAAAATACATATTCAAAGCATAGTGAAAAATTAAACATATGAAAGTATAGAATTTGTCTCAGGAAGCAGGAAATAATTTCCTGAATGCAGCTGGATCATTTGAATACATCAATATTGAAATCTTAAAAAAAAATCTGAACTGAGTGAATGGGAGTAGGAAGAGGAATTTGGCAACTTCTGCTATAATGTTCCCAATAATCCAATCCTGTTACTAGTCTGACTCCAACTTGCTGTTTGATGCTGAGTGGCTTACTAAGTCCCAGTTTGTTTTTTTAATTTTCCTACTTTTCTAAAAGGCTAGATTTCCCCATGTGAGAGAATGGTTTATTTCTGCTTTGGAATCTTTAGCATCAGTATAATACCTGACACATAGTAGGCTCTTAATAAATGTACTTGATGGATTGATTCTAACTTAGGGCTTGGATCATATCAGATATTGAACTTTGAGGCTGAATTTGGGAATCACATGTTGTTCACCTTAACCTCTAGGTTTCTCCACCCATAGGAAAGGAGAAATATTTCCTTCATCTTTTAAACTGAAAACCTTTTCTACCTACTATAATAACAATGACAATAAAATATCTTAAAATATTAAAGTAGAGTTTGATTGCCACATTAATAATTCAAACATGGCAAACCCAAGTAAAATAAATTGAAAAATCCTTTCCAGTTGGCGTGGCAGATTTCATGGCAGACTGATAGAAAGAGCTTGAACACTAAACTGAAGGCTAGAAATTCTGAAAAAGCTTTCTCAATTAAATCATCCAGCATCAGCCTCACTGCTCTCACACTCTTTGGCCTGTTATGATTAGGAGAGTGTCATGGAAGACAAGAGATATGCATCTTGGAAATATACATACAGGGTACCTGATTCAGGTCAATTTGACCATTTTAATTAAGTTCACAGGCTGGTGGACGCTCATTTGCTTCATAGCCAGTAGTACTAATTTTGGTTTTCTGTAAAATTTTGTCTTTGTCTGTGGTAGAAAGTGGGCCTTAATTATCATTAAAATTTCTTTATTTCTTCTTCTCCTTCTCTCTCTCCTTCCCCCTCTCTCTTTTTCTCTCTCTCTGTCTCTGTCTCTCTCTCTTCCTTTCTCTTTCTCTCTTTCTCCCCTCTCCCTCTCCCTCTTTCCTTCCTTCCCTCCCCTTCCCTTTCTCCTCCCCCCCCATCTCTGTCTCTGTTTCTCTCCCTGTCTCTCTTCCTTTGTCCTCTAGGACATTTGTTGACACAAGTAATTCAGTGAACATTTAGGGCAGAACATAAGGGTACATGACATTGTCTATGAAATGAAGAAGTAGGGAGTATTAGAGACCAGAGGCAGGTACCATCCTCAGGGAAAGGGAACATCTGGAGAAAGGTATATCAGGCACAGAGTGGACAGCTGAGCTTGGGACAATTTATTTCATCACTGGCATTTTTCTGTTGATATTACATTTTTCTGACTATGCTCACAGCCTCTGACAAAATGAATAGAAGTCTCAAGACTGTACTTTCCCAAAGGATCACAGACATGAGATGTATGTTGGGTTAGCTGAATTTGCAGAGAGCCACAAAGGATTTATTTGTTCATAAAGGATCCCAGGATTCCCCAAAACCGCCCTGGCTGCATCAAGCCAGTGAATCAAAGACTAGTTCCTTAATCTATGTCACACAGACTATTGAGTGATGCTATACTGCTTTTAAATCCCCAGTGACTTGCCTTGCTGGGGCTTACAATGACTATTGTTTGGGTCATTATTACCTTGTTACAGTTAGAAATCCTAGTAAGTATAATTGCTAGGGGATGTTACCTGACAGCTTCCTATTTGCATGTTTCTCCTTGACTATGCCCAATGGTGTTAGAAAATCAAAGACTCTTTCCAGCATCCTCACTTTGAAATTCTTTCCCCAATGAACCAATCCTGTCTTTCCTTCTTCTCCTTGATATAAAGAGAGAAAAAAGGAAAAAAGAAATAAGAGGAAAATAGGAAGGTATCATCAGGAAAGATATTGTGACAATAGGACCCATCTATTCAGAGGCAGCAGGAAAAATTTCTCTGAGAAAGAACCAGAATGGTATTCTCTTTTTCAATCTCACTTCATGCCCTCAGTAAGTATTATTGAAAGTCCAGAGTGCTGGAGTTAGAAGAGACCTTAGACATCATTGAGTATGGCTCGTTTATTCTACACATAAGGAAACAAGCTCAGAGAGACGTGACTTGCCCATAGTCAAAAGTAAGCATGTCATTTTATTGATACAGACATTAATTTGATTATTAATATCTCAGAGTAAACTCCATTTTTGGTATACTTCTACAGATTCTTACTTGTTTGTGCTAGAGTTTCAAAAAACATAGAAGACAGAGGCTTGAATAAGTTGGAATGGGAGGAGGAGTTTTATGAAAACATAGAATGTTGTAGCTAGATGTTTATTTTAGACATTTATCTAGTTCAATCTCCTTATTTTTTTTATATGAGAAAGTAATTTCTAGAGAGGAAAAACAAAGTTATCCATAGATAGTGAGTGGATGAATCAGAGCTTGGTTTTAGGTCTCTTGACTCCTATTTCAGGGCTTATTTTGTTAGACCACCCTGTCCTGGCAAGCAGAGGCTGCCAGTGAATTTTTTATAGTGAATCATACTGCTTTTGATTAGGGAAAACTCTGAGATAGCATCATGATGGAGAAAGATCTCTGGTTAAGTGCCTCTGCCACTTGCCAACTGTGTGACATCTCTTATTTCTTTGAGCTTTGGTTGGTGCCCTAATCTAGTGAATTACTTTTTCCTCTCTTCTTCCTTTCCTTTCTTCCTTCCTCTCTCCCTTTCTTCCACTCTGTCTCCCTTTCTCCCTCCCTTTCTCTCTTTCTCCCTCCCTCTCTGTCTCTTTCTCCCTTTCTCTCTCACTTTTTCCCTCCCTCCCCCTCCTTTTTTCTCTGCTTTCTTCCCTACCTCTCTTCTTTTCTTCCTCCATCCCTCTCTTTTTTCTTTCTCCCTCCCTCCCTCTCTCCTTTCTTCCTTCCCTCTCTCCCTTCCTCCTCCTTCCTTCCCTTTTACTCCTTCTTTCCAGTTGT
>JAJPUD010002478.1:236884-291004 GCA_023553655.1 Myrmecobius fasciatus | reverse complement strand
CTATATCTATATCTATATCTATATCTATATCTATATCTATATCTATATCTATACATGCTGTCTCCTCCAATAGGATATCAACTTTTCAAAGGCATGGATTATTCTATTTTTGTCAATGTATCTCCAGTTAAAGACTGCCTAGCACAGAGTATTCATTTAATAAATGTTTATTAATTGAGAGAAATGAAAAGTGCTGCAAAAACAAAAGAGATCAAAAAGGTGTTAAAAGAAAAAGAGACTCTAAGGATTTCAAGGATTTAAATTAAGTCATTATCAGGTATCTTAGATATCTGATATTCCCTGTCCAGCCACAAACAAAATCTGAATCAAAGTGGGCCAGAACTGTGTTGTTACCTTTGTCTATAGCTAGGCTGATTGCTATGAAAGGGAGACTCTTCCCTGACAGATAGTGTAGAGACTGCGGTTCTTTTGTGAAAACTATAATTATTCAAATTACATGCTACCTTGTAATTACTGGGAGTTTTTCTATTTTGTTAATTAGATGGATTTATATGAATTACCTGCTTTATGAGAATCTATGAATATTTACTAGAAAAGCCAAAGAGAAAAATCCTGTATTCTTTTTTGTCATTTGACCATAGCATTATGTTGTGAGGGAGAGCTAGCCAAATCTCCTTGATGTCTTTTGTTAATCCATGTTATTTGCATATATACTTGTAAAGCTGTATCTCCCAATTTTTTTAATGTCCCCTGTATTGCTCAAAACCACTCTTTTTTATACCACCTTTGGTTCATAGGAATAACATCCATTTCAAGGTCATGGGATCATAGTTTAAGCTGGAAGAGGCCCTAGAGGTAATCTAAAATCCCCTGATTTTTCAGATCAGGAAACTGAAGTCCAGAGAGAATAAGGATCTTGTTCAAGATTACACGGGGATTAAGAGGTTTGGGATTTGATCCTCTGGGATTTGATTAGGTCTTCTGACTTCAAATCGAGCTCATTTTCCACTATACTATGGTCTATTCCAGAAGGCATGATTAGATCTGTGATATACTGAATTCATATGATGAATTATGTTAGATAGAATGGAATTTAATGCTACTTTGAATATGTGGGAAATGAGCACAAAGCAATAACTCAATTTATATAGCACTTAATGGTTTTCAGAGTGCTTTTCTTACAATAACATTGTGAGATAGCTAGGGCAGGTATTGCTCTTCCCATTTAGTAGAGGAGAAAATGGAAGGTGAGGAGGATTAAATGACTATCATTACAAAGCTAGTAAATAATGGTGTTGGGAATCAGATTGAAGTCATCTAACATGAAGTTATTGAATCTCAAGAATTAGAATAGATCCTAAAGGTTAACTCAGTCACCAAGCTGGTACAGGAATTCTAAGATCTCCTGAGAGAGAGAGGGAGGTTCTTCTTGAGCATTTCCAATAATGAAGAATGTTACATACTTCATAAAGAAGTCTCTTCCATTCTTATACAGTACTAGTCTTTAAAAAGTTTTTATATAATATGAAAATGAGAAAAGTAGTTATTAAATAATTACTATATTCCAGTACGCTAAATGTTGGGGACATAAAAAAGAAAGTCTGTGCCCTTAAGGGGCTTACATTATTCTAATGGGGACATAATATGCAAAAGGTATTGGTGTCCAGGTAGGGGCACTTTAGTTCTGAAAGTAACTTAGATGATGATGAGTGGGTCCACAGAGTAGTAGATTAATACCTTCCATCCAGGAGTAATGGCAGAGTTTGATTTGATAATAATTTATGATTCTTTGAAAGGGATTGTGGGAAGGGTACAAGCATGATGGACAAGGTGGTTGGTGAGGAAAAGATGTTTATTAAAACTTTTTATTTGCAAAACATATGTATGGGTAATTCTTCAACATTAACCCTTACAAAGCTTTCTGTTACAAATTTTTCCCCCTACTTCCCACCCCTCCCCTAGATGGCAGGATATTCACTACATGTTAATTATGCTAAAATACTTGACAAATCGAATATATGTATACAAGGAAAAGATGTCTAAAGACTAGAAAGTGAAGTGAAGCTTGGTTAGAGTTTTACTGAAATTTAAAGACAGTTGGCATATTAGTCACCAAGGTGAAAGTCTATCTAACATGGCAAGGCAACTAGCAAGGAAATTTTGTTCTTTCTTTTTCTTTTTTCCAATAAGTGGAGGTGAGACAAAGAGAAAATAGATTTTGTTAATTGAAAAAAAATTAAATAAAAAGAGTTCCAGTTCTTAGTTGTGTTTTTTTGATGCAAGGAAGAACAAACCTATTATCCCATGATAATTCTTTGTATTTGAATACATACAGGATATCTTCTCTTTTTTTTAGTCTAAATATTCCCAGCCACTTAGACTAACTCACACTCCAAATGAATCTCTCTTTGAATTCATTAGCCAAGTACTTATGTACTCTTTGCTTTGCTTGCAGACCTTCATTGGACATAGGACCCATAAGGTCCTAAGGCAGCCCATTCTACTTATGAATAGTTCCAGTTGTTCAGAGGCTTTTCCTGATGTCAGGACTAAATTTGCTTTTGGTACTGCTTTAGATACTGTATAACCTGGCAGAGCCACTTAATTTCTGTCTTCCTTAGTTTTCTTATCTACAAAATAAAAATACTAACAATATGTATCTCTTAGGGTTGTTGGTGAGGATCAAATGAAATAATGTTTATAAAAATGCTTTAGTTTTAGGGAAATGCTCTGTTCTTCCTCCTCCTCCTCCTTTTCCTCCTTCAAAGGTGTTTACCATTTGCATACAGAGAGAACTATGGAGATTGAATGCAGATCAAAGCATAGTATTTTCACCTTTTTTTGTTTATTTATTTTTTTCCTTATGTTTTTTTCTTTTGTTCTGATTTTTTTGCACATGGCAAATGTGGAAATATGTTTATAAAGACTGTACAATTTAAAGTAAAAAAAGGATTTTGTATTTTATTTTAAAGATATAAGGGATCTAATGAAGTTTCTTTAAAGTTAGGGATAAAATGGTCATATCTGTGTTTTAAAGAACATTTTTGGCAGCTGTGAAGGTGATGGATTAGAGAACATAGATCTGAGTGAGGATGTCCAATGTGTACATGGAAATATAAAAATGAAATGTGTTAGAATACAGTAAAAAGAATGCTAGTCATGAGACCAGGATTAAAATCCCAGCTCTGTTATTTGCTATATGTAAAACCTTGAGCAAGTTATAATCTCTCTAGTCCTTAAACCTTGATTGGAGAAGTAGCAGTAATACCAATGCTAAAAAGGAAAGCCTTTATCTTTTCAGCAAGTGTACAGGTATACTCAGTCTCCCCAGATACAGATAGGACTTACTTATACCCATTAGTGGCAGACTAGATTACTATTGAAATAGTTGGGTGATAAATCTGTAGACAGACATTGCCAACATTTCAGACAGCCTCCAAGAATGAAGATGTAAAGTTTTCTCTGTGATGTCTAATACTCCAGGATTGTAGAGGCTGCCATTGCCAAAAAATCTATTTAACAATCAACCCAAAGGATCATCGGTTAATAATAATGTGGCTTCCTTGCTCCCACTTTGTCTCCTGTGTTAATCAGATGCTCATCACTCAAGATTTCAGTCATATCCCTGGAATTCTTGTGAATGAAACCCAAAGCCTGGGAGAAAATCTTGGGATCCAGGCCAGTGTTTTAGGCTGAACAGTCCCATTTTTAAAAATTAAAGCTTTTTAATTTTCAAAACAGATGCATGAATAATTTTTCAATATTAACCCTTGCAAAACCTTGTGTTCCAATTTTTCCCTGCCTTCTCCCCACCCTTCCCCTTGATGGCAAATAATCTAATATATGTTAAATCAAATATATGCATATATATTTATACAATTATCTTGTTGCACAAGAAAAATCAAATCAAAAAGGAAAAAAAATGAGAGAAAATAAAATGCAAGCAAATTATAACAAAAAGAGTGAAAATGCTATGTTTTGATCCACACTAAGTTCCCACAGTCCTCTCTCTGGATGCTCTCTCCATCACAAGTCCATTGGAACTGGCCTAGATCATCCCATTGTTGAAAAGAGTCACATCCATCAGAATTGATATCATATAGTCTTGTTGTTGCTATGTACAATGTTCTCCTGGTTCTGCTCATTTCAGTTACCATCAGTGCATGTAAGTCTCTCCAGACCTCTTTGAAAACATCCTGATGATCATTTCTTACAGAACAATAATATTCTATAAAATTCTTATACCATAATTTATTCAGCCATTCTCCAATTGATGGGCATCCATTCAGTTTCCAGTTTCTAGCCACTACAAAAAGGGCTGCCACAAACATTCTTGCACATGTGGGGCCCTTTCCTTTCTTTAAGATCTCTTTGGGATATAAGCCCAATAGAAACACTGCTGGGTCAAAGGGTATGCAGTTTGATAGCCCTTTGGACATATGAACAGTCCCATTCTTGAGGCAATGGCAGCAGCACAACTAGTAGCCAGTACTTTATTGGCCAGAAAAATGTCATTAATCACAGTTAGATCCTCCTCAGTGGATCATAGCCCACAGAAATCCACAAATGATTTTGTAAATCATGGTGTGCTTTTCCATCAGCTCAAGAGCTTCTCCATAGAGGATCATTCTGATCTTCTGATCAAACTGATGTGTCACTTGTTGGAGTGTACATTGTCTGCTACCACAGTGAAGCATTATGGATAGTCACCCCAAAATTTGGATGGGCTTGAGGAAGGAATTGATTGCCAGGGAAATCTGTGTCCTCAGGCATCATGAAAGTGCTTCAGGATTTGCTACATGGTTTAAAGATAATGTATTTTGCATATAGAAACCTAGAGAGAATTCAATCTTTTCCCCTAGAAGATTACTAGAACTTTGCAGATTTTAAATTTCTTAATTTTGAAACAAACCTCCTTTCCTTTGGAAATTCTCCATCCTGGGGCTAAACTCTTATGACTAGTTCTAGTTATCCCATTGAAATCTTTATAAACTTGGAAAGAAGAATTCCAATTGAGAGGAGAGATTAAAAAGAAAGTGGGAAATAAGACAATGAAAATAACTGGACAAACATTCTTTTTGGAATTCTTTGAAAGAGAGGTGAGACATAGCCAGAGGGATGGTAGTTTCAAGGGAAGGTTAAATGTAAAGTCCTTCGTTTAAGTTAAAAAAATCAATTATATTTGGGAATGAGACAGAATTGACTTGCTAACAATTCGGACCTAAAGGACCAGAGGGTTGAATCTGCACTGTGTTGTGATTACTAAAAAGCTAATGCAGTTTTAGTCTGAATTAATTGAAGTTCTGTGTTCAGAATAACTAAAATTAATTCCATTGTATTTTTCTAATCAAAACACATCTGTAACATTATATTCTCTTCTGCATATTGCCTTTTTATAAGGTACATTAACAAATTGAAGTAGAGAGCCACAGCAGGTGATTTGAGTCTTTAAACAATAAAAAATCCTGAAATACAGGAAATCATTTTGTCCATAAGATCATAGGGTTTAGAATTTTACAGGTCTTTGGAGACAATCTAGCCTACCCCCCTTGTTTTACAGATAAGAAAATGGAAGCCTCTAGTAATTAACAAAGTTGGGAACCCAAGTTCTCTTGTCATTCATAAAGCTGACTGAACCTAGATGGCTCTGGAGGAGAAATTGAGGCAGATGACCTTGCACTACCCTCCCTTACTTAAATCCAATTAACTTTCCTGTTATAGCTTTACTTCCCTGATGTTATGGTCCTTTTCAAGAACAGAGGACAAACAACATTCTCTGTGAGTAGGAGGGAAACTGTCCCACTAAGGGCAATTGGACAATACAGCTCCTTTTCCTTTTTTCCCCTTTATTTCTTCTTTCCCTTCCCTTCCTGCTTCAGACACTCACTGCTTGTGTGACACAGGATAAATCACTTAATCTCTTTCTCCCTCAAGTTGTTGTTTTTCAGGGTTGTTTTTCAGATTAAATAAACTAATATTCATGGAATGCTTTGCAAACCTTAAAGTACTATATAAATGCTAAGTCTTATTATTTTTCCAGAAGACAGTATAGTTTTGGTTGGAAAAGGCTATTTTAGGGATGGTATTTTTATGCGAGGTCAATGGATTCTTAAAGTTTATTGGTATAACATTTGTAACTGAAGTGAGTTTAAATTTACAGAGTAGTAACCAGGTTGTTTTCTGCCCTCTATTTAGCTGTAATTTTGGAAGCAACTACTATGTAGATAGAAGTGCCTCTTTAATATAGCATAGCTCCTGCAATTTGACATTTATGAATAAGTGAAAAGTAAGATAATAGCAAGAGATTCAATATGATTATTGCTTTTTCTCTAAAAATAAATTTACAATAATTATATGAATCAATATTCTACTTTTTATAAGAAATGAATAAAATGCTATGATCTGCACAAAGGATTAAAAGATAGGTATTATTTAGGCCCAATAAGGGTGCCCTACTAACCTTAGCACTGTCCCTTCATTATCAATTAATTTAATTCTTGCTTCTGCTTTATCTTCTAAGCAAATCCTTAAATTTCAAAAACTTTGGCTCTGGCTTGTGTATAGCCTTCAGCAAAATGCTTGCAGCTTGAACATTTTAAGCCTTTTCCCTCTAGTTGTCTCCTACTGAATTAATTAAACTATTGCTCTCTAATGACCCAATGAACTGGGCTTTCTCTGCTCAGTCTTCCCGTTAGATTTTTTGTTGACAAATTTTCTGTGTGCTTGCCCATCATTTCTGCATTGTGCAAGTTGTTCAGTCATTTCTGGAGTGGTTTGTCATTTTCTTCACCAGCTCAGGCAAATAGGATTAAGTGACTTGTCCAGGGTCACATAGCTACTAAGTATCTCAGGCCAGATTTGAATTTAGGAAGATGAGTCTTTGGGATATTAGTATTCTTTCCATTGTACCACCAAGCTGTCCTATTTTACACATAGGCAGATAAAGCCCTAGACACATACATTATTATACATTACACATATTGCATATGTACAATATATAATATATACAAATCATATTTATATAATGTTTCTCTATCCTTCCATTCCAAGAGCCATCTGGATAACAAAGAATAAAAAAGAAAGAGAACAAAGAAAGTGGTTTAGAAAAACTAAATAAGATATCACTTGACTGATAATCTATACATTTTTCCACATCCAAAGTCTCTATCTCTGTAAGTTAGGAAGGAAATTCTTGAAATTTCTTCTTCAGAAAACCGTATATACCCAGGGAGAGGGATATGAAATGTGGACCACAGCATAACATTTTTATGCTCTCTTTGATGTTTGCTTGCATTGTGTTTCCTTTCTCTGATTTTTTTTCTTGTAGATATGATTTTTTCTTGTACAACAATGATAAGTGTGGAAATAATGTATACATATATTCTATTTGTCAAGTATTTTAACATAATTAACATGTAGTGGATTTCCTGCCATCTAGGGGAGGGGTGGGGACTAGGGGGAAAAATTTGTAACAGAAAGCTTTGTAAGGGTCAGTGTTGAAGAATTACCCATACATATGTTTTGCAAATAAAAAGTTTTAATAAAAAAAAAAAAGAAATTTCTTCTTCAGGGCCAAGCTTAGTCATTATAATATGCAGTATGAAGTTTCTTTTTTTCTTTGCCATTTTTCCATTTACATTTTTGTTATTATATATGTTTTTCTGGATCTGTTTGCTTCACTTTGTAACAGTTCTTTGTATTCTTCATTCATATGGCACAAAAATGTTTCATTACATTCATGTGCCACACTTTAATGCATTATTACAGATTGCACTGCTTCTCAACATTGACTGGACATACCATAGAGATTTAAGAATGTTGTTATATCAAATACTCAATCTTTAAGCAGCATGGAATGAAAAACTTTCAAAATACACTTAGTAGAAAGGGCAAGCATTTATTAGACACCTACTATGTGCAGTAGCAACTATGCCAAGTACTTTATAATTATTTCATGTTATCCTCACAGCCATCTTGGAAGATAGATTTTATTGCTATAGATAAACTGAGACAAAGATTAAGTGACTAAGGTGTTCTTAACTCTGGACCTATTTCTCTACTGTACTATCTAGCTATAGAAGAAATCAACATCCTATTAGAATGGATGAAGTACCAATCATTCCTGCTTTCCTCTCTATTACTGGAGTAGTTATGAGTATGCTTTCAGTGAGCCTGTAGAAAATGAGTTAGTATTTTGAATCTTCTCCTTAACACAAAGCAATCATTTTATCTATCTGTGTAATAGTGTACAGAATATTGAATATAAAAGACTATCAGGATAGGTCTCTTTTTATTAAAGCTTTTTATTTTCAAAACATATGTACAGTTAATTTTTTTAACATTAACCTTTATATAGCCTTGTGTTTCAAATTTTCCATTCCTTCCCCCCTCCTCTACTCTAAATGGAAAGAAATCCAATATATCTTATACATGTTAATATATGTATATATTAAATCCAATGTATGTAAACATATTTATACAATTATCTTGCTGTATAAGAAAAATCAGATCAAAAAAGGAAAGAAAATGAGAAAGAAAACAAAATATAAGCAAACAACAACAAAAAGAATGAGAATGTTATATTGTGATCCACATTCAGTTCCCACAGTCCTCTCTCTAGGTATAGATGGCTCTCTTCATCACAAGATCATTGGAACTGATTTGAATCATCTCATTGTTAAAGAAAGCCATGTCCATCAGAATTGATCATCGTATAGTCATGTTCCTGTGTATAATGATCTCTTAGTTCTGCTCATTTCACTTAGCATCAGTTCATTCAAATCTCTCCAGGTCTTTCTGAGATCACTGGATAGTGTCTTATCCTGGTACCATTTCTATATGAACCCTGATGCAAATGCTTTTTAAAAATAATATCAGTAAAAATTATAATTTGTACTTATTAGTAATTAATATTTATATAGTGCTTTAAGCCTTGCAAAGTACTTTGCATATATGTATTCACAGCCTTGTTTAATAGCTATAGAAACAGATTCTCAAAGGATGTGTTCCATATGTTCAACATCACACAAATAGTGAATGGTGATTATACAAGAGAAAGTCCTGTACATGTTTTCTGACTTCTAAGCTGCTGCTCTTCTCAGTAGATGCTATTGGACAGAGACACTTACATAGAGAAATCTTTTTTTCCCCTACTCAGTGTTATTATTTCTTTGAATTACTTTGAAATCAATTTATATCTTGCTGGGTTTTCTTAGAGTTGAACAATTTTCTTGAGGACACAAAGTTACTTCTGGTTATTGTAATACACTTCTGCAATGATGATGTTCTTTTTAATTGTCTTATATTGTAGAAGGTGAGAAATCAGTACAATAAATATTGCCCCTTGTTTGAGCAAGGAAGGGAATGTCTAACAGATAGAAGAATTTCAGTTTCTTGGAATCATCCAGATCCAGGCAATTTGAAAGGAGTAATTCTAGCTCTTTGCTATATTACCATAAAATTTCTGGCCCTATTCAACATTTTAGTAAATGACTTGGAAAAAGGCATATCTGGCATGTTTCTAGAATTTATAAAGGACATGAAACTGGGAAGGATTGCTAATTGATTGGATTATAGAATCGGGATCCAAAATGATTCTGACAGGCTAGAAAGGTGACTTAACAAAAATGAAATCTAATAGGGATTAATGTGTAATACTGTAGTTAGGTCCAAAAAAAAAATTGCAATAGTGTGGGTAGTAAGGGAACAATGCAATTCATGTAAAAAAGACCTAGAGGATTTAGTGGAGTGCATATTCAATGTAAGTCAATGGTATGATATTCCATTGGGGCATGGAATAATGAGATCCTAGATTGCATTAATGAAAGTTTAGGATCCAGAGAGGCAATTGGTTGGTATAGTGGGGTAGACAGTCAGGCTTGGAGATAGGAAGACCTGAGTCTAAATTCTGCTTCAGATACTTGCTTAGGTCATATCTGACTCTTCATCATCCCATTTGGTGGTTTGATAATGGAGTGGTTTATCATTTCTTTCTCCAGCTTGTTTAAAAATAAGGAAACTGAGGCAAAGAGCTTGCCCTGGGTCACAGAGATAGTAAGTATCTGAGACTGGATTTGAACTCATGAAGATGAGTCTTCCTTACTTCAGATCTGGTACTTTGTGTACTGCGCCAACAAATAACCCTAACCAATATTTTTATTAATTATTATTAATTATATATAAATGCAATATACAATAATTAAGAAAATAATAATTAATTATTAATTTATTTATTAAGATAAATGTTTTTCTCCTTCTGGAGAGAGAGTTGTTCTAATCACATCTTCACTGTTGGCTCCAGTTCTCAATGCCATATTTTAGAAAGGCAACAGCAAGTTGGAGGGCAAAGGAGCATGATGACCAGGATGAAGAGGTGACTCAGAACCGTATGGGGAGGAACACTGCTTTGAGAAGCAACATGGATCTTTTTGACCATTTTTCCTTTCTAGTAATTCTCACAATCTTGGCCAAAAAAGTGTTGTGGTGAGGGAAATTCAATAAAACATCCTCAACTTTTCCTAAAAGAGACAGGGATATTTAATGAACACAATCTAGGACCCCACTGTAATCCTAGTAAAATAGCTAGATCACTGGTCTTATACCAAGGAAGAAACAGGTTCACATTCTAACCCTGATACATACTGACTGTGTGACCTTATGCAAGTCACTTAACCTGTCCACTGGGACTGTTAAATTGGAATCTCTGAATAGATTTTAATATTTTGATGGCTATTTCAATGTAATTGGTTTCTTTTGTGATTGTATGTGGGGTTTTATATGTGTGTGTGTGTGTGTGTGTGTGTGTGCGCATTTAAAAATTTTCTGAGAAGGAGGATATTGTAGGTTTTTTCCAGACTTCCAAAAGGGTCCATGACATAAAAAAATTCCTGTTCAAAGACTCTAAGTAGCGAAGAAGATGCTGACTTGCATTAGTTGAAGGAGTTTCTTCATTCAAGGGTTTCTTGTGTCTAAATACTTGTACAGATTCATAGAGCAAAAGAAGTGGCACTTACCAGAATGTGGATAACGTGCCCCATTAGCACCTCCAAGATTTTTGCCTTCTGATGGGAATTTGAACTACAGGATTATGTTATTCACTTGGGGAATTTCAGCACTTTGGAGAAGATCGTACACAACAGAAAGAATTGCTTGGATTTCTTATGGATTATTATGAGTCCTTCATTTTAGTTTTTTTTTTTGCATTTTTTTGAAGGATAGGTGGGATAATGACTGTCCTATAGCTAATACTCATACAGACATATATACTTATAATTTATATATACATATTATACAGATTTTTTTTTGCAATTAGGGTTAAGTGACTTGCCCAGGATCACCCAGCTAGCAACTGGGTATTGATCATCTTGCGATTTGTTTTATTTTGAGACAATTAGATTTGGTTTTTATGTTTTGTTTTGTTTTGAGGCAACTGGGTGAATTCAGGTCATCTTCATTTCAGGGATAGTTGTTTATCTACTCTGCCACCTAGCTGCCCCTAATATATATGTTTTTACCTTGAATGCCAGTTTGAGACCTGGGGACCTTTTAATTTTTTAAAAAAATCTATATCCATGGAGCAATGACAGGGTGTCCCAATGCTACACATGAAAAGAAATCATTTAAAAGTTTAATTATTTAAATTTCTTGTATATTTCTTTTGCTTTATGAATTTTGAATAATAAATTAAAAATTTTAATTTTAACAAGATGGGGCACCTTGTCATCACACATTGAATGTGTGACAATCACTGAACAATACTTTCTCAGATCAGTAGATTGGTAAATGAGGTCTTATTGTTTAGCTATCCCATCACCTGGTGTAACTCCATTGGACTTTTTCTTGTGGGGTCATGTCAAAACTATTGTCTACTCATCAAAACCTCAATCTTCAGATGATCTTAAAAGGGTAGGATTACAAATGCAGTGTTTTTAACTGAGCAGCAGCTAATGTACATTATTTTTAAAGTTAAAAAATCAGCCAGAGTATTGTATAGTTCAAAATGATAGTACTAAGAAGCACATCAGTATTTTAAATAACCTTTCAAGTGTTTTACTTTTTAAATTACACTTCTGAAGTTATTAAACCTTAAAACCATACTAAGACTTTTGAGATATCTTGTATTAGCTGTATATTTGAACCATATTCTGAAGTTTCTCAGAGACAACTCTGGGTAGGAGCAATGTGAGCCAGAGGGAGGGAGGGAGGGATGGAGGGAAAGAGAGATGGAGGAAGGGAGAGAGAAAAGGAGAAATGGAAGGAGGAAAAGAGGGAAGGAAAGAAGGAGGGAGGGAGGGAAAGAAGGAGGAAAAGAGGGAGGGAGGGAGGAAGAGAGACAAAAAGACAGAGAGAGAGAGGGAGAGGAAGAAAGGGAGAGAGAGAGGGAGGAGGAAGGTGAGGAGGAGAGAGAGAAAGAGAGAGAGAGAGAGAAAGAGAGGGAGGGAGAGAGAGAGGGAGAGAGAGAGAATGTGATGTGGCAGGGTTACTGGTCTAAAAGGGAGCAGAAGAGCAATATAAAGCTATAAGGAATTTCCCTGAAAAGAAGGGAGAGGAAAGAAGACGTATATCAGAAGAGCAAGTCGTCCTTTGAAGTTTTCTACACCAATGAAATCAGAGGTGGAGTTTTCTTTTCTTAGAGTTCCCTGTGTCATTGAAATCACATGTGTAGCATCCATTCCTAACAGGCACATGGATTTTCAGAGAAATATCTAGATTACTAAAAACCCAGAGTCAGGAAATGAATTATCTAGTGCCTGACCTTTTTTCTGTACTTATGCAGGCTAATTAAATGCAAAAGTCACATCTCTTGCCAATATTGTACTTGAAGATTCAGTGGCTTGGAAGAATAATAATAACAGCTGGCATTTTTATAGCACCTACCATGTGCTGGAAATTATACTAAATACCTTACAAATATTATCTCATTTGGTCTTCACCACAATCCTGGGAGGTAAGTGCTACTATTATCCCCATTTTATAATTGAGAAGACAAAAACAAATAAGATTAATTGACTTGCCCAGGATTACACAGCTAGGGTCTAAAGTCAAATTGGAACTCAGATCTTCTTGATTCCAGGCCCAGAGCTCTGTTCACTGAGCCACCTAGTTGCCAGAAGTTTGTGATCTGCTTATTGACATAGATTTTTTACAATCCATGATCACCTCCATGCTGTGATGAAGTCAGAGTAAGGTCTTTGTGGAACTATCTGCTTACAAAAGGTCACCGGGGTGACTTGCACAAAGCCCTCATGGATGGAGGCTTCCCTTCTATTTGGAATATCTTCTACAGGCTTTTCTTTGCAAAAGTCATTGTAGAAGCAGAGCATAGGAATAAACATGGGGAAAGCAGTATAATGTTAATAGAGGATGCAGACTATGCAAACCCTGTTTTGGGTCCATCTTCTCTATCAGAGATAAGGATTATTACACTGGAAATGGAAGAATAAATGTAGTTTGGGCAACTAGAGTGCAAGATAGGGGATGACTGCCAAACTGAATGTATATGGAAGAGGGGATCCAATGTTAGATGAGGAAAAATTGAAAAAACTCAAGCATTATCTTAGAAAAGAGAAGACAATGGGAAAAAAGAACATCATTTTTTTATTAAACCTTTTATTTGTATAACATATGTATGGGTAGTTCCCCAACAATGATCTTTACAAAGCTTTCCATTACAAATTTTACCCCCAGTCCCCTCCCCTCCCCTAGATGGCAGGAAGTCCACTACATGTTAATAATGTTGAAATGCTTGAGAAGTTATGCAAGAAACATCCTATCTACAAGAAAAAAAAAAAGAATCAGAGAAAGGCAACACAATGCAAGCAAGTGTCAATAGAGATCATGAAAATGTTACATTGTGGTCCATATTTCATTTCCCTCTCTCTGGGTGTATATGGTTTTCTTCAGTGAACAATTGGAACTGGTTTGAGACAATTCTTTGTTGCAGAGAGCCATGTCCATCAGAATTGATCATCATTTAATACTGTTGTTGCTGTGCATGATGATCTCCTGGTTCTGCTCGTTTCACTCAGCATCAGTTCATGCAAGTCTCTCCAGGCCTCTCTGAAATCGTCCTGCTGGTCGTTTCTTACAGAGCAATAATATTCCATAATATTCATATACCATAATTTATTCAGCCACTCTCCAATTGATGGGCATGCCTTCAGTTTCCAGTTTCTAGCCACTACAAAAAGGGCTGCCACAAACATTCTTGCACAGGTGAGTCCCTTTCCCTTCTCTAAGATCTCTTTGGGATATAGGCCCAGTAGAAATACTGCTGGGTCAAAGGGTATGCACAGTTTGACAACTTTTTGAGCATAGCTCCAAATTGCTCTCCAGAATGGTTGGATCTGTTCACAGTTCCACCAACAATGTATTAGTGTCCCAGTTTTCCCACATCCCCTCCAACATTCATCGTTATCTTTTCCTGTCATTTTAGCCAATCTGACAGGTGTGTAGTGGTACCTCAGAGTTGTCTTAATTTGCATTCCTCTGATCAATAGTGATTTGGAGCAACTTTTCATATGACTAGAGATGGTTTTAATTTCATCATCTGAAAATTGTCTGTTCATATCCCTTGACCACTTATCTATCGAAGAGTGGCTTGAATTCTTATATATATGAGACAATTCTCTATATATTTTAGAAATGAGGCCTTTATCAGAACCATTAAATGTAAAGATGATTTCCCAATTTGATGCTTCCCTCCTAATCTTGTCTGCATTTGTTTTGTTTGTACAGAAACTTTTTAACTTAATATAGTCAAAATTATCCATCTGGTGTTCAATTAGGAGTTCCAGGTCTTCTTTGGACATAAATTTATTCCATCTCCACAGGTCTGAGAGATAAACTATATTACGTTCCTCTAACTTGCTTACAAAGTCCCTCTTTATATCTAGATCATGAACCCATTTAGATCTTATCTTGGTATGTGGTGTTAGGTATGGGTCAAGCCCTAATTTCTTCCACACTAGTTTCCAATTTTCCCAGCAGTTTTTGCCGAATAGTGAGTATTTATCCCAAAAGCTGGAGTCTTTGGGTTTATCGAATACTGGATTGTTAAGGTTATTGCCTAGATAGTCCTGATATCCTATCCTGTGCCACTGATCGACTGCTCTATTTCTTAGCCAGTACCAAACGGTTTTGATGAACCGCTGCTTTATAATATAGTTTTAGATCTGGTACAGCAAGGCCACCTTCATCTGCCTTTTTTTTTCATTAATCCCCTTGAAATCCTTGATCTTTTGTTCTTCCAAATGAACTTTGCTACTATTTTTTCTAGATCTGTAAAATAATTTCTTGGGAGTTTGATTGGTATGGCACTAAATAAGTAGATTAGTTTGGGTAGTATTGTGATTTTTATTATGTTTGCTCTGCCTACCCATGAGCACTTAATATTTTTCCAATTGATTAGGTCTGATTTTATTTGTGTGGAAAGTGTTTTGTAATTTAGTTCGTATAGTTTCTGACTTTTCCTTGGCAGATAGATTCCCAAATATTTTATCCTATCATCTGCTATTTGGAATGGAATTTCTTTTTGTATCTCTTGCTGCTGAACTTTGTTGGTAATATATAAAAATGCTGATGATTTATGGGGATTAATTTTGAATCCTGCCACTTTGCTGAAGTTGTGAATTGTTTCTAGTAGTTTTTTAGTTGAGTCTCTAGGGTTCTCTAAGTATACCATCATGTCATCTGCAAAGAGTGATAATTTGGTTTCTTCATTACCTACTCTGAATATCTACAAAAATATAGATTGCCCAGGTTAACAGAAGAGGATATAAATTATTTAAATAGCCCCATATCAGAAAAAGAAATAGAACAAGCTATTAACCAACTCCCTAAGAAAAAATCTCCACGGCCAGATGGATTTACATGTGAATTCTACCAAGCATTCAAAGAACAATTAATTATAATACTACACAAACTATTTGAGAAAATAGGGACAGAAGGTATACTGCCAGAATCCTTCTACGAGACCGATATGGTGCTGATAGCTAAACCAGGTGCTAAACAGCTAAACAGAGAAAGAAAACTATAGACCAATTTCCCTAATGAATATTGATGCAAAAATTTTAAATAAGATATTAGCAATGAGATTACAGAAAGTCATTCCCAGGATAGTACACTATGACCAAGTAGGATTTATACCAGGGATGCAGGGCTGGTTCAATATTAGGAAAACTATCAGCATAATTAATTATATTAATAACCAAATTAACAAAAATCATATGATTATCTCCATAGATGCAGAAAAAGCCTTTGATAAAATCCAACACCCTTTCCTATTAAAAACACTAGAGAGTATAGGAATAAATGGGCTTTTCCTTAAAATGATCAGTAGCATCTATTTAAAACCAACAGCAAGCATCATATGTAATGGAGACAAACTAAAACCATTCCCAATCAGATCAGGAGTGAAACAAGGCTGCCCACTGTCACCATTACTATTTAATATTGTATTAGAAATGTTAGCTTTAGCAATAAGAGAAGAAAAAGAGATAAAAGATCATCATTTTTAAGTATTTTAAAGAATCACTCTTTTTTTGGTACTGCTTATTGTGCTGAGCAAGGTTTATTATGAATAGATAAATTATATATCTATTTAAAGAAGAAGATTGATTACTGTTATTTTGCATCACTCTGGGGAATAAGATTAGGACTAATAGTAGAACATTATAATGGGCTTAATATAAGGGAGAACTTCCTAATAATTAAAACTGCTTAATAATAGAATGAGTCTTCTTGAGTTCATCACTCTTGAGTTCCCATTATTAGATGTTTTGGGGAATCATTCAATGTTTTGTCAGAAGATATAACGTTTATTTTCCCTAAACAACTTTGGAAGTGCTCAGAACTTTGATCTAAACAACAACCAATTTTGACTTTAAAAGATGTATGATGGGACACTTCTTGATGGAAGTCTAATATTGAACATGACTCTCAGATGTGACTAATATGATCTATTTTGCTTGAATGTATAAATTCTTTACAAGGAAAGGCTTCTTCTTGGGATGTGTATGTGGTGAGTAGTTTAGTGGATATTGATAGATATAGAAAAGAAGAGCATCACTAATTTTTTAATATTCAAAAGGAAGAACAAAATGCAGAAAAATGCAAATTGAACAATATGCTACTATCTTCTTAAAACATATATATATATGTATATATATACACACACACACACACACACATATATAGAGAGAGAAGTTCTTAGTTCTCTATACTACTCTTTTCCCTGTTCTTTGAATCTTGAAAGGTTGTATTTATTGATGGTTGTTAAATTTACAACAACAAAGAACAAAAATTTAAAAATAAAAAATAAAAAAGATTCATTTTCTCTGAAATTCGGTAGCCACATCTCTGGTGTCTCCCAGCTCTGAATATCTCCTCACTAGTTGGGTTTCATCTGAAAGTGAGATTCAAGTCTGCTTTAGTCTGTGCCTTAGGCATATTTTTTTTACTCAGCTAGGGATGTCAGACTCTGAGCTTTGCACACTCCACAAAGGAACAGCCATTTGAAGCAAGACATGTCCAGAGGGGCTGGGAAATGGTGGGCCTTTAAAGGTTCCTGAAGATTCTTGAAAGTGAAATGAGAAAAATGAATGTGAAATATAATACTATAATACTATCTTGTGTTATATACACGTAAAATGTGTACATATAAAGTCGAAAAAGCATTGAATTTGGAATCAAAGTTGTCTGTTTTGAATCCTGGTTCTGACACACACTGACCTTCAGTGTCTAACTTCTCTGAGACTTGTCTTTCTCATCTGTAAAGTGGACAGAGGCATGTAAGACTAGATGACCTTTAAGGTCACTTGCAACAAGTAAATCCAAGTTTCTTTCATCCCATTATTCTATGCTTTTCAGAAGTTCCCAGGCTTCCTGAAGTTTCTATTAAGAATTCCAGGCAGTCTAGCAATTACTTTCAAATTTAAAGTTCTCACTAATAGGAAGTACTCTTGGGACCTCATACTGTGAAACTACAATGGGCTGGGACAAACAAGGCTTTTTTATTTTTCTGTTCTCAATAAAACATGTCTTATGATTGCCTGTACTAGATGTTTTGGAAGTGAGTTTTAATACTGTTATTATTGCCCAATCTGCTGCATTATCCCAGTTGAACAACTTAAGTCATCCTTCCCAGCCCAATTCAGCATCAGTTGGAGGCAAAGCCAAAGTTTTTTTTTTTTTTTTAATTTTTTTTCATTTACAGGTCATTCACCAGAAAATTAAATTGAAGCAAGCATCAATGCACAGTCTGCTCTGAGGGTTGAAAGGAAGACATTTCAGACAACTGATTCCAGGCACCACTCAGGGTTGACATTTTAAGACAGAAGGCTGGATTAGGAAAATTCTCACGATTGGTTGTTAGTGATGAAACATTTTCTTAAAAAAAAAAAAGAAGAAGCTACCAGCAGAAAATCAGCCTTCTTCAGAGACCTGTCATCCTTTGTTCTTTGGTTCTTTATAATAGAACTAATGATAAAATGAAAAATCCTAGCCACTCAATCCACTGGATCCATTGGATCACTGCCCCTCCCTCCTCCAAATCAATGTCTTTTCTTTGTACTAATTTTGTATATACTGGTTATCATTATTGTTCAGTCATTTCAGTCATATTTAACTATTTGTGACCCCATTTAATGTTTTCTTGGAAAAGATAATGGCATTTCCTTCTCCAGCTTATTTTATAGATGAGGAAACTGATTTGGTTAAGGTCACACAGCTAATGAGTATCTGGAGTTTCTGAGTCTTGGGCTCCTTATTTGTAAAATGGGGATGATACCTGTACTGTCTATCTCTTAGGGTCATTATGAGGAAAGTACTTTTAAACTTTATTGTGTTATATACTGTAATTGTTATATAGTATGCTTTGGTGATAGAATTGATGGTTGGGGAGGGAATATACCCTGGGACTATATAGGGTACATTATAAAATTTGATCCCTGTTCTTCAAGGGTCTGCTATCTAATTGAAGGGGGAAAGATACTTAAAAATAATAGTATAAGAGACCAAATTATGGATTATGCAGATCCTACAGAGGAATAACCAGATAAAATCACCAGTTAATCAATAAACACTTATAAAATGCCTACTAATTATGCAAAGTCCTAGGGCTACAAAGAGAGTTTATAGGCAGTTTTGGCCCTCAAGGAGATTACAATCTTAATGGGAAGTCAAACTTGTTCAGAGGGATAGAAAGTGGTAAGTCTTTAACCCCTAAAAGATTCCTGGAATTGGCTAGAATGAAATGGGGGAAAAAAAAGTGTGTTCAATTATTTTATAAATGTAACACTATGAAATGCTATGCACATGTAAAATATAACTACATGTGTTGGGAAGAGCACCAGATTTGAAATAAAAAAAAAAAAACATTGGCTTTGAATATTAGGTAGCATGTGCCAAGTGCCAAATAACTGAAATAAGCTGTAAAATTGTTATAGAAGTTCTGTTTTTGAAAACTGGGCAGTCAGGAAAGACTGCCTGGAGGAAGTGAGAACTGACCTAGGTCCTGAAGGAGATTGGGAGTTTGCTAAGTGGAGAAGATGAGTGAAGGGTCTGTGACTGGCAGACATATTCACTTTCCTTAAATCCATTAAATCCAATATGTCTGCGATTAAATCAGAGGTTGACTGCTCAAGCATCCATTTGGCCAATTGCCTGTTTTTGCATGGCCCCGAGGTAAGAATGATTTTTAAATTTTAAGCTAAACTGCATTTAAAAATGCAATAGCTGTTCTTAGTTTAAGCTTGCATTTTTAAATAAATGTAAAACCATTCTTAGCTTAAATAAAGTTGTATCTAAAAATGTAAAAATTATTCTTAGTTTATGGCCATTGCAAAAACTGTCAGCAGGCTGGATTTGGCCCTGGGGTTCTATGTTTCTGGTTCCTGATATAGAGTATGTGAAAAATGAGGCGGTTAGGAAATCAATCTGTATTAAGAGGAGACTTGGGAGTGGGAACTTCACAGCATTAGAACCAAGTAGTTAGAAGTCCAGAAACACACAGATATTAAGAGTGCAAGACAAGAAAGTGGTCAAATAAGGTAAGATAGGTCTTCATTCAGGATGTTCACTCAAGTTAGAATTTGAGCCAAGTCAAAGCAGGGAATAAAATCAGGTGAGCAAAATCAGGAATCAAGAGGATAGAGATGAGAAAGATGAGCAAGGTAAAATATTAAGATAAAGTCTGAGTAGGTTGTCAGGAACCAGAAATAGGAACTGAAGGATAAGACAAGACAGTGAAATCAGCAGCTAGGCAAATGGTCCAGGACAGCAAAAGGGTAAGGAAACTAGATAAGCAAAATGAATTGTAGATAAGTAAGGAGACCTTGATAGTGCAGCAATTTTTGCCTTAGCCAGGAAGCAAGTTGCATGCATCCTGCTGAATTAGGAATCAGTTGTAACTCAAGGTCAGCCTGCAGAGTATAGATTTGGGCAAGTGAGCCATGTTAGGGAACTAAAAGTTTAATCTGCTTTTATTTGATAGAAGGTATGGGGGGCAGACTGACTCTCTCCAGGCCTACCCCCTTCAACAAAATACCTAAACAACTACTAGCTTTTGTTTTGAAGAATTCTGGTGAAGAGAAATCTCTGACCTTCTGGACAACTCTAACTGTTAGATTGTTTTCCCTTCTAATAAGGATAAAACTGTCTTTCTGCAATACTCTTTGCTCCTAGTTTTGTCTTTTAAGACCAGAAATAAAATTCTCTGCTTTTCATATGATAATGTTAAAAATATTTGGAAGATAACAGCTACTTCATCCTACTCCATCTCAGTAAGACCAAGTCTTCTCTTCTCCAGACAAATAGCTCCAGTTCTCCCAAACTGAACCATGGAAGGATGTCAAAATCCTCCTTCATCCTGGTCACTCTTCTCTGGACATTCTTCAGTTTGTCCTATAATCAAGCTTTTCCTACAATATGGGGACTAAAATAGTACTGAACATTAGGACAGCATATCATGAGACTACCTTTCATTTACTAGACATTATATTCTGTCTTAACATAATATTAACTTCATGTTGTTTCAGCTTTTTTTTTTAAAGAGGGAAGGAGAGGAAGCTATGTTACCCTGATGACTCATTTTGACTTGCAGTTCAGTAAAATACCCAGATCTTTTTTCTATGAATTGTAACTCACCATCCTTTGTTATCTTAAACCTGTAAAGTTCATTTTTTTTGAACCGAAGTGTAAGACTCTATACTTGTCCTTGCATTTATATTGTCTGTGGGTCTGATAACCACATCTTCTATTCCTTTATGCAAGTCATTATTAAAAATGTTAAATATCAAAGGTCTCAGGACAAATCCCAGTGTCATAATACTAAAAAGAACTTTCCTCAAGTTTCCATGGAACCATTAACAATAACTTTTTGATCTTGACAGGAAACAAAACATAAGGCAATTTTGAAACATTTTCTCCACCACTCTGGAATGGGAAATGCTCTTCCATTGTAGTTGAAGCTCTGATGTGAGAGATCTCAGCAAGAGACCCTCAAATGAGCACATGATATTGCTCATTTGAACTTTGCCATTACCTCTGGTTCTCTGGGCAACTAGGAGATCCTGGCCAGAGTACTCTATATTTGCATAGCAAAGAAAAGGAATAAATTATTCATGGACACAATTAGCAACAGTGGCTTACTGACTGTGCTGTTAATAGGTATGAATAATCCATTTACCCACCTGCTGGGCTTCCTTTCTTTTGTCTGAAGACTGGCAAAAGGGAAACCACACAGTCCCCGATTCAAGTGGGATAATTCTCCCTAGGAAGGAAGAGCAACAGGAATGCATCAATATCCAATCAGGAGTGAAAAGCTCAATTTAATTAATTACTGGAACATTGCTCTGGAGAAATGCACAGATTCATCTGAATGAGGGCTCTGGAACAGACTACAGATGTAGGGAAGAATATATATTTCCTCTGACTTAAAGCAAGCCCCCCAAAATGAGCATCCGTGTCTACTAGGTTTCCGGTGGTGATACATTTGGGATATCAGATGCTACAAAACAGCTGCAGAGGATTACAACAGCAGCAGCTGACTCGGAAGGGAGAATAAGTGATAAGATGCTGGTGGAATTCATTCAGCTTTTCAATACCTGGGTAGCTTTTCTCTCCTGCTTTATTTTCCCACTGATTCCTTGAATAAATTGGATAGCAGGGTCATGGCCCTGCCATGGCTCAGAAGATCATTCTGATCTGAGATTGAGCACCATTGTATTGATTAATATTATTTTTAAAACCATGAGAACTCTCAAGTGTAGTCTTTAGTACCATGTAAATATTGGTGATTTAAAAATATTTTTATATTTATTTCTTGCTTTGACATCTTGCTCAAATTCATCATTTTCTTGTCATTCCCACTATCAATCAATAAATATTTAAGTGCCTACTGTATGTCAGACACTATGATAAGTATTGGGAATATAGAAAGAGGCTAAAGACAGTTGCTGCTGTCAAAGAGGTTACAGTCTAATAGATGGTAAGGTAAATAAAATAGCACTGTTATGACTCTAGTTCATACCTAGAAGGCACAAAATCTAGCCTCATTCACCCAAACTTATCCTTATATTTTTTTTAATGGGGGAAAAAAAAGAATCTGCTCTAATTAATTAATGTGCAAGAATTCATTAAGTGCCTACTATTTGCCAATTCCAATTCTAGGTACTAGGGATAAAAAAAAGTAAATGTTACTATCTTTGCTGGGTATGGTCTGTAATCATGGTTACTAAGGGAGGTTGAGACTTGACTGGGTATCCATACTGAGTCTAGCTTTAGTATAGTGAGTCTGGCAAAAATGGGATGGGCTAACAGATTGCTTAAAATAGGCAAACCAGACCATATTTATAAAACAGCAGATAAAGCTGTTTGATCTCTATCTAACTTTTAGGTGGATAGGTAAAGTAGGACTGAGCCTGTGAATAATCTCTACATTTTCAGGGTGAGAAAGGGAGACCCAATCTCAACTAAACAAGTCTGAATTTGCAAGGAGATTACATTCTTTTTTTTATTAAAGCTTTTTATTTGTATAACATATGTATGGGTAGTTCCCCAGCATTGATCTTTACAAAGCTTTCCATTACAAATTTTAACCACAGTCCCCTCCCCTCCCCTAGATGGCAGGAAGTCCACTACATGTTGATAATGTTGAAATATTTGACAAGTTATGCAAGAAAAATCCTATCTACAAGAAAAAAAAGAAAATCAGAGAAAGGCAACACAATGCAAGCAAATATCAATAGAGATCATGAAAATGTTACGTTGTGGTCCATATTTCATATCCATCTCTCTGGGTGTATATGGTTTTCTTCAGTGAACAATTGGAACTGGTTTGAGACAATTCTTTGTTGCAGAGAGCCATGTCCATCAGAATTGATCATCATGTAATATTGTTGTTGCCGTGTATAATGATCTCCTGGTTCTGCTCGTTTCACTCAGCATCAGTTCATGCAAGTCTCTCCAGGCCTCTCTGAAATCATACTGCTGGTCATTTCTTACAGAGCAATAATATTCCATAACATTCATATACCATAATTTATTCAGCCACTCAAGGAGATTACATTCTACTGGGAGAGCCAAAAACATGTATAAGGATATGTAGAATATGTAGAAAGAGAATAAAGACAAAAAATACAAAGTTAACTACAAGGTAGTTTGGTATGAATTGAGGGGATCAAATAAGCATCACGTAGAATGTGGTGCTTAAATCACTTCTTTTAAAAAATATTTATTTTATTCTGAACTTAAGAAATAAAACAAGCATTTTCACAATATAGAATAGAAGAAAAGGTACATGAAACTGTAAATCTATGATGTACAATTTGCTATTCCTTTTAAATATACAATGAAATTATTATGTAACTTTCTTTTCCCCCCCTTCCTCTCAATTGCTTCTTTAAGAAAAAAGGGATCTTCTGGGAGGAGAAGGAGAAAGAGAAAGAGGAGGAAGAGGAGGAGGAGGAGGAAGAGGAAGAGGAGGAGCAGCAAGTGCATTTCAGGCATGGGGGATGGTCATTGCCAAAACAAAGAGATAAAAGGAAGAATGTCACTTTATGAGAAAGAGAAAAAGGACCAGTTTGGCTAGATTTCAAGGTGAAGGAGGAAGAATAAAATACAAGGTTAGAAAGACAGATTGGGGTTAAATTGGGGTTTTAAAAGCTAAATAGAGGGCTTATGTTTTATCTGAGAGACAGACAGTAGGGAGCTTTTGGAAATTTTTGAGTGGGGAAGTGACTTGGTCAGATCTGCTTTTAAAGGAAATCACTTTGCCAGAGTGTGGAAGATGGATTTGGTGGGAAGGTCAATTTAGAGGCTGTTGAAATAATCTAAGTAAGAGTGATAAGAGAGTGAACTAAGGTGGTAACCCTTAGAGTTGAGGGAACAGAGATATTGTGGAGATTAAAATGATAAGATCTGACAATTTATTAGTTATATGGGGTGAGAAATAGTGAGTAGTTAAGTATAATGCCAAAGTTATAAACCCAGGAGACTGGAGTAAGGATGGTGCTCTTGATAGAAATTGGAAAGTTTGGAAGAAGGAATGAATTTGAAGCTGGAGGTAAGGGGAAGAAGTAATGAGTTAATTTTCAAACTGGATTTTCCAAAGACATTTTAGATATATGTTGAGTTTAAGATATCTGGGGCATCCAGTTTAAAATGTCTAATAAGGTACTGGTTATACATTATTGGAGCTTGGGAGAAGACTGACAATGATTTGCAAACTCAAGTCTTAGAAGGTTGCCTGAGCCATTGAGAAGTTAAAGGATTTGATATAGATCTTCCTAGATTAGGGGCAGTTAAATCCTGAAGTGGAGAGAGTGCTATGACTTGGAGTCAGGAAGACTGAGTTCAAATAACTTATTGGTTATGTGACTGTGGGTAAGTCACTTACCCCTGTTTGCCTCAGTTTCCTTATTTGTAAAATGAGCTGGAGAAGGAAATGGCTAACCATTCCAGTATTTTTGCCAAGAAAACCCCTAATGAAATCGTGAAGAGTCAGATAGGACTGAACAACAACAAAACTTCCTAAATTATAGGATTATAAACCTAGAACTGGAAGGGACCTTAGGAGCCAGTTCCTTAATTTTAGAAATGAGAAAACTGAAGCTTGGGCAAATAAAGAGGTATGTGCTAAGTTATACAAGTAGTAAGTCAGTGGGAGAATCAAGGTTCTCTGATTCTAAATCTAGCATTTTATTATATCACCCAGTATCTCGAAGAAATGTAGTAGATTAAAAGGGATGTTGTTATTTTTATCTTTTTGCTGTTTTTAAAACAATTTCTTTTGCAAACTAAAAATACTAAAAGTTTAAATTATGTTAAAGATCAAAGAAAACATGACTGGATTTATAATTTCTAATTGTAGTAGATGGTACTCAGACAATGTATTCAAATGACATTTAAAGAAAAGTTTCATAATTAGTTCACAAGAGACTTATGTTTCCCCAATGTTATGTAGCAATACTCCCTTTTCTTATCAGTGTATATACTTATCATACCTTCTCTGAATATAGTTCAGCAAAAATCTACAAAAATAATGTTTAGTTTGTATTTTATTTTTATAAAATTAAGGCAAAAACAAATAAAGCTCAGATGACACATTTTTATTGATAAATTTTAAAATAATTTTTATATTCAAAATTATAAAATCAACAAGAACAATAATACAAATGTAATGGATAGATTTATTTTTCAGCACCAAATTTTTCAAAATATGGTATGATCAGGTCTATTCGATAAACTGTGCTGCATCTAGCCTTGATTTAATCAATCAATAAACATTTATTTAGTACCTACCATATGCCAGGCACTATGCTACATGCTATTATACTTGTTATATAGGCATAGGTCATATAATATACTGTTTGTATGTTGTATTATATTTGTCTGCATGGGTAACTGTTAGATGGCACAGTGGATAGAGCACTTGAAGTCACAAATCTATTATCAGCTGTGTGATTCCCTAAGCAAATCATTTAACCTTGTTTCCCTCAGTTTCTTTATCTATTAAAAAAAAAAACTCGAAGAATGAAATGACACAATTCTCCAATATCTATCCCAAATAAGGTCATAAAGAGTTGGACATGACTGAAATGACTGAATAAAAATTATTTGCATTGAGAACAGGGAGCTTTCTTATAAACTTTGCGCCTCTCAGCACAGGATTGTGCTCACCAGATTGGTGTTGGCTGAATGAATGAATATTGCTATTGAATAAGAGTGCCAGTTGTCATGCAATTGTTAGTTATAGTCAAATTCATTCTTTGCCTTAGGTCTTGACAATCAACAAAACAATATAATCAAGTCCTGATTTCTAGTATTTGTCAATTTCTGATACATAAATGTTTACACTGAAAATTTAACAATCAGATCTCTCCAATCTGAATGAGCTGGCTGCCATATAGTCCTTCACTTACTAATATTTCTCAGTAGGTGTACTACCAAAGTAAATTATTCTATTGATGACACTTTTCATCTCTGCTTGGAGTTTGGACTGTTTCTAAAATCACATTAGACAAAGCCTATTTGGGGCTAGGCAGAGCTGGAAGAGACTCCAGAGTTTATCTAATAAAGCTCCCTCATTTTGGATAAGCAAACAGAGACTGAGATGAGGTAACTTGTTTAAGATTGTATGGGAAGTTAAGTAGAACCAAAATTAAAAACTCTCATCCACCAGCTCCAAATTCAGTGTTATTTCTATTATATTACATTTCCAGACACTTGTTTGGTTGATTAATATGTCTTGCCCAATGCAAAATGTTTCAATGACTTCCCATGCGATCTTTAGTTAGTCATCCCACTTATAAAATGACGGTAAAAAGAATGGTCATAATGGGAAGTCTTGAGACTAAGTCAACTTCCATTTTCTTGTGGAAAGTGTGATTAGAATTGGTGGAAGAACCAAACACGCGATGTCTAAAATGGTTTAGAAATCTTTGGTCCAATGTCCCTGATCCTAAGCCCCTGTTAACCTGAAATAGAAACCTTGCCATGGTATTTTTTGTGCCTGAACGAGAGGTATCATGATATAATGAATGCTGAAAATGGAATCAGGAATACTGGGGGGAGATGTTCTACATCTGACACTTAGCTGTGTGACCCTGAGCAGTCTCCTTTACTTTGAACTTTGTCCCTTATCTGTTAAAGACAGATAATAAAAGAAACAGCTTCACAGTTATGAGGCTCAAATGATATAATGTAGACAAAGTGCTTTGCAGGTATTCAAATCTTAGATAAATATTAGCTTCCTTAATTGCTATATAAATATTTGTTATAATTATCAGAGGCAGCATGAGATAGTAGAGAGGTTCTCAATTTTTTTGGTCCTCCTTTATTCTCTTTTTATTCCCCCTTTTAATTTTTTTATTTGAAAAACAGTAAGAAAAAAGAAAAAGAGAAAAGAAATACAAAACAAAATAAAGCAAAACAAAAAGAGAACATTGTCATGTGCCCAGAAGAACATCAGGGAGGATTCAAAATATATCACAAATTACTAGATCAAGATAATATGTATATTAGTAGAAGAAATTATATTTATAAATGATCATTTTTTTCTTTACTTCGTTGTAAATTGTTTTTTGGTTATTTGCTGCTCACCTTATTTACTTTATTCTTCTGTCCCTCTTTCATCTCCCCCCCCCAACTCCCAAGCAAAATACATTTAAGAAAAGATATATTTATGTATACATATGTAGATATATAGATACATACACATACTCACATTCATACCCACCCCACATAGACATACATGTCTTTCCTATGTTTGCTGCATCTTTAATTAAATTCTGCTCCATAACTTGCCTTGCTATTATGTGGCCTCCCCCCATCCAAGAATCCCTCTCTCATCTTCTTTCCTTACCCTTTGCTTCCCCATCTACCTATCCTCCCCTCCCCCCCTATTTCTTTATAGATTTTGGAAGGTGCTATTCCCTTCATGGTATATATGTAGTGTTACCTATTGAATCAATTCCTGATGTGAGTAGGTATGGACCCTTCTCCTCCCTCTAATGCTTCTGTATCAATTCTTCCTCTGCACCTCATTTGTATAACACAATTGCTATTTTTACTTTAACTTCGCCAATCTTTCTTTTAAGTTACCCTATTGTTTATGTGAATCTTAAATATATACATGTATATTATGTATATACATATATCCACACACATACATATATAAAACATAAATAATTTGTCCATGTTTAAACAGTTTATCCATGTTAAGTTTCTTAAAATTGATCTTTCATATTGGCTCTTATATATTAAATTTTCTGGTAAATTTGGGTTTGGTTAATAGAAAGTCCTGAAAATCTACAAGTTTGTTGAATGTCCATTTTTTCTCATTCAGGATTATAGATAATTTTGCTGGATATGATATTTTTGGCTGCAGGTCTAGTTCTTTTGATTGTTGATAGATATGATTCCAGGACATGTGGTCTTTTATTGTAGCTGCTGATAAGTCTTGTACAATTCTAATTGTAGCTCCAGCATATTTGAATTGTTTTTTTCTTGTTTCTTGATCAAAGAGAAATTGTTTTCTCTTTCATCTGGGAGCTTTGAAATTTGGCAATAATATTCCTGTGTGTTTTCCACACAGGATCTCTTTGAGGTGGTAATGTGTGGATTTTTTCTATTTCTACTTTTCCCTATGTTCTATCACTCCAGGACAATTTTCTCGGTTTATTTCCTGTATTATTATGTCAAGGTTCTCTTTTTGGTCAGAAATTTCTGGCCATACAATTATTCTTATATTTTGTCTTCTGATCTATTCTCTAGATCTGTCATTTTTCTTATAAGATGTTCCACGTTCTGTTCTATTTTCTCATTCTTTATAATATTTTGTTATTTTTGGGGGTCTCTCATAGTTTCACTGGCTTCCCCTTGCCCAATTCTAATTTTCAAAGCATTATTTTCATCTTTGAGACTCTGTATCTCTTTTTCTGGTTGGTCAACCTTTTTTCCATAAGCTTCTTGTTTTTCTTGGATGATTTTAATTTTTTTTTTAATTTTTCCTCAATGTCTCTCATTTGATTTTTGAATTCTATTTGAATTTTTCTATGAATTCTATTTTGAGTTCGTCTATAAATTTTCTCTGGGTAGGGAGCCATTTCATGTTTCTCTTGGAATAGAAACTTTTTTTGCTTAAGTGTCCTCTGAAGATAAATCTTGGTCTTCACTGTTCCCACAATATGTTTTAATGGTAGGGTTCTTTCTTTGCTGATTCATTTTTTTAATAAGAAGTATTAGTGTAAGCACCTCTAATCATAGGGTGGTGGTGGTGGGGATAAGTGCCTCAAGCTTCCCTTCAGCTTCTTCAATCAGACCAGGAACCCCAAACCAAGAGCTCCACCCTCCTGCAAGTATCCACAGCCAGTAGTGCCTCTGCCTTCCTGCTTCTGGGTGCTGGTTCCTTCTCATCTAGGGCCATGCCTGAGCAGTGCAGCTGGGCCCAGTGTTCCCAATCAGTCTAGATTCACTCAATCTTGAGTTTGACTCAAACCCCAACTCCATGAACAGTTAGGGAAGTGAAAGTCTCTGTGGTTGTTGGGAAAGCTTCAGCTACAACCAACTAGCCTGAGGGGTCCCAGCTTGATGTTTTGGCAGTGCTAGCCTGTAGGTGTTTGCACTTCCAGGTTAATTCCCAGCCCAGGGTGTTTCTTCAGATCTCAGGTTCAATCAGGAGGACCCCAGTTGTGTCCCAAATCTTGGTTTTTCAGGAGTCTGTGCTCTGCTCTGAGGGACAAATATGTTCTATTTGTTCCGGAAATTGAGAGAGCTTGAAATTTACCAATCTACTCTGCCATCTTCCCAGAATCCTTCCCTTTTTTCTCTTAAACTTTTTCGAGGACTACCCAAAGAGCTTTCATTTATGTGGGACATGTCAATAAATATCTAATATATTAAAATTTTTAATAAAATTTTTAAAGATATTTATTACTTTATTAAAAATAACAGCGATAGCATATTTTAATGACAAGAATGGCATCTTCTAAAATAAAAGAAATTAGTGAGAAAAGTGGCATTGTTTTGCATATTTTTGCAGTTCTATTTAATGTCTGATTGAAAATCTTGCTAGATTATCATATATGCTACTGTATAAGCAATCTGTTGCTTATGTTGTTTTGATTAAAGTATATGAATAAAATCTGGTCTCACACAAGGAAGAATATTTTAATAGGCAAACAGTGTCTTAATATTATTAGGAAAATAATTTTAAGTTTTCTAGTTTTGTCACCATCATTATTTTATGATATTATCATTATGAAAAAATAGTTTTAAAGGGTCTTGAAAGTCCCCAGAAGGCTGTGGACCATACTTTGAGAACTGCTGATATAATGAATAAGGAGTTAACCTTTGATCCTGGAAAATATGGATTCAAGTTCATCCTCTGACCTATTTTCCTTCTCTGACCCTGGGTCTCTCAGTGATTTAGGCCAAATTTAAATAGAAACAGATTCCTGTGGGGAATTAATGAGGACCACACAAGGAACCTTCATTTATGTGGATTATATTGGGCAATATTTATTGTATTAGAAATTAATACTAATAAATTTTAAGAAATATATTACTTTACCAACAATAATAGTTATGAATTTTATTAGTTAATTAAATTAATGTTATCTATGTTGCATTGTGGGGCAGCAAGGTACAGTGGATAGAGTATAAAGTCTAGAATCAGGAAGACTTGTCTTAGTGAATTCAAATCTGACTTCAGACACTAATTGTGTGATCCTGGGCAAATCGCTTAGCCTTGTTTTCCTAACTTTCCTCATTTGGAAAACAAGCTGGAAATGGAAATGCAAACCACTTCAGTATCTCTGCCAAGAAAACTTCAAATGGGGTCATGGAGAATTGAACATCACTGAAAAATGACTGAATAACAATGTTGCATTGCATTTTTATTTATTTTATTAAACATTTCCCAATTATATTTTCAATCTGGTTCAATCATATTCAGGAGTTTTTTTGGGACCTTTCATGATCCTGAGTTTTCTACCTTTGCTCTGAGCATCTCTTTAGAGCCATAAGTTGGTGAGAAGATGCTAACTTGCATTGGTAGGAGAAGTTCCTCTTCAGGAGAAAGAACTACAGATCCAGTCCCTATTCCTATTATTATCAATTACACAAAATTCTTTTATGTCTTTCTGCTCTAAGAATGCCATTTTCAGTTGATTTTTTTTAACTTTATGCCTTTGAAGTTGTTTTAGTTGAACTTAGCAGTTAGGAGCCTAAGCCCTTTTCTTTTCCTCTAGTTGGCCTTAAATGGAGGACTTATTGTGGTGATTGAAAGTTAGATAGCTCTTTTTTTTTTAAAGTGGGTTCAATGAAAGAGAGAGATACACATATAGAGACAGGGAGACAGAGAAAAGAGAGACAGAGAGAAGAGAGATAGAGAGAAGAAAGGAAAAAGATAGAGGGAGAGAGAGAAGAGAAAGGAGAGAGATGGGGGTAGGGAGAGAGAGACAGACATTCACAGAGAGAGACAGAGACACACAGAGAGACAGACACACACACACAGAGACAGAGAGAGAGGGAGGAAAGGAGGGAGAGAAGAGAAGAGGAGACAGAGCAGAGAGACAGAGACAGAGAGAAGTGTACACACACACACACACACACACACACACACACACACACAGGATTGTAATCTAATTTAAATCATGTATTAAAGTTCCCTGCTATGGAGTGTAGCTCCTTTTAGTGTTTCCAGAATGCCTTCCTCATGCTGTGGGAAGCACATTTTGTGGGCTTGCTTTATTATTCCAGGACCTCTCCTCCTTTGTTCTGGGGGTTTATACCCATGGCTCATTACTCATAGCTCACCCTTTTCCATCCTCAGAGACTCCTTTCTTGGTCATCATCAGTCAGTCAGCACAATTGATTAAGTGCTCACTGGGGTGATGGACTTTTGTGATGCCTGAGGAAGTATGGGGATGGGCAAATGACTGAGTGAAAATAGATTATTTTCAGGTCAGGAATCTAACCAATGAGGTATGTCCAGTGGACTGACTGGAACATTTCTGAACATAAAGACTTGTAAATCTTAGTGGTAGTGTGAGGGCAGGGTATTCTGTTGGAACTCCTTTTTAGAGAATGGAACCATACCTTCAGAGGGAGTTTTAACGAGTTTCCTTTTTGTGGCATAGATCAAACCCACTAAGGCTTATCATCAGAATAGGTGGTTTTAGGTTTATTTTTTTTTTTTGGTAAAGGATAGGAGATATGACTTTAATATAAAAATGACCAGGATGAGATAAAACATACCTTAGAGAGCAAGGAGAGATGGGATCTAGGTGTTTTGCTAATGACATATCTAGCTAATTAAAAGCAAAAAGGGAAGAGGGAGAAAGTCATCTAATCAGGTGTCATCTCTGGTCCTTCATTGGTTTTTTGGATCCATCTGGGGCCAAGGAAAGTTGTCTGAGAGCCCCTTCCAGTAGTCCTCAGTGTTTTTTAGATTCAGAATGGGGAAAAAGAAAGATTAAAGAGTACAATTTTATTTTGTTTTTTCTTTCCTTTCTTGCCTAAGGCTGGGAGTTTCCACCCCACCCCAATTAATGTAAGCACTGAAGATCAAGGCAACTAGACTGAATCAATCAATCAAAAATTAACTAGGTGCAAATAAGTCTTTGATCAGTTTGAATAGCAGAAAATACCACACAGGAACTTTCTTGCAATTGATTAAAAGAAACAGACAAACCTATGGACCTATTTTTAATACAGCAAATAAGCTTGGAAATAATCGGACATTGGTGGCTGAATCCAGTGATGAAAAAGATTCCTTAGAAAGATTCCTTAGAATAACTGCCTCAGCTAGGGAGAAAAGAGAGAAAGTTTCTCTCTATTTCTGTCTCTCTGTCTTTGTCTGTCCCTCTCCTCTCTCTTCTCTCTGTCATAATCTTTGTCTCTGTCTTTCTCTTTCCCTCTAATTTCCTGCCTCTCTCCCAGCCCCCATTAACCAAGTGACAAGTTTATGAATTTCAAAAACTTGGAAGAGTTGGTCTTCTCACTGGAATCTATAGTAAAATCCCCAGAGCAGCAGTGGCTGATGGCAGTGTCTCCATTAGGAATGGGAAAACAGGCCAAGAACAACCCAGAGAGGAGAAAAAAGTCAGTTTTAGAACTTCAAGGGCATAGGAGATAAAATCTAGTGGGTAGAAGGAGACGGTCACTCTATCTTGACCTATTATTGCAAGTACAAGCTGAGGGAATGATGCAAAAGGGGGTGCTACACTGAGGATAATTGTGTGGTTCTCTATGCCTTTGCAGAAACCCACTATAAATAATCTCCTCTTATAACTCTTGTTCTTTGATAGCTTCATTTCTTCAGGGATCCTTGAGAAAAAAAGGACACCTTTTTTTCCTTTTTTTTTTTTGTTTCAGGCCGTAATTGAACAGTCTATTTTTCAGTATGTTTCTTTTACAAGTCAGCCCAGTTTCTTTGACACAACTTTTGCTCATTTAAATGCTTGAGATCTGACATGTTATATTATTGAATCCTTTACTAATAGGAAGATTGATATGAGAAGAATAGATTTTTGCCTCCCTAAAATATGAATGCCTAGCAGTTCACATAGAATAGTATGCTTATAGTTCATAAATGTTCACATAGAATAGTATACTTATAGTTCATAAATGCTCTTTTTACTCTATTACTTTAAATAGATGTAGACTGCTTAGTTTATTTATGCTATGAGTCCAGACAGCTTGTCTGATATCTTGATGTACTGCAGGTCCATAAGATAAAGTTAGCTTGTTGGCCTATAAACCCTAATAAATAAACCCAAGTGCTGAAAGTTTCCTTTTTGGGAACCCTTTTAAGTTTACCTGTTTGTCCTGGCAAGGAATGATTGAGTTTTATTTGGATTACCCTAATAATGTATTGGCAAGGATACTTTGAGAAATTTCTAGTGCCCTATAATATATAAATCCTGAAAAAATTTATGTCCATCCCTTTAAGGGATTATTTTATATGTGAAGGGGAATCCTGGGGATGTTTGTTATTCCTGCATGAAAGGGATAATTAGTGATCTTGTCTTATATGTGAAAGAAATACTTCAGTCATTTGGTGTGTCCTAAGTGAAAGGGACAATTAGAGATGTTTAATCTAGGCCTCAAATTGAGTTATTACATGCTAAAGGCAATCACAGATGATTTTTCACCTGGGACATTATCCTCCATTTTCTCATTCTTTGCTCTCAGAGCATGAGAAATTCCTTATAATCTTGATCTCAAACACTCAGCTCTTCTAGTTGCTTTCTTCTTTGTTTTCCTTTTCCTCCCAAGTTTTCATCCTATCCTTATTCATTATTTCCTTTCTTACTGTCTTTAAAACTCCCAGATATCCATTCACTAAAAACAAAACAAAACAAAAAACTTACACTTGATCCTATTTGATACTCTTGTGGCTAACATCTTACATCCTTCCTTATTTTTAAAGCCAAACTCCTACAAAACTATCTATACTTCTTGCCTCTTTTTTTCTTCTTTCTCATTTACTTCTAAATCTGGCTTTTATACGTACCAATAGAATGAAACTTTTCTCCAAGATTATCAATGACTTCTTTTGAAATTTTTTTTTTCAAATCAGCAAATATCAACCTTATCTTCCTCCCCTACTCCTAATTGAAAAAAGAAAGAGAAATAAAACCCCCTTTACAAACTTTTATAATTAACAACACATTTCTGTACTGGCTGTGTCCAAAAATGTTTCATTCTGTGCTCTGATTCTTTCCCCTCTCTTTGAAGAGGTAGCTGTTATGTTTCATCCTTAGTGCTTTGGAAGGTGGTTGGTAAGTACACTGATCACAATTTCTAAATCTTTCATTGTCAAATCTTTCTTTGCAATCTTGTTACTATTATAGAAATTATTTTTTTCTGGTTCTGCTTACCTTACTCTGTATCAATTTATGTCTTCCTAGGTGTTTCTGAAACCATTGCTTCCATAATTTCTTACTGCACAGTAGTATTTTATTATATTTAAATACTATAACTTGTTCAATCATTCCACAATTGAAGGGTACCCCTCCATTCCCACGCTTTTATACCTCAGAAGGAAATATGAATGTTTTGCACACCTTTATTTAAAGTTTCTTTTTGCTTAGGATGAAACCTTTTCTCTATTTCCTCCTTCTCTCTTCTCTTTGTTTTTCCACTTTGTTGAAGTATATTTCTGCACTCAACTCTGTCTTTTTCTTTCTCTCTCTTAGTCTTTCTTTCTCTGTCTCTGTCTCTCTGTCTGTCTCTCAAACACCAGCCTTTTCTCCCACTCCTTCCTCTTCATTTGTTTAGACTTCTACTTGCATTTTCTGATCATGTGAGATAGCTTTCTTTTCCCTCACTACCCTAGTGTACTCCTTTTCTTCCTTTTTCATCTTCTTTTAATATCAAGACTTAATAGAATCACTCTAAAACCTTCTATCTATTTAGATTTTCTTTATGATCCCTGATGATGACATAGGGGACACATGTATCATCTCCCCATATTAGAATATAAAGTTTAGTCCCTTATGATTGATTATTCATGTTTACCTTTTTATGTTTCTCTTGATTCTAGTGTTTTCACTTCAAAGTTGGTATGTAGCCTTTTTCTTGCCATCAGGAGTGCTTGAAGTACTCCAGGTCATTAGCGATACATTTTTTTTTCTCTAATAGGATAATACTTAGTTTTACTTGATAAAATACTCTGGGCTGTAAGCCTATATATGTATATATCCTTTGCCTTCTAGAACATTATATACAAAGTTCTCTACCCTTTTATGATAGTGACAGCTAAATAATGTGTGATCTAGTATCTCTTCAGGAACTGAATTCTTCCCCTTCCAGTACTAGAAGTACTTTTTGTTTGACCAAAAAGATCTGGATTTTGGTTATCATATTCCTAAGAATTTTCATTTTGCACTTTCTTTTAGGAGATGACTGATGGAGTCTTTCTATTTTGACTGTCCTCTCATTCTAAGTAATAGCAGCATCTATTAAAGAGTTCCTGAAATACGATGTTGGGGTTCTTTTTTCGGTTGTGATTTTCATGTACTCCAGTAATTCCTAATTTTTTAATCCACAATCACTGCCCCCCCCCAATTTGGTTCTTCTTGCTTTGAAATACCTTATATTTTCTTATATTTTTTAAGTCTTTAAACTTTGTTTTTAATATTTCTTATTGTCTTTTGTAATTATTGGCTTCTGCTTGGTCCATTTTAATTTTCAGGAAATTTGTTGCTTGGGTAAGGTTTTGTAACTTTTTTGGTCAGCCTGTTAATTTTCTTTCTTCCATAGTTCTTATTTTTTTCTTTCATATTTCTCATTTTTTCCATTTTCTTCTAGCAATAACATTTAATTTACAATTTTTTTTAAAAACACCTTAATAAAAACCTTTTGCTTTATCTCTTCCCAGAATTCTATTTGAATTTGTGATCACACTGCATTTTTCCTTGAAGGTTTACTTGTAGATTTTTTGGAGTCATTCTTTTCCTACTTATTTGTGTTTCAAGTATCCTTGTAAACATAAAAGCTTTTAAGGTTGGGTTGTTTTCTTCTTATTTTTCCGACCTACTTCCTGACTTCAGAGTTTATTGTTGCTGGACTCAGCTACTATCAGCCAACTGGAAACTTAGGTTTGTTTAGAGTGAAAGAACTGCAAGTTTCCTTTTGTCTAACATTTGTACATTGGTTATCTTCCTATTCAGACTGAGGTAGATGATGGAATGAAGGCCCTATTCTGATCCTGTCACACAAACCACACAGTTTCTGAAATTTCTCCTCTCTTTGTTCTACAACCTAGGGTCCACAACCACTCCTTATTCTGGCACTGTTCTCTTTCTCAGTCTGCCCAGTATCTGTGAATCTGCTTGGCAGTGAATGGCAGAATTGCTACTTGCCACCTTTTCAGCATTATGAAGATGTCTAAACCCCCTTCTGGGGTTTGGGACCCCTTCTTTCCCAGGTACACAGTTTCTCCTTGCTCCTTAGGGGTCTTCTCCTGGCCAGATTTCATTCCATATATCTATAGACCTTTCTGTTTTTGTCTTTTGGAAAAATGACTCAATGTAATTTTTTCCCTTATAATTCCTGATCAAGATTTGTTCTTATTTGTTTTCTAGATTTATTTAGAGGAATTTTAAGGGGGTAAAGGGAGATTGCTGTCCTTCTTCCTGCCACTCTGACATTTTGTCTCCACTGTCCACTTTTTTCCCTCAGTCTTTATTCTTTTTGACTGTTCTTCAGTGTTTATTACTATTGATGCTTCTCTTCTTTTAGATATTCTCTATTTTATATATAATCTCTCATGTTGATCCTTTTCAATTTCCTTTGCAGGATAACCATCCATCTCCTTTTCTTTCTATATTCCCTCTGACCTGAACCTCCTCTTCTTTTTATCTTATTTCTTTATATTTAATTATAATCTCTACGTGAGTGAAATCCAAATCTGCAAATCCAGATTTTTGCCTCTTCTGTGTTTTGATTCTGATCTCCAACTGCTTGCTAGACATTTCTACTCAGATGTCTTATGGGTATCTCCAAAATCAATATGTCTAAAATAGAATTATTATTTTCCTTATACTCACCTCTCTTTTTAATTTCCCTCTTTCTCTATTGAGAATATTACCATTCTTCTAGTTACACATATTTGTAGTCTGGGAGTTTTTCTCATTCTCATTACCCTTAGTATCCTATCAATTGCCAAGTATTATCAATTCTTCCTCTTAATTTTTTTTTCATCCCTCCTCTTATCTCTATTCCTACTTCAACTTCTTTAATCTAGGTACTCATCACCTCTCAACTAGATAATTGAAGTACATATTAATAGTGCTGAAAAGGTGCCAACTGGCACTAGCCTCCTCTCTGATTTCTCTGAATCCAGTTTCTCTCTACTCTAATTTACCTATTACAGGACTGCTAAATTGATATTTCTACAATGTAGACTTAAGACAATTCATGTATCCCATTTCCCAGGATAATTATATATTGTTCTCTTCATGGATTCTATTTTGGTAGCCACCTGGTATACTTGCTATTTTCTATCTGTGACATTAGATCTTGCTTTTGCAAAAATACAGAATAATAGCAGGCTAGTGACTTGTCTCAAGACCTTTTCTTTTTGAATCCCATAGAATAAGATGAGAAAAGGGAGATAGTTACAATAATCAACAACAATAATAGTAGTAGAAATTTTTCCCTTTACATTTTTATTGATTTTCTAAATTATTAATGAATTTTAAATGTCTTAATTTAAATTTTAATGTTTTTTTCAAATTTCTCTAATTGATATCAGTTGTTATTAAGTTGTGGTCTTCAAACATTTTCATGTTTATACATTTTTCATGACTTAGCATAGCTTAAATTTGATAGATGCAGATATGTGTGTGTATATATCTATATATCTATACCTATATCTCTCTCTATATTATCTACAGTTGTCAAATTTACCTTACTATATACATATCAATATAGATGTGTATACACACAAACACCCACACATGTGTGTATATCCATCTTTCTCTCCATGCCTTAAATTTCTCCTTAATTATCATACAAATTCAATTGCATTTCAATTTCCTGGTATTTTATTCAGTATTTTATTTTTTCTTATTTTTCTTGAAGATGTGTCTAAGTCTGAGATATGTTTAAGTCCTTGGTGATAATGGTTTTCTGTTTAGTTCTCTCTATAGTTCAGTTTTTTTTCCTTTCAACTTTTAGATAACCTGTCGTTCATTTTGAATGCTGTGGATAAGTTCACTTATTTTGGCAGTATACTTTCTAGGGATGTCCACACAGATGATGAAGTTGTTGCTCACCTTGCAAGAGCTAATTTAGTGTTTGGGGGGTTCTGAAAGAAAATGTAGGAGAGAGGAGGTATTAGGCTGTCTACCAAATTGAAGGTCTACACAGCTATTGTGTTGACATCATTGTTGTATACCTGTGAAACCTGGACAGTATATCAGCATCATGCCAAAAAACTGACTTGCTTGTTTGAATTATCTTAGATCCTGAAGATCGCCTGGCCTGATAAAGTTGCAGACACTGATGTCTTCTCTTGAGCTGAATATTGAAAAACATTTAAACTCTTTTGCAGAGAATTCAACTCTGATGGACTGACCACATAGCCTGAATGTCAATTTACCTAAAAGACCATTTTTTTATTTTTTGCTTTTTTTGCTGAGGCAATTGGGGTTAAGTGTCTTGCCTAGGGTCACACAGCTAGAGAATGCTAAAAGACTATTTTAAAGAAAACTTGCACAAGGCAAGAGCTCACATGAAGATCTAAAGAAGTGGTACAAGGACACTCTCAAGCTCTCTCTGAAGAACTCCAATATCAATTGTGACTTTTGGGAGATGTTGGCAGAGGATGGCCCATCGTGGTGTGCCTGCATCAAAGAAGGCACTGTACTCTATGAAGAAAATCAAATCTCAACAGCACAAAAGAACCATGAGATATATAAATCTATAGACATCTCCATCCCAAATATTCTAACAGACTGTTTGTGCTCAACCCATGATAGAGCCTTCTAATCTTTAGACTGATCAGCCAAAGCTCAACACACTATACCCTGACCCCAACATCATGATGTCATTGGTCCTCTTCAAGTACGAAGGATGAACAACATTATGTCATTCAGTAAAATATGTTTAATATTGACTTTGTTTAATTTTCTATATTGCCTTTAAACTTAATGTAGTTTCCTTTTTATCTCTGATAACCATGTCTCTTTTTACTTGAGCCTTGTTTGAGTTTACAATTGCTACTCCTGCTTTTTTGGATTCAGTTGAGATTCATTTTGATACCTCAATCCCTTGTTTTAACTCTGTATATGTATTTATGTTTTAAATGTGTTTCTTAAAACAACAAAGTGTTATATTTTGATTTCTGATCCCTTTTGCCAGTATTGAGTTTTATGGGCGAGTTCTTCCCCTTCATGTTCATGGTTTTAATTGTTAGGTTTGTTTTTCCTTCCCTCATATCCTATATATTTCCTCTTTGTTCTCCTCCTCCTTTTAAAGGAGGAGGAAGGGAAGAATTAAGTTATTGTACTTTTTCTGTGGTTGGAACAGACTGATCCTAATCCTTTCCCTTCCTACTCTTAACCCAGTCCAGACCCACATCACTAATTTTTAGTCTTTTCCAGTTTTTTAAAACTCATTTTCCACAGTTGAAGTTTGTTTTGCTTGTGGCTGTTCTGTAAATCCTCCCTGCTTCCATTCTTTCTCTTAAATAAGCTTTCTTTCTCTCCTTTTCCCAGCCCAGTTCTTCTCCTCTATCCCAACCTTCCCTTGCCCACCTGTAATAAATGTGGAGTTCATAAGATTTTCTACTACCCCTAGTTCTCAACTCCACACTTACATGATCTCCTTTGGATCCTTGAACTATGAAAAATAATTCTTTCTTCCTCCTCTTAATTTCACTTTTGGAATATTCCTTTTTTCTTTCCTTCATTAAAAAAATCAATCTTTCTGAGTTTGTCTTTATCTCTTTCTGAGTTTTGTTCATATTTTTCTAAATTTGGCCTTCTGCCAATTTTTTTTAGTCAAATTGCATCTGAAGCAGAAATTTCAAATGAATTCTACATCCTTGCCAATCTATTGGGGGAAGGACTAGTCCTGATCTATTTACAAGATGTGAAAATCACATATTGTGCTGGCTATTAGTAATAACAAAAGATTATCAGGACTTGCAATACTTTATTATTTGAAGAAGTACTTTGGGCAAAACCCTAATTTAGGGACTGTAGCTTACAGTTATGGGAACTTAAAAAAACAAAACATGAACATGAACTCATAAAAGAATAAAAACACCCATATTACACCACAGTGCTCCTGGGCATAATAGTTTTCTTGGCTTTAACTAATATAATCTTCTAACCAACAAGGCAGTACCCTTTTTGTAAGACTGTCTCTGTTTTATAATAGAGACTGCAGAAATGCCAGATGACTTCTCTTTACCAGCCAAAAAAATATATAATTGTTTCCTTTACTTTGTGACTCTAGTGAGTCACCAGGAAGTATTAACAGAAAGACCAATGCCCTATGGTTCTACAAGACCTTCTTTCTATGGTTCCATTATTGGCAAAAATCCTTTGGTAAAATGCTTTCACAGATGCTCAGTATAGTAATAACACACTGACTCATGTGGCCACTGTGTCTTATAGTATAAGCGCCATGACCAATTATTATGGTAGCAATCCTCTTTTTTCAGATCTATTGTTCCTAGCAAAGACTAAACTCTGTGGCAAAAATGAATAAAGAATATGAGTAGATAAAGCAGTGTCCATATATTGTTCTCAACTGTATTATGAAACTTTGGCTAACTCTAGATGGAAATACATACTTAAGGCAAGTCTTAACATCATTGTGTTAAAAATTCAACAATACTGTCTTCCATTGGACAGTGACATGTTGAGCAATAAGAATACTGGTAATTTTTGTTGACCAACATCTTTTATTCTATCTGCTTCATGGCACTGCTTTAAATTGGCACCATTCTTTCAACATGTCCATTTGTTTGAGAATGATGAAGTATTATAGATATTCTAGAATTTTAAGGGTGGGAGTTCATTAAATTCATTTCCTTTATTTCACAGATATTGGGTATTTGTTTTAAACCATATGGACCTCATTAATCTACCATGAATAACAAAAACCAAGTGAATGAGGCACATTTCTTTTATATAAAAATACTTGTTCAATCCCACCCTTTTGGTTTCAATGAAATAAGCATGAGGAGTGAATTTTAGTTGTCACAATTAATATGTTCATAATATTTGACTTTTAAACATATCTCTCGATTTCTCCCTCATACACACATGTGTTTCTATCTATAGTTTTTCTTTTCAGTATTTTGCCTAGGACTATATACAATGAGCTACTTATATTTTGAAGGATTGTTACCAAATTTTTTGTTTAGTTGTTTCAGTCCTGCCTGACTCTTTGTGACCTCTTTTAGGGTTTTGTTGGCAAAAATACTGGAATGGTTTGTCATTTCATTCTCTAGTTTTTTTTTTTACATATGAGGAAACTAAGGCAGAGTTGTCACTTGCTCAATGTCACACTATTATCTGAGGCCAAATTTAATCTCAATAACTCAATAACTAAATATTTGAGCTTATTTTGTTTTGTTAACTGAAACAAATGAATGAATGTTTTTCTCAATCCATGCTCACCTACACTGCTTGAGCATGAGATTCAAAACTGGGATTGTTGATAGGTTGCGATAACTTGGACAGGATTATTGTCCATAAATTTCTTAAAATCCAGACCATAACTAAGGGTAGACCTACTTTTAAGGCTTTTAAGATTTAGGTTGCAAGTAATTGTCACAGAGCTTTGATTACTATAGCAGAGGTTTGAAATGGAATGTGGCACACTTTAAACCTTTTAGAAGTATTTCTTACAACTGAGAAATTCTTCCTTTGAGATGAGGATAAAATGATGGTGATAATAATGATGATGATAACTCTGTATAGTAAAGTAAGATAACAATAATATAGTAAAATAATAATATAGTGTTTTAAGGGATACAGAAGCACTTTACAAAAACTATCTTATGTGAGCCTCACAACACCTACCTAGGAGATAGATGCTATTATTATCACCTTGCAGTTGAGGAAACAGAGTCAGAGGTTAAATGACTTGCTTAGGGTCATACACTCACTAGCTAAGGGCAGCTAATTATCTTAGAGGAAAGCCTTTAAGGAAGCTTTTGGCTGTACCAAATCTACAAAAAATATAAATAAATTAGTATGTTCAAATAAAACAGATGGGGAGAGAGTGAGAGAAAAAGAAAAAGAGAGAGAGAGAGAGAGAGAGAGAGAGAAGAGGAGAGAGAGAGAGAGAGAGAGAGAGAGAGAGAGAGAGAGAGAGAGAGAGAGAGAGAGAGAAGACAGAGACAGAGAGACAGAGAAAGGCAGAAAATACTAACAATGGCTAGGAGTGGTGGGAGGGAGAGAGGGAAGGAAGATGAAATCAAGAAAGGTTTCATTATGGAGATGGCACTTAAGTTGAGTTTTGAAGAAAAGCAAAGGTTCTGAGAAGGAGAAATGAAAATGGATCACATTCTAACCATGGGAAATAATTTTTATGAATTCTTGGAGGAGAAAGCCAATGGAGTACAAGCCATTTCTAGTATTAATTTCAACAAATGGCTTGTAGTCCGTTGGCTTAAGTGTAACCAAAAGGTTGAATATGAAAAGAAATCTAGAAAAGGTAGTGAGATATAAATTGTGGAAGACCTTAAATGCTAGTTGGAGGACTCTATATTTTTTACTGGAAAATATGGGGAATTTACTGATGGGAATTTTTTTAAAAAAGTCAACAAAACATAAACATCAAGATCTTGCATTCTTTGTATTTTTTTTGGCCAATGGTGTGACTATGGAAATATGATTTTGTCCTATCATTTGAGAAATTTCTTATATAGTAGCACTGACCCAGGCATTAGAGCTTTTAAATGTCATTTACATTGATGAAACAATGTTCTCTAATCATTTGACAATGTCAGAAAATTAGGTGGTAAGATCTCAGTAGTTTTTTTTTATTTTGCTGTTTGAAAATGAAATACCTAAATGAATGGTGCTGTTAGTGAGATTTTTTGGGAGGGGATCTCACATGTTAAATTAATATCTTAGATTTATGCTAATGAGATGGGGATTGTAGAAAATCTTATAATAACATCTATCAGGGCCCCACAGACCATCAGAAGCGTAGTATACTTCTGTTTGGGTCCTCAAAAGACAGCCAAAGTTACTATCTATATGAGTCCTAAGGAATCAGCTACCTGACATCAATTTTTCAAAAAGCAAAACCAAAGCAGTCATTTAAAGCACAACTTTTTAAGTTGCATGTGGAAGGTATAATAATTTTCCTACCAGGACTGCCTGAAAATGTTACATTTCTAACTTTACCATGATCCTAATCTCATCACCAGAAAAGTTGTTGTCAGGTATGAGTAAACATATGAAAGATAATCAGGTTTTCACATGGTCATCTTTTATTATTTCAAAACCTACTCTAGGAAAAAAAATAATCCATCCCAGAAATCATCACAGCACACTACTAAAACATTTGAAGAGGATTCTGGGAAGATGGCTGAGAAGGTCAGAAAATCCCAACCTCTCCAGATTTTCCCCACAAACAGAATAAAATGGCACCTCAGGGCGAACATAGATTGGTGAAAAACAAATAAAACTTGGGATGGAACAGAGGTCCTTCTGGGACAACCCAAGAAGACCCAAAGAAAAACTTTATGGCCAAGTTTTAAGTATAAACATCTTCAATTAAGATCTCTAGGGCTAGATCTGGACTGTGTGGGGAGTCAGGGCTCAGTCAGGAAGACTAAGGGGACCTCTGATGATTAGGAACACCAGACCCAGCTCTGCTGCAGAGATGTGGCCTGGGTGAGGAGTCAGCACACCTGGCAAGTGCAGAAGCAATGGGGCAGGGACATTGGCTGTGGCCACTTGCAGAAGGGAGTGAGCTTTTGGTTTGGGCTTCCAGGTCAGAGGGGAGAACTGAAGTGAAGCTAGAGGCACCATCTTCCCCACTTCACCATTAGAGATGCTTACACTAATATTTTTCATTTAAAAACATGAGCAGGCAAAGGAGAAAGACATCAATCATAGAAACATACTATGGGAATAAGGAAGATGGGGTTTTATCTTCAGAGGAGGACAGTGAAGTAAAAAAAGCCTCTCCTACCCCAGCGAGTAATGTTAAATGACTCCCTGCCCAGAAAGAATTTATAGAAAAAAATCAAAAAAAGATTTTAAAAATTAAATGAGAAAGATTGATGCAGTATTTTTTTTTAAAAAGGAACTATTCAAGAAAAACAAGATTATGGAAAGAAAGTCAACTAATTAGAAAAAAAGATCCAGAGTGTTATAGAAGAAAACAATTCTTTGAAAATTAGAATTGGGCAAGAAGAAGCCAGTGAAGGTATAAAAGACCAGAAAATTACAAAACAGAATGTAAATAATGAAAAATAGGAGAGAATGTGAAATATAAGAAAAACAGCAGATCTGGAGAACAAATCAAAAAGAGAAAACATAATTGGACTACTGTAAATCTGGGACAAAAAAAGAACTTTGACACAATAATATTAAAAAATAATAAAATAAAATTGTCTGGAAGTTATAGAATACCGGGGAAAGTAGAAATAAAAAAAAATCCACTCATCATCACCTGAAAGAGATCTTACAAGGAAAACACATAGGATTATTATTGCTTAATTTTGAAATCTCCAGAGAAAATTTTACAAGAATCTAAAAAAGTAAAATATACTGGAGCTACAATTAGAATTGTACAAGATTTATCAACATGTACAATAAAAGACCACAAGTCCTGTAATATATATTGACAATCAAAATAATAATTAGGCCTGTGTCCAAAATATCATATCCAGCAAAACTAAGTATAAAATTAAACAAAAAAAAATGGAAATTCAGTGAACTCACCAATTTTCAAGATTTTGTTTCAACCAAACCTGAACTCAATAGAACTCAATAAAAAATTTTATTTATAAGAGCCAATATCAAAGACCAATTTCAAGGGATTCAACAAGGACAAACTCTGTTTTATATGTGGAAATATAACCTATATGTCTTAGACTGACATCAGTAATTGGGTACTTAAAAAAAAATTGGGTCAGAGCTGAGTATGATTTGACTCTTAAAAAGAAAAATTGTCCAGGAAAAGGTAAACATAGTAATTATACTATATGAATGAGGTTCAAAGAAAAACTGACACAGAAGCATTATGTGAAAGAGGAGGGCTTATAGTTCTGAAAACCTACTCACATTGAGGAAATGGGTTAAATAGGGAAATACACATGCACACACACATTCATGCTTAACTATAGTCTACATGGGGGAAATGGAGAGGATCAAAGGTAGAAAAAAAAGAATAAAGCAAAAAGTGAACAGCAGAGAACAAGGATGCATGGAAAAGATGGACAATCATAAATATAATGCCTTTTATTATTATATATGTTTTCTTGAAATAGAAATTTATTGACACATATTTTGAGTCCTCCTTGATGTTCTGCCAGGAATATCTATTGCTCTCTCTATATACCTATATACATATCTATCTATCTATAGATCTTTTTCTCTCTCTCTATATATATATATTTAATTTTCCCTTTTCTGTCTTTCTTTTTCTATTTTGTTTTTATTTTGTATTTAATTTTAAATAAATAAATATTAAAATAAAAAGAAACATTTGTAAAATATATACCTTATCCCAGCATTTGTGTAGTTTCTTTCTATAGTTATACTCCTAATACCTAATGCAAAACCAAGCAAGAATGAAGTTTCTTTTATTTAATATGGGATGATAGATTTAGAGGGATGTCAGAGGCCATTTATTCCAATTTCATTTCACAGATGAGGAAAATGATACCCAGAGGGATTAAGTGATTTTTCCATAGTTACAGTAAATTTTCCATATAAATCCAGCTTTCTTTTTGTGGTTGTGCTTAATATAACATTATATCTTAATTTCCTATTTATGTTTGGATATTTTAGTTGTACTTTTTGTATGAATCTGAGGAATATCAGGAAAGCTAATTTGGCTGAATTGTAGATTTAAGAGGGGGAATAATGAATAATAAGTACGAGCAAAACCAGATTTTAAAGGACTTTCAATGCCAGAGGATTTTGCATTTGATTTAGATTGGGAGCTACTAGAGTTTACTGAATGTTGGGATGGCATGGTCAGACCTGAAATTAAGGAAAATCATTTTGGCAGGGGGGTGGAGGACCATCTGGAGTGTGGAAAGACTTGAGACAGAGAGACTAATTAGTAGACCACTGCAAAAGTACATTTGAATTAGATTGATAATTGAGTGATAAGAGAGAAGATGAATGTAAGACATGGAGATAGAAATGAAAAGATTTGGCAACTGCTTGGATACATGGAGTGAAAGAAAAAGTGAGAAGTCCAAGATGATGTAAATTTAGTAAATTTGGTATTTAGGTGGTATCCTGAAAAGAAACAGGGAAATTTAGAATAGGGTTAACTTTTGAGATAAAGATTATGTAATGAGATCTGGAAGATCTGTAGATTTCAACTCATCCATTCCTATTTACCCTAAATAACTTCATTCTTTTCCAACCAAAATGAAAAGAAAGAGAATTTGGGCTCTTACTCCATCCCTTCACAGGAGTGTCTGCCACAACAGGAAAACAATTTTGGGAGCAGAAAATGGAAATGATATGGGAGGAGGGGATTTTTCCTAATGGCATTTTTGCAACTGATGCTATGGGTGTCCAGGTAGATGCTATATTATAATTGCCCTCAAGGACCAACAACCAGTGATGATGTGATAGAAGATGGGAGCTTGGGGAGTTATCAGGGGAAAAGAAAGGAAGGTGAGTTTGTGGAGAAGTGTAGAGTTATTGGACATAAGTAAGTGAAAGGTGTGTGTGGAATTGGAAAATCTCATGATTGCCTATGGAATGGAGGACCCATTTACCATTTTACTATTCACTCCTTGGGCATGAGACCCATTTATCATTTTACCATTCACTCCTTGGGCTACTATCATGGCCTCTTAGTCCAAGCTTTCACTTTGGATACCATTGCATGGTGTTAAGGAGGCCAGTATTGCAGGCTTTTTTTCTTATAGGGCTTATCTTCTCTTTTCTTTGCTGTCCATCACATTAGAGAGAATTTGATTACTATGATGAGAGTGGCAATGGCAATAGGAATTTCTCAGTTGAGGGGAATTTAGAGGATCTTATTATTTTTTTTTCATTTTATAGAAGAGAAAATTGAGATTCAGGCTAAATGACTTGTTCCAGTGTCACATGGCTAGAATGTATTGAGAGTCAGGATCTGAACTTGGTTCTTAATACCTCTATATCCAGTGCTTTTTCTACCATGCTACCTAGCTACTTGGAAAGATAAGGCTTTCTATGGCAGCAGAAATTCTCCAGTTGAAGGAAATTCAGGGAAAAGTAGAAGATGGTATCAAGTTGTGCATGGCAAGATTTGTTTATACTCACAAACAGTGAGTGTAATGAATTTTTATACTCTTCGTCTAGCTCAACACACTGTTGCTTACTTATGGATCTTATAGAGTTGTTATGATGCCCTAATGAGATAACTTATTCAAAAGAGCTCTGCAGACTTTAAAGTCTGGGGTGAACTTCAGCTATCATTATGCTCCCTATTGGAAAAGCAGCTTAGAACACTGGATGAGTGGTGGTGATCAATATATATCATGGTAAAGCTCTTCAGTCCATGAACTGGCGGCAAGAACAGATGCAGCCCAATCTGAGTTTTAAGAAGACACCCTACTTAAAGTTTTAGATGTGTCGACTCAGTGATTAATATCATGACAATGCTGTTAGGAATAGGACAAATAAGTTTATTATTAACTGTTGCTAACAGTAAGAGCAAAGAGAGTCTTTCTACTTCTAGAATAAAGAGGAATCATTTGACCTCTTACCTTACTGGGGTTGTCATTGTTTGATTCTAAAATGCCTTTGATTCTTGTCTTGATGATGGATAAAGTGATAAGGTTAAAAGTAAGCAAAGAAAAAGAACCGTGGTCTCTCTTGTTGAATCATCTTTCATATACACCAAAGGATTAGTTGATTTGAAGTTGCCTATAAGTCTATCTTTGCTCTAGTCTCACCATTATCCTAGGCTTAGATATAGACATGAGTAGAAGACAGACACCCAAAAATTAACTGGACTAATTTGGCAGACCCAAAATTTGGATTTTTTTGGTACCTGGCTCACATACTTCTCTAGGGAATAAATGGAATGAAGATAACAATAGTTAAGGGTTTAAGGTAACATGGCACCCTCAGGCATGGGAGATAGAATTTAGAATACCAATATGAATCTTATCCTGGGGAGGCCAGGAAATCTCTCTCACCTCACCATCTGGTAACTTTCTATTTTAACCAATTGCTCTTGTCAAGAGAGGCAGCTAGGCAAAGTGGATGTAAAGATAGTCTCAGGGTCAGGGAGGCCTGGGAAGACCTGGACGTGGGTCCATATTTTGACACATTCTAGCTGTGTGAGATTGGGCAAAGCATTTAACCTTTCATGCAGTTTTCTAAGCTGCAATATAATTTCAAATTTTCAGTGGTAGAGTTCTTTCACTAGGGAGTTTCTTAAACCAAAAAAAAATTGGGTTTAGATCCAACAAAAAGTGCAGTGAATAGAATGGCAGGCTTGGAGTCAGGAAGATTCATCCTTCTGAGTTCAAATCTGGCTTTATATACTTATGAGCTCTGTGGCCCTCAACAAGTCATTTAACTCTGTTTACTTCAGTTTCCTCATCTATCAATGAGCTGGAGTAGGAAGTGGCAAAACCATTCCGGTATTTTTGCCAAGAAAACCCCAAATGGGGTTAGAAAGAGTCAGATAGGACTAAAAAATGACTGAACAACAAAATATCCAAGAAAAAAATTAATTTGCTAAAATGGCAAACTGTTGATGTTCTGCCAAAACACTCGAAATACTATTAGGACTCCCTTAAACTGATGACCTTAGGGCAAATTTCAGTCATTCTACCTTAGTTATTGCTCTAAATGTATATAAAGCAGAAATTATCTACAATGAGCTAGATCCCGAAATATTTCCTATACAATTAGGGAAGTAAATAGGATTTTGTACAAAGGCTTCAAAATTCTGTCTTAGTTTTAACTCATCTCATCACTTTTTCCATACTCTTAGGTCATCCTATCCCTTTCCTTTGAATCAAAAATGAAAATCTGTTGTTAATTCAGTTCAAATATTTACTGTATGCCCAGCCCTGTGTTCCTCCTACACTTGCTAATTCAATATGAACAGGCCAACATCTGTTCTCTTCCATCTCCAGATGTGGTAGACTATTATATGATTTCTAGAAATGTATTCTTTTTTTTTTTTTACTAAAATTCCATGACACTGGAACAAGTTGGACATCCCAAGGGAAATTCATCATAACAGAATTTCATTTCACAATGAATCTCACTCTCTCTGATGACCTATGATTGCAACTGAATAATTTCCTTGTTCTTCCTCCACTTTCCTCCACTTTTTGTTCCCTGATTCAAGATAGTAGAGTCTTTGGCATATTTGCTTTTCTGGGGTTCCAAGTAGACCTTATCTCCTGAGGGCTGCATAATTGGGCAGTTAATGATGGCCTTCATTTAGTGAAGAGTACTGTGGAGGGATGCAAAAGAAAAGGAAGGCAAAGTCTTTGGCCTGCATGAGTTTTGTGTTGTTCCATAGGGCAAAGGCATGCATAAGGGAAAGGGCTACAAGAACACTTACAATGTACTATACCAATATGTACAATTAAACATACTGTCCGGTATGTGAAGCGTGTATGTGAAAAAGATGCAGAGAGGCTGGGGACATAGCCTTATGATTAAATTCAGATTTTCTAGACCCCAAATCTAGAATTAGTTTCAGCTCTTGCTTTGAAAATAAGGCTATCTGCTTTCATGGGATGATCTGGGATCATGAAAATAGTTTAAATGTGTACCCAAAATCTTAGTTTAAAACATTATTCTGTTCTCATTTTATGTTTTTTTTTTATCAGAGGCTACTGGGAAGTGTAACTGAAAACTTCAAGCCACTGCTACAGCAACTTTGTTTGAACAACAGAAAGGTACTGCTTTATAAGTAAATACTGATCAGAAGTGAAGGAAAAAATAAGGTGCTTTCTCAAAAAAGGAAAAAAAATCAGATAAACTAATTAAGATGTAAGATTGCTCCCAAAGTCTAGCCACAAAGATGCTCTCTATCACTGTAATCTTTCCTTTTCAACATCTGTGAAGAGTACAAAGAAAGTTAGTAGTTAGGATATGAGAAGACAAAACTAAACATTTTCTTTTAATTAAAAGCAAATAGAGATTAAAAGGTTTCTTTTTTTTATTTTATTTTATTTTATTTTTTTTTTACATATTTCCAAACTTGTCATTGTTGTGCAAGAAAAATCTTGTCTACACAAACGATATATCAGATAAAGGAAACACAATGTAAGCAAACATCAATCAAGGAGTATGAGAATGTTATGTTGTGGTCCACATTTCGCATCCCTCTCTCTGGGTGTATATGGCTTTCTTCAGTGAACAATTGGAGGTGGTTTGAAACATTTCATTGTTGAAGAGAGCCATGTCGATCAGAATTGATCGTCATATAGTACTGTTGTTGCCGTGTATAATGATCTCCTGGTTCTGCTCATTTCACTCAGCATCAGTTCATGTAAGTCTCTCCAGTCCTCTCTGAAATCATCTTGCTGGTCATTTCTTACAGAACAATAATATTCCATAATATTCATATACCATAATTTATTCAGCCATTCTCCAATTGAAGGGCATCTATTCAATTTCCAGTTTCTAGCCACCACAAAAAGGGCTGCCACAAACATTCTTGCACGTGTGGGGCCTTTTCCTTCCTTTATGATTTCTTTGGGATATAAGCCCAATAGAAATGCTGCTGGGTCAAAGGGTATGCACAGTTTGATAACTTTTTGAGCATAGCTCCAAATTGTTCTCCAGAATGGCTGTATCCGTTCACAGCTCCACCAACAATGCATCAGTGTCCCAGCCCTCCCACATCCCCTCCAACATTCATCATTAACTTTTCCTGTCATTTTAGCCAATCTGACAGGTGTGAAGTGGTATCTCAGGGTTGTCTTGATTTGCATTTCTCTGATCAATAGTGATTTGGAGCACCTTTTCATATGACTATAAATAGTTTTAATTTCATCCTCTGAAAATTGTCTGTTCATATCCTTTGACCATTTATTGATTGGAGAATGGCTTGAATTTTTATAAATATGAGACAATTCTCTCTATATTTTAGAGATGAGACCTTTATCAGAACCCTTAAATGTAAAGATGATTTCCCAATTTATTGCTTCCCTCCTAATCTTGTCTGCATTGATTTTGTTTGTACAAAAACTTTTTAACTTAATATAGTCAAAGTTATCTATCTGGTTTTCAATTAAGAGTTCCAGTTCTTCTTTGGACATAAATTTATTCCATCTCCATAGGTCTGAGAGGTAAACTATATTACATTTCTCTAATTTACTTATAGTGTCACTCTTTATATCCAGATCATGAACCCATTTAGATCTTATCTTGGTATGTGGTGTTAGATGTGGGTCAAGCCCTAATTTCTTCCACACTAGTTTCCAGTTTTCCCAGCAGTTTTTGTCAAATAGTGAATACTTATCCCAAAAGCTGGGGTCTTTGGGTTTATCAAAAACCAAATTGCTATAGTTATTGCCTAGTTTGTCTTGTGATTCTATCCTATTCCACTGATCAACTACTCTATTTCTTAGCCAGTACCAAATGGTTTTGATGACCACTGCTTTATAATATAGTTTTAGATCTGGTACAGCAAGTCCACCATCGTCAGCCTTTTTTTTTCATTAATTCCCTTGAAATTCTTGACCTTTTGTTTTTCCAAATGAACTTTGCTACTATTTTTTCTAGATCTGTAAGATAATTTCTTGGGAGTTTGATTGGTATGGCACTAAATAAGTAAATTAGTTTGGGTAGTATTGTCATTTTTATTATATTCGCTCGTCCTACCCATGAGCATTTTAAGTTTTTCCAATTGACTAGGTCTGATTTGATTTGTGTGGAAAGTGTTTTGTAATTTAGTTCATATAGTTCCCAACTATCCCTTGGCAGATAAATTCCCAAATATTTTATACTATCAACAGTTATTTTGAATGGAATTTCTTTTTGTATCTCTTGCTGCTGAACTTTATTGGTAATATATAAAAATGCTGATGATTTATGTGGATTTATTTTGTATCCTGCCACTTTGCTAAAGTTGTGAATTGTTTCTAGTAGTTTTTTAGTTGAGTCTTTAGGGTTCTCTATGTATATCATCATGTCATCTGCCAAGAGTGATAATTTGGTTTCTTCACTACGTACTCTGATTCCTTTTATCTCTTTTTCTTCTCTTATTGCTGAAGCTAACATTTCTAATACAATATTAAATAGTAATGGTGACAGTGGGCAGCCTTGTTTCACTCCTGATCTTATTGGGAATGGTTCTAGTTTGACTCCATTACATATGATGCTTGCTGAAGGTTTTAAGTAGATACTACTAATCATTTTAAGGAAAAGCCCATTTATTCCTATACTCTCCAGTGTTTTTAATAGGAATGGGTGTTGAATTTTATCAAAGGCTTTTTCTGCATCTATGGAGATAATCATATGGTTTTTATTAATTTGGTTATTAATATAATTGATTATGCTAATAGTTTTCCTAATATTGAACCAGCCCTGCATTCCTGGTATAAATCCTACTTGGTCATGATGTATTTATCCTGGGGATGACTTTCTGTAATCTTGTTGCTAAAATCTTATTTAAAATTTTTGCATCAATATTCATTAGGGAAATGGGTCTATAGTTTTCTTTCTCAGTTTTCTCCCTACCTGGTTTAGCTATCAGCACCATATCTGTGTCATAGAAGGAATTTGGTAGTACACCTTCTTTCCCTATTTTTTCGAATAGTTTATATAGTATTGGGATTAATTGTTCTTTGAATGTTTGGTAAAATTCACATGTAAATCCATCTGGTCCTGGAGATTTTTTCTTAGGGAGTTGATTAATAGCTTGTTCTATATCTTTTTCCGAAATAGGGCTATTTAAATAATTTATTTCCTCTTCTGTTAATCTGGGCAATCTATATTTTTGTAGATATTCCTCCATTTCATTTACATTATCAAATTTATTGGCATAAAGTTGCGAAAAGAAACTCCTAATTATTACTCTAATTTTCTCTTCATTGGAGGAAAGTTCTCCCTTATCATTTTTGAGACTAATAATTTGATTTTCCTCTTTCCTTTTTCTAATCAAATTAACTAAAGGCTTATCTATTTTGTTGGTTTTTTCATAAAACCAACTCTTACTTTTATTTATTAATTCAATAGTTTTCTTATTTTCAATTTTATTGATCTCCCCTTTAATTTTCAGAATTTCCAATTTGGTATTTAATTGAGGGTTTTTAATTTGGTCTTTTTCTAGCTTTTTTAATTGTAAGCCCAGTTCATTAATCTTCTCCTTCTCTGTTTTAAGCAAGTAAGCATCTAGAGATATAAAATTTCCCCTTATAACCGCTTTAGCTGAGTCCCACAAATTTTGGTATGTTGTCTCATTGTTGTCATTCTCCTGGATGAAATTTTCGATTGTGTCTATAATTTG
>JAJPUD010002478.1:207487-226884 GCA_023553655.1 Myrmecobius fasciatus | reverse complement strand
GCACTAGGACCACGTTTTCAGCTGCTCTCGATCCACCCTTTTCCAAAGGTAGATCTGCCAAAGCACCTGCCCGCAAGCAGAGCAAAGTGGCCCAGGAGTCTCCCAGGGGCTTCCTGGGTGCCCAAAATCCGCCCCTCTATTGCAGCCCTGACTTCCGCCCCGGCTGGAGTCTGATCGCAACCAGCTCCCGATTTCCCCTGAGGCTAACCTTCTCCGGAGTTCTTTCACGGTAGATCTTTGATAGAAGTGCGTTGTAGTCCAAATGCTTGGCGGTGCTCTCACTTAGAAACCAGTTGGAAGGCTTACTTTGTCTGGGTTTGAGGGAATGTCCCAGGAGTTCACAGAGAAAGCTGTCCGCAGTTGGCCATCTTGGCTCCGCCCCGGTTTCTTTTTTTGCTAAACAAGACAGAGCAATGAGTAGTAGAGAAAAGAGAGGTTGGAAGGGCTTGTAAGTAGGGAGTTAGATACAAACATGAGGATTTCTTTTTTATTATTAAAGCTTTTTATTTTCAAAACATATACATGGATAATTTTTCACTATTGACCCTTACAAAATCTTATGTTCCAAATTTCCCCCTTTTTCCCCACCCCTCCCCTAGATAACAAATAATCCAATATATGTTAAATATGTGCAATTCTTCTATACATATTTCTGCAATTATTGTGCTGCATAAGAAAAATCAGATCAAAAAGGAAAAAAAATGAGAAAAAACAAAATGCAAAAAATAACAACATAAAGAGTGAAGATACTATTTTGTAATCTACACTTAATTCCCATAGTCTTCTCTCTGGGTGCAGATGACTCTCTTCATCACAAGACCATTGGAACTGGCTTGAAACATTTCACTGTTGAAAAGAGCCACATCCATCAGAATTGATCATTGCATAATCTTCTTGTTGCTGTGTACAATGATCTGGTTCTACTTACTTCACTTTGCATCAGTTCATGTAAGTCTCTCCAGGCCTTTCTGAAATCATCCTACTGATTGTTTCTTATAGAACAATAATATTCCATAATAATATGGAATATATCATAACTTATTCAGCCATTCTCCAACTGATGGGCATCCACTCAGTTTCCATTTCATTGCCACTACAAAAAGGACTGCCACAAACATTTTTTGCACATATGGGTCCCTTTCCCTCCTTTATATAATCCCAGTAGAAACACTGCTGGATCAAAGGGTATACAGTTTAATAGCCCTTTGGGCATAGTTCCAAATTGCTCTCCAGAATGGTTAGATCTATTCACAATTCCACCAACAATGTATTAGTATCCTAGTTTTCCCATGTCCTCTCCAATATTCATTATTATCTTTTCCTGTAATCTTAGCCAATCTGAGAGGTATGTAATAGTACCTCAGAGTTGTCTTAATTTGCATTTCTTTGATCAATAGTGATTTAGAGCAATGACTAGAAATGTTTTCAATTTCTTCATTTGAAAATTGTTCATATCCTTTGATCATTTATCAATTGGAGAATGGCATGAATTCTTATAAATTTGAATCAATTCTCTATATATTTTAGAAATGAGGCCTTTATCAAAACCATTGAATTAAACACGAGAATTTCAAAACTGAAGTAAGGTAAGATGAACTAAAAGTTGTTAAAGATATAAAGGGAAGGTGGGAACAAATGAAGAACATAACAATTAATAGGAAGGAAATCAAATTATATTTTAGTCCAGAGGTTTTTGCTATTTTTTTTGTATCATGAACTTCTTTGGTAGTCTAAGTCCCTTTCTCATAATAGTATTTTTGAATGCATAAAATACAATATATAATATTGCAAAGGGAACTAATTACGTATAAACAATTTTAAATAAATATTTATATAAGTATTTTTCCCTATCCAAGTTTATAGACCCAAGACTAAAAAGTGCCTATTTTGATATATTCACTAAAATTTAATCTCTGAATATAATTTTAAAATATAATGTTTTTAATAGGATTCAAGTCCAGCTACTTGCATAGAGCTGTAACTTTGGCATAAAAAAAATCTCTTCTAATATGGAGGGTCTGGATATACTTGGGAGACATCTTACTTTTTTTCTGTGGCTTGTGTCCTTCCTGGTGAACCTAATATCTGACTTTTTAAAAAGGAGGGCTATCAGCTCCTTTTATAAGCCCTTAGCTTTACAAGACATTTAAAGACAGAAGAGATTCTATTTACATCATGGAGAACACAGATAGGACTCATATATGAACCCATAGAGAATCAAAAGAGTCTCTTTCCCCTTTTGTTAGGTCCCTCTTCCATTTTGCTCTTGTGGAACCTGCACAGTCCCTTTGACTCACACCTGTTAGGAGTTGTCATCCTGCTTCTATAAATCTGCCATGAAGGCTATTAGGAGTGTTAGTAATGGCTTTTACCCTGTAATGGCTGAAAGATCTATATCTATATCTATATATCTTTATCTCTCTATCTCTACCATTTGGGAGGGCATTTGGAAACTTTAATCTTGACTATCTATCCCTGTGTGGGACTTCATGGGGTTAAAGTCAGGGTTTGAGTATCTTGAAGGTTAGCTTCTCTTCCAAGATATATGTCTCTTTGGTCCCTTCTGTTGCTGTCATTGCCCTTAGTTCTCCTTTGGCAGATGGACTCCAGCAATTGTTCCTTCTCTCCAGGAGATGGTGCCAACTCTCCAACATAAGGAGGAATTACATTGGGGTCTTGATACTCTGGCCCAGGATGATTCTAGGCTACTTACCCCTTTAATTCTTTATTCTGGGCCCTAATATATAAACAAAGGTTCTCTTTAAATACTGTGGAAATTCCCTTGAATTTACTCTGAACAACTGAATCTCCATTTTTCACTCTTATTTTGAGCTAGAATAAATTCTTTCACATATTCCCCCACTTCTCAGCTCCCACATGGAATGCATTCCACTTGTTCAGAATCCCTCACTGATTCTTAGGGTTTTAAGTACTTTCTTCCTCTGGGTCCTCTTTCACTTTGTATTGCCATTCTCCTTTTGAACTTCTGGGTTCAGCAAACTTGTCTAAAGTTGCCAGGAGAAAGTGCTGAAAGCAATGGGGGAGGTTCAAGGCAAATGGCTCCTCCCAGTGTAGGCACTTAGAATGTAGGAGTTGGAGGAAGGCAACAAATCTTTCAACATTTGTGCAAATGAATGGAACACATATGGCTATTGTCTGAATCACAGATAAACCACAGCCTTCAAGGCTGGCTGACATGACCAAAGATTTTATTACTAACTGATCACAACATATTTTAATATTAAAAATTGTATACCTTAGAGGAAAAAATAGTTATCATATAGCATTTAATATATGAGGAATTTTAGAGTTTATCTACTCTAAAACCCTATTTTATAGATGAGGAAGCTAAAGCTCAGAATGCTAGTTGAAGTACTCAAGACTGCATGGCTACTAAGCAGAAAGTCTAAATTTCTAACTCATTCTGTGTTCTTTCCATCACCCCATGTTGTATGAGATGAGCTCTGTCATGTCCCAGGATCTGCGGTCAGCTACCTTTCTCTTGGAATGATGAAAATGTGAACTCAGCTGAGACAATCAGATAAGTGTCCATAGGCTAAATCAGGAAAATTGTTTTATCATTATTCGGAGACCTGTGTTTTTATACATTTAGTGTTTAAGCTCTGGAGTAGGAAAAAAAAACACAATTTCAAACCAAGGATACCAAGAAGCTTCCTTATCTTGCATAAAAGAAGAGAAAAAACACATTTATATGACTATAGATTCAGAGCTTGAAGAGACCTTTGAAATCATCAAATTCAATTCTCTTATATTACAAATAAGGAAAGTAAGATTCAGAGAGGTTAAGTGCCTAGGATCACTTAGTAGGGGCTAGGCAGGATTTAAAGCCAGGGTTTTCTGATCTGAAGTGGAGAGTACACACTGCCATGACTAGTAGTCTAGTCCTTCTTTGCCTTATCTGGCCTTTCAGTAAACTAGTCAGTCAATAAATTCATTTTTAAGTGCTTACTATGCAATGTTTTGAACATAAGGATACAAAATGAAAAAGACAATATCTATGATACTCCAAGATCTCATCATGTAATGGGGAAAGAAATGTACAAAAGGAAGCTGAAAGGTGTGGTAGTGGGGAGGAAGGAAGGCACACAACAGTGAAGGGAGAAATAAAGAGACGGGAAATGAAAACATGGCCAGCCTGAACATCTCTTTAAATGGAGGTTCTGGAAGGAGCTCCCTGTTCTTCCTTCCAGTCAGAGAGGGCACAGCAGAGGATACTGATGACATGCTCTTTAGCTACACATTTACTCATGGTTATGTATAATCTGGTTTGCTTAAAGAGGCACCAATTCCATTCTCTTGTTCTGCTCCTTTTAAGCACCCTGAAACACAGCAGCCTCTGGAAGTAGATTGATGTAATCAGCCTCCAGCTCAGCCCAGCTGTTCCCTGGAAGCTCTGTACAGGGAAGGGACCCCCAGGGAGTCTCCAGAGTTCTCAAGTGAGGTACCACCTGTGCTCACTTATGTTACCGCCTTGGCAGAGCCAAACATACCCTGCACCCTTCTGACAAACAAGCCACAGATGATGGCAAATGTCACACTCTGCAAGTAGAGAAACAAATGTCAATTTCATTTAATTCTGCTTGCTCTTCTCCTTCTGGAGGCAGAGACAAAGAGACAGTGTCCAGAGTCCCGATGAACACTGTTTGTGTAACTTAAGTGCCAGTGAAATTCTGAACCCCAACATGAGATTATTCAAGAAGCAATTTATCATATGATGACATGAGAAACATAGTATTGGCCTGTGCCCAGCTACATAAGAACCATAATTACCTCTCTTTTGGGGGAGATTCAGACTGAACCTAAGATGAAATTGTAGCAAATGTGACCACTGCTAATGGTGGAGAGTTCTCATTCCTCTGCTGCTGGGCTATATTGTGGAATCTCAGTTGGAAGGGATTTTAGTAACAATGTAACTGATCAAATGGATGCCTGGAGTAGTGGGGATACATATCTGTAACTCCAGTGATTAGGAAAGCTAAGTGCGGTAGATTGATTGAGTTCTGAGTTGCCATCTTCTAAACCAACTGTGTCCCTACTAAAAATATCAAATTTTGTATCATTTTTGTGATTTGCTCTTTAACTTCCCACCTAATTCCTTCTGTCCAGGTAGATTGAAAGCCTAAAATTACACTGACAGTTGGCAAAGGTTGGAACTTAGTAAAAGGTGAACCCATTTTTAAAAACATCTAAAAATCCACTTCTAGGGGCAGCTAAGTGGTGCAGTAGATAGAGCATCAGCTCTGAAGTTAAGAGGACCTGAGTTCATATTTGATCTCAGATGCTTAACACTTCCTAGCTTTGTTACCCTGGGCAAGTCACTTAACCCTGATTGCCTCAGCAAAAAAAAATCCACTTCTAGCTTCATTTCTTCGTCTGTGAAATGGGGATAACAATATTATTTACCTTAAGGATTACTGCAAAGAGTGAATAAGATAACAGACAAAACTCTGTGTAAACCTTAAAAGTACTATATGTAAGTGCTAGCCTTTAGTTACTAAGATATTAAAAGGAACTTTCTTAAGTCTCATATAACAATATAATGAAACTCTATTCTTAATATCTCATTGCCCAAATATTTGGGAATCAGCTAGGAAGAGAATTCTATTCCTAACTTTTAGCTTAATCCATTGTAGTGGGGAACAAGAAATAATTAGGAATATATAAGTTCATATTTCTAAAGAATTGACAAGTTTTAGTGGTAGAAGAGTCTTTTCAGGGTCATTGTAATTCAATAATGTTTGCTTTAGTATCTTCATGCTTTTGGATTATTATGTCTAGTATAGACTTCTCATCTGTCACAGGGCATTAGCACAGGCTGGAACATAATACTGATATGAGAGGAATGGCAAACAATTACTTTGAAGGCAATGGAAATATGTATCAGGAGAAAAGAGACTGGCAGTGATAAACAAGAGATGGTTACTGGTAATAGTTTTGAAAAAAGAAAAAAAAGTGGCTAGAATCCACATTATTTCATCTCCCAAAGTATTTTAAGATATTTCAGACTTGCATTTTTGGAAAATCACTTAGTGGATGAATGGAGGATGTATTGTAGTAGAGAAGAGACTTGAGTCACTTAGACCCACCAGAAGACTACTGCAACAGACTTAAGTGATGTCTGAATGTAGTTACATTAGAAGATAGAGTTATTTGAGAGATATTGCAAAGGTGAAATCAGTAGGCCTTGGCAGCATTTGTTGACCTAGATGAGCAATTGAAAGACCAATTAAAAAAGATAAGATCAACTTCAATATATTTTTCTTTTTAAAAAAAAATAATTAATTAATTTTTTAATACACATCACTTTATGAGTCAGCTTGGGAGGGAAAAATAAGAACAAAAGAGAACAACTATGGGAGAGAAAAACAAAGCAAAAAAGAAAACATAGCATGTGTTGAATTACATTCAATTTCCATAGTTTTTTTCTGGATGCAGATGACATTTTCTATCCGAAATCTTTTGGGATTGCCTTGGATCACTGAACCACTGGGAAGAACCAAGTCTTTCATAGTTGATCATTGCACATTCTTGCTGTTATTATGTGCAATTTATCCTGGTTCTACTTGTTTCACTCAGCATCAGTTTGTGTAAATCTTTCCAGGTCTTTCTAAAATCAGCTTCTTCATTATTTTTATAGAACAATAATGTTCTATTACCTTAATATACCACAGTTTTTTTAGTCATTCCCTAATTGATGGGCATCTACTCTAATAAACTTCTTAAAAAACTGACTGTGTCTGGTTGACTCTTACTGAGCTTTTCTTATTTGGGGTACTTTGAGAGACAACTGCAAAGGTTTCTGAAAATAAAGATTCCTGCCTAATTGTGGCTTTCTCATTTGAGTGTGATTCATGATTAAGCCCTTGAGCACCGTGTGAAATCTGGATTGAGCAAGGGCTGCCAAATGGTTTGGAAGCCATTTGAGAAGCTGAAATTCTAAAAAAGACAAGAAAATTCTGATAAGGTGGATGGTCAAAGTCACTGATGCTATTTCTACCCATCAGGCTGTTGGGGTAGGAAGCCCAAGTGCAGTTTAGTCTGAGATTGGAACTAAGTTTACAGGCTTGGCTTCTTAATGCTAGTAATTACTCTTTCCAAGTCTAGAGATCTGGGTGGATCCTTATACTATTGTAGGCATTATGATCAGGTTCTTAGTGGCTGAAGAAATAATCTTTTAACTACTGTATATGCAAAGTCTTTTTTTCTGTTTTGAACTTGAATTCTAGCAAGCATTGAGGAGGAGAAAGTTAGAGATGGTTCATTGACCTGAAAGGTGGAGGTGAAGTAGAAGGAGCTAGTAGCAAGGTCAAGGAAATGTGTCAAATGTTCATCGACCTCTTCATCAGTAGCATTCCTTTTTTGTTTTTGTTTGTGTACAAGCTTCTTGAGGGCAGAGCCTGGGTTTTGATTCAATTTCTATCTCTCAGTATATCTTAAGCACTTAATAAGTAGTTAATTTTATTTTTTTTGGGGGGGAGCAGTCAAGTAATTATATCAGTTGACAATTTCTAGTGAAGAAACTCTAGTGATACAGATTCTCAATTTGTAGGTAACATTGCCTTAAAGAGTTGGCTGGTGGCACTAGTTGATTAAGTGACTTGCCAAGGGTCACATTGGCTATTATGTGTCAGAATTCTTGACTTTAAGGGCTAACAAATCTTTAACTTCATTTCCTTCAAAACTTTACTTAAGTGACATTTTGTCTACATGAAGAGTTTCCTGCCTAGGAATTCAGGGGAAGGAAAGATTGCTGTGGGTTGGAATTGTTGGGTACAGATTATTAAAGAGACTGCATTTTTTGGATGGATTTATATACTTTTCTTGCTCTGGTTTAAATTGGGAAGATCACATGAGCTAGATGAGAAAACACAATTTGATACTACAAGCTCTCCCCTGTTGTATTCTCTCCAGCAGTAGAGAGTGGTTCATATCCTGGAAGTCTATTGCCATACAGCAAGCCCATTATCAATAAACTGTTTCATCTTATTTAGCAATGAGTGCTAAAAGCTTGTTTGGTAACAGATCACAAGTTGAGAAGGCATAATTCCAGCCCATCAACAAGGACATGCAAGATGACTTATCATGGGATGGTAGTAGTTGAGTAGGCAATGCAATAGTATTTTAAAAAAGTGAATAAAGTTTGTATATGCTGAAAGTAGTAGTTATGAATGTTTGGCAGATGATGCCCTAGCAAGCTGTGGTAGGAAGCATTTTATAACCAATCATGCCAACTTAATGAATATAGCATAACATGTACGTTAATTCATGTTAACATACATGTTGAACATACACACTTAAGCTATTATCTAGGGAAATTGACTGTCACTTGACCAAAATAGTTTTCTAAGTTCATCTTAGTTGCGTCACAGCAAATTGAGGAAGGAAGAAAAACCTAAGGATGAAGCGAGATTGTTATATTCCAGTATCTTCTGTATGGTTCTCCTATGGATGGTGGAATGAATCCAGCCAATAATAGTAACTAACATTTACCCAGCTCTTGAAGGTTTGCAAAGAGCTTTACATATATTATCATATTTGTCCTCATAACAGTTCTGTAAAGTAGGTTAACTATTAGCATGCTCATTTCACAGTATAGGAAACTGGGTTCAGTACAGGAGTTTGAGAAAGTTAAATGACTTCCCTCTAAATACTTTTTCCATGATAACCCCTAGCATGAGCTGAGGGCTCACAATCATTTCTGCTGCTTGGTCCTGGTTTTTTTCTCTTATCTCAATAACCCTTCGCTGTGTGTGCAAAGGAGGATGATGGGAATCAAACTGTCTCCTCATTTTCTTTATTTGAAGATTATTGCATACAGTTTCTCCACACAGCTGTTTTCAGATTGGTTTCAAGTGGGATATGAATTCAGGCCCAGGATTCTATCCAATGTGCCATATCCTGGACATTCTGGAATGCAACTTTGGGCTAAATATGGGATGTAGTTTATTGTAGCTCAGTTTTTCCTTTGGGGTGTGTGTGTGTGTGTGTGTGTTGTATTCCAACTCTGAAATATGACAAAATAATAATAATAACTGAAGTTTGCATAAAGCTTGTGAAGTCACATTATTCTTACAACAACACAGGAAGGCAGGTGCTATTTTTAATTCCCATTTCACAGATAAGGAAATTGAGGCAGAGGACAGTGAAGTGACTTGTTCAGGATAATGCAGCTTGTTATTGTCTGATTCTGGATTTGAACTGAGGGCTTTCTGACTCCCAACAAGACTCATGCTCAATCCACTGTCATACCTTTGCTGTCTAGTTGTCTACAAGTAATTGTGGACAAATACAGACAACCATACAGACATACAGATATACACACAGACACACATAGAGACACACAGATACATACATACATGATTTATGTTTCTGTCCCAGAGAACTGGTAGTTAGCTGCACAAATTCAGAGACCCACAGGAAAATAACCAGAGGTTTTGGACCCCTAGAGTTGCACCATAATGTTGTTGTACCCCTTGTCTCACTTGGCTTATTCCTATATTCTCCATTAAGTTTTCTGGGCAGATCACTCTATATGGACTGTTTGAATGAGGATGCTAGTGCAGCCTTCAGCATTTGTGTTTGTTAAATACTTTGCCCATGGTAGCCCCTAGCATGAGCTGAGGGTTCACAATCATCTCTGCAACTTGGTTCCTTTTTTGTTTTTGTTTTTTGTTTTTGCTCCTCTTATCACAATAATTTTTTGCTCTGTGTGAAAAGGAGGATGATGGGAACCAAGCTGTCTCCTCATTTTCTTTATTTGAAGATTACTGCAGGCAATTTATCCATATAAGGCTTACCCTTTATCACAAATTGAGGGTGAGAGCATCTTATTCAAGACTGAACTGGAAAATCATCGGGGGTTTTAATAAATGTCTCTGAGTTTCTCAGGTGAAGGATTGTTTAGACCACAATTATTTCAATTTTAAATGGTCAACTAAACAATTTTTTTCCTCTCATTCTTCCTTCCATCTGAAGGAAGCAAGAATGTAACAATTTACTTGTGGCTTCCTTCTCCAGGGTTTTGAAATACTTAAATATTCAAAAAATGCCACATTTTTATTTTTACATAGACATTGATTTATTTTTTTTCTCTTTTCTACTCTCCTATCTTTGGGAACTCTCCTTAGTAACATAAGCACTAGAAAGAGAGTTGGATCTGGAGTTGGAGGACTTGGGTTCAAATTGTCCTTTTGGTCTTCCTACCTAAGTGTTTCTGGTACAGTCACAACATTCATCGATCTCCATTTCCTCATATTTACAATGAAAGAGTTGGATGAGCTGGACTCTGAGATCTCTTCCCATCTGTGATTTTATATTCCTTTTGAAATGGAAGGAACCATGGAGATCACTTAGGCCAATCTCTTCATTTTAAGATGAGGAAACAGAGGTCCAGAGAAAAAAAGTGATTTTCCAAGATCACTTATAATCAGCAACAGAAAGAAGATTCAAGTCTATATATTTTTTTGAGGCAATCATGGTTAAGTATCTTGCCCAAGTTGACAGAGCTAGTAAGTGCCAAGTCTGATGCTGGATTTGAACTCAAGTTCTTCTGACTCCAGCATAGAGCTTTAAGGTTTGTTCTCTGTACTGCACCACCTAACTGCCCTAGACCCCTATTTTTTATACAATCTGTCTACTATCTGGGCCAAGAAGTGTTTCTCCACCTGAAATTTCTAAATTCTACATGGCATTTTTCCTGGGATGTTGATTTCTGTACCATGACTGAAAAAGCCTGCTTTCACTGTGAGTGAATGAATCTGACACTCTCCCAAGCCTCTCTAACTCAATTTTATTAATTTTGAATGACCCAAGAACCTCATGTTTTTTTTTTTGAAATTTTCTTTATGATTTTCTTGTGTGTAGATTCACATTTTTCTTGGTTTCTTTAGACCTGCCATACCTTGTACTGGATAACAAACAGTCATATAGAAGGTGTTCCAAAAAAGCATCAGCTTGGTTCCTGAGACAGACTTTTTTTTTCTGTCTCACTGATGTGGGTAATTAGGAATGACTCAATAACCAGGCTGCTCAGAATTGAAACTATTGTTATTGTCTTATTAGAACTGATGAGGCATAGGCAGGGATATTTGCCTGGGAATGATGTGTGTGCTGATGGTTTCTTCCAGCACTCATTGCTGATTATAATGCCTAATTGATCTGCAAGCTGGGGTGCTGTGAAGCCCTGAATCACTTGATGCTGATGAGGGAGAAATGTTCTCTGGGGAGGTACAGGTGCTGGAGGGAAAAGAGGAAGGGAAGAAATCAAGGGAAGCTTTTGGTGAGGCATGGAAGGGACCAAGTTGCAGGTGTGAGACAAAGTATTAGTCATATATAATGAGTTTTTATGATCCTGGCTGCATCCTCTCCCATCCAGTGACATTAGATCCTGTAAACACAACTATCAAGATTCCTAGGGAGTTCATTAAAGGCCCCATTTAAAAATGAGCACATACCCCCAAATTTACCTTCAGGACCAGTCTCTCCACCAGAGATTAAATCCTAATAAATTTCATGAGAACAGATCTTCTGGAAAAAATAGTTACATAGAATAAAGAAGAGCAAAGATCAAATCTGGCTTCAGCAACATTGGGCAAGTCACTTAACCTATGTTTACTTCAGCTTTCTCATCTGTAAAATGGAGCTAATAATATAGCATATTTTCTTGGGGATTATTGTGAAGATATAATAAAAATAATAAAATGCTTGGCACATAATAAATGCCATATAAATGTTAGCTATTCTATGAATTATTACATATAATATAATTATATATAAATATATACATATATATTTTACTCATAAACTTTGTTGTAATTTTATTAATTCATGAGACCCATATATTTAAGAGTAAAATATATATGGATAGTATTAGGAAAATTTGAACTTAATATAGATAAGTTGATTTATGAAATGACTTCTATGGACAAAGAATCTAAGAAATAATATAAAGCTCTAAAAAGTCACTCATAGATACATATATTCTGACAAGTGGATTGCACTTTATTAGAGCAGGATGCTAAGCTGTCACTAAGTCTTGGAAATGATAAGACATTAGACTGCAGAGGCCTTGGCTGCCATTTTTATGCCCTTAAACTACTAGAAAGTGTCCCAAGCACTCTTCTCTAGAGAAGGATGAATTCTGCTGGTACAATTAAGTGAAGAACTAAGAATGGATCTGATGAAGATATGGTAGAAAGAAATCTCTAATTTTATATTTTTCAATTAAGCAGCACTTTATAGATTCATCTTCCTTCTTAACTATTCCCCTCTCCTAAATCCACCTTTCCCCTACTGAGCAAATTAAAAAAAAAGACAGAAACAAAAATGAAAAATGAACCCCTCAGTAAGTACATAGCTGCATAATCTGGTAAAATAAATCCCCATATTAGCTATGTCTGAAAATGTCTGCTTCTTTCTGAGGTTTAAATTAATCACCATTCTATCAGGTGGTAAGTCATATATTTTAGCTCCTTTCTTTTGGATTCCTGGTGTTATAATTGTGTTTATCAGAGTTCTAAAATTTTTCAATGTTGTTTTTCTTCATAATGTCATAGTCTTTGTTTACATGATCTTCTAATTCTGTTTATTGCTCTTTGCATCAGTTCATAATGATCCAATTTCCTTTAAAATGATCACTTTAATAATTTCTTAAGACACAATATTATTCAACTGTGTTCATATATTCTTCCTCAATAGGAAGATACTCCCTTTGTTTTTAATTTTTAGCTACTGTGAAAAGAGTTGCTATAAATATTTTTATGTGTAAAGATCCTTTTCATCTTTCTTTGATTTTTTTTGGAATAGAGGTCTAGGAATAGTATAGCTGAATTAAAGTATCTACATAGTTTGGTAACTTTCTGGGCATAGTTCCAAATTGCTTTCCAAAGAGGCCAGTTCCACCTGTTTTCTCACAGCCCCTCCAGCACCTGTCATTTTCCTTTTCTCCCCCTTTTTTTTGGTCAGTCTAATAATGTGAAATTGAAGCTCAAATTGGCTGAATGGTTGTTTTTTTTTAGTTATTAGTTATCATGAGGTCTTTATCACACAGTAGAATGCTGGGTATGGAGTCAAAACACCCATCTTTCTGAGTTCAAATCTGGCTTCAGACACTAGTTGTGTGACCCTAAGCAAGTCACTTAACCATGTTTGATCTAGTTTCCTTATCTGTTAAATGAGCAGGAAAACTAATCTAGTATTTTTGTAAAGAAAATCCCAAATGAGGTCATGAAAAATCAAACATGACTGAAATGACTGAATGACAACAAAAATGAAGTTCCTAAGATGATTAGAGCATTGTCCATCTAGCTTTGATCCTGGGTAAAATCCAAGATGATCGACCATGACTGGACAGGACTTATGGTAGTAACAGAACTCTTCCTTCCTTGGAGAACAGGGTAACTGAAAACATGTTGTTATAGATGGAAGCTGGGAAGATGCATTAGCTAGTATTTGGAACTGGGTAGACAGCTAGGGGTTACAGTGGATAGATCTTCATGAGTTCAAATATTACCTCAGACCCTCACTAACTGTGCGATCCCGGGCAAGTCACTTAGTCCTGTTTGCCTCAGTTTCCTCATCTGTAAAATGAGCTGGAGAAAGAAATGGCAAAACAATATCTTTGTCAAGAAAACCTTAAATTAGGTCAGGATGAGTAGGACAGGACTGAACAACAAACAAAGCAATGAGCAAGAAAGGTTCAGGATTAAGAGTTGGTAATAGAAGGTGGAAGCAAGGTAAAAACCAGAAATTTTCAATGATGTCTGAGAAATGAGGTAGTGAGAGACAAAGTCCAGGTTTCACTCTGTGAAGGGTTTGGTGTCCAGTAATAGATAAAAGGCAGAACATCCTAAAAAGTGGAATCTCAGTTCTTATTTTCTTCAAGGATTTAATGGGCACATAAAGTAGATATAACAGGGACTCCTTGAGGTCAGAGACTATTTTAATTAATTTCTTTTTTAACTTTATTTATATTTTTAAAAATAAAAAAAATTACTTTTGTAATTTATCACAATGTCTACTACAAAAAATGGGAATTGATTGTTTTAATCAGTTAATCAACAATGATTTATTAAGGCCTTTTATGAAGCTTTCACCCTTTGGCTTTGAAGGCCTAGTACTTCATGATCTATTGCTATCTAGATCCAGGGAAGGGGTAAGTTTGTATCTTCTTGTACATACCATGCCATTAGTGCTTCAGGTAGACTATATAAGAACCAGTTGGGAATAGAAAGAAACTTTCCTGTGTTTTGCATAAAACTGCCATTGAGAGGAAGCATAGTATAATGAAAACCAAAAACAAACAAACAAACAAACAAAAAACAAAACAAAACAAAACATTGGACTTGGAATAAAAATACTTAGCTTCAAACTTTGGCTCTATTCCTTATTGGCTGAGGGATTGTGGGTAAGTGACCTACCATGCTGCTCCTCAGTTCTTTCCTCTATAAAATGAGCACAGCAACTTCCATCTCTCCTCAAAGTATTATTGTGAGGAAAGCACTTTTACTGTTAACTTTAAAGTGCTATATGGTGACAAAATCTTCTTATCACTATTCCAATTTAATTACAGAGTCCAACACAGTTCCCTCCATTATGACCTTTTACTTTGAAAGTGGCAGAAAGACATATTACCTCTTAATGGCATGCTTCCATACAGCTGAAATGATGGCAGATGGTCATTAATTCTATGATTGTCACCTTAGCCAGACAGCTTTTATAGTATACATAGAGTCTAGCATATAGTAGGTACCTAATAAAAGCTTGCTGATTGATCCTATTTATTCATGTAAACATGAATTCATGTAAACATGTAAACACATGATGAGCATGTAGATAGCTTTGGAAACATGTTTTTATTCTAGTCTGCAGTTTTCAGAAATCTTTAGGCTCCAAAAAACTAAATACAATCCCTGTCCTTTTCTATACTACCATTCCTGTAAGTCATTCCTACTGCCTTCCCTTGACATTTCTCACCTCGCTAAGTCAGGAAAACACTTGAAGTGAATGCCATCTGAGCTTCCTCCATCAGTCAAATTCCAAGAAAAATAATCAAAAAGGGAATAGAATGGTGGAGTAGAGGAGATTCAATTTCTATTAGCTCTGTTTCTTTTTTTCTCTTAGACCTCAGGCTTAATTTCCATTAGAATATTACACTTTATTTTGGCTCATCTTGTTTTGGTGGAGGTAATAGTATGTATGTGTGCACACGTATATACATATGCACATCCATGCACACTTCTCCCCAACCCTATTCCACACATACATATGTGTCCTGGCTAATGCCCAGCAGTGATCAGCCAATGAGCTGATTGTGACTGTGTTGACATTTGAGTTCTCAATCTAATTGCTTATTTATATAATGCAAGGGTTGGCAACCTTTCCAAAGCAATGTGTCAAGTCTTCATTGATTCACTGTAATTTTGAGTTTCCTGTGCCAGTAACAACCCTCTCTCCTCCTAAATCATGGTGGATTGGAAACCTACATGTCAGCAGTTAGGGAAGTGTGAGAATGGGGTATGTGGTGAAAAAATGGAAGCTTTTAGGGACTTGGGGCTTCAGAAGTGGCTGAACAAGCTGTAAAAAGCAGGAATAGCTTATTTTAGCTGGCACTCGTGGCAGATATCCAGGAAGAGGGAAAGAAATTCTTTTCTTTATTGTCCAGATTTTCTTCTTCTTCTTCCTCTTCTTCTTCTTCTTCTTCCTCTTCTTCTCCTTCCTCTTCTTCTTCTTCTTCTTCTTCTTCTTCTTCTTCTTCTTCTTCTTCTTCTTCTTCTTCTTCTTCTTCTTTTCTTCTTCTTCTTCTTCTTCTTCTCCTTTTCCTTCTCCTTCTCCTCCTCCTCCACCTCTTTCTCCTCCCCTCTTTTGTACAGAAAGGTACCCTGTCCAGAAGTCTGGAACTCAAAAGTCCCCTGGCCAATGCTGTTGAAGTGTCCTAATGATTTGAGTGTCATTACTTGTATTCTGGTTATCCATTATATAGTAGACTTTTCTATATGCTAAGATCATTTAGGATGGAGACACCCAGAATCCTATTTTTGGAAGAAGACCCAAGTTCTCCTATTTGATAGAATTCATGATTTCTGTCTTAAATGGACATTATATGATAATGGAAAGCGGGTGCTATCCTCAGAGCTAGAAAAACCTGAGATTAGATCTTACCTCTGACACATGCTGGATGTGTATATATATATGGACAAACCACATAATTTCTCAGTGGCGGAGGAAAGTCTCCAAGACTTGAAGTCAGAAAGAAGGCACAAATATGAACTGGTGAAAGGAATTTCCTTACCATGGAGTTCCTTAGAGCAGTAGAATCACAGTTTCAGTCTCTATTTCTTAATAATTTGTGTTGAGGATAATAGTAAAATCAGTTCAGTTGTAGCTGCATCCCACTTTACAATGTTTCCTGGCAAGATACAAATCATCAGTATATTCACAAAAGATACAAAGCCTCGTATACCAATCAGTTCCAGAAATATATATATATATATATATATATATATATAGAGATCATCCATGGATCCATCAGTCATTCTACATCTTTCTGTTTCCTTGTTCCTTCCTCATTATGGGGAAAGATGCAGAATAAGACTAGCCTGTGCTCTAAGATCCATCAGTTAAATCACAGGCTATCAAAGTTGGAAGAGACTTTAGGGGCTATTGGGTCCAAGTGGTATCTGACCAATAATTTTCTTCTCTAAAATTTCTTTCATGAGAACAGTCTTGACATTCTTATAGTGTTTTACATTTAAATATTTTTTCAAGTACGTGATTTTATTTGGTCTTCTGAGCAACTCAGTGAGATAAGTGGTCCAAATAGTGTGCCCATTTGATAGATAAGAAAACTGACACAGAAGTCAAGTGATTTACTGAGGGTGATATAAGTAATAAGTGTGGTAGCCAGAGTACATCCCCAGGTCTTTTGCTTCCACTCCCTTGCTCTTTCTTCTCAGGAATGCTACCTCAAGAATTTGTGTTAACAAATTAGTAAATTGAACTTGGATTGTTCACCAGTACACCAAAGTAATAAATTCATAGTTTTGCTGTGAACAAATGCATATTACCATTCTTTCAACTTTTTCAACTCTAGGTAATAACATTACACAGGCATATTGGTGGAGGTCTAATAGATGCTCTAGGAACTGTTGGGTACTAGGCAGAAGGTTTAGTAACAGGATCTGACATCTCTATTGACTATTTTACATCTGCATTATAGTGTTTGGTCATATTTGAATAAGCATTAAATTAATTGGCATTTTCCAGTGCTTTTTTTAATCTCTCCCTTTCTCAATAGGCTTCCACTTACCAGGGTTTTGCTTAACACAGTAAAGAATCATTGATTGTCATGGGAATGTGGGCATAGCTGGAAACAAAAGTCCAATTTGTGGAAGAATTCACTTAGGAGGAGAAGCTAGCACTTACTGAGTACTCAACAGAAAAAGTCAGAATATTAATCACCATCTTTTACTCATAGGAAATCAAACTGAAAAGACCTTTGAGATCATTGGGTCCAATCCCTTTATTTTTACAAGTGCCTGAAGCCCAGGCAGAAGTGATCTACCCAAGACCAAGTAGATAACAAAGAGTAATGTCAGAACTTGAATCCAGATCCAGATCCAAAGTGTTCTGTAAGGAACAATTTTAAGCAATTAGAGTTTGGGCTCCTTTGAGAACAAAATTGACTACCTCTAGCCTATCTGATGTTTCCTTCTAGGGGAAAAGTTGCCTAATAAGTCCTGAGCCATTCACTCCACTGAGAACCTTCTCCTGGGAGAGATTTTCAGCTATCCTCCCTAAAAATGACTTTAACTTTTGCAATTTCTTTTCTGCATATTCATTCATAACACAAAGCCTAAACCCATTCTGTGAGTTGCTAGGAACTTAGGCCTCACAGAATATTATAAAATTCCAATCTAATTGCTTAATATGTGGAACTATTAGACATTTCTTTTATCCTAGGGATGCTGTAGACCAAGAAAGTTTGGAACCTCTTGCCCAGAACTTACCTTTCTTCTACCTCATCATTCTCTATTTAGACCCTGATTAATTCTAGCTTCAACTACTTAAATAGTGATGTAATATTGTCCATGTAGATATTCTATCTAATAATGCTGATGATAAAAATAACTAGTATTTATTGCAAAGTACTTTACAAATATTATCTAATTTTATCCTCACAACAATTCTGGAATATAGCTCCTATATTATCCCCTTTTTACAGTTGAGGAAACTGAGGCAAGTTAAGTGATTTGTTCAAGGAGAGAGATATAGTAAATTTCTGAGACTGGATTTGAATTTAGATCTTTGGGACTCCAAGTTCAATGCTCTATCCATGGTACCACCTTATTACTTCATGATTGCTTTTCATCTGTGTTTGCTCATCATTTATAACTTTTGCCTTTTTGTGCCCTGTTCATCACAGACCCAGTATGCTGGGGGTTGACTTTAAATTAACTCAGAGGATTTAGATTTGAGTTCTGGCTTTACTCTTTACTATCTATGTGGTTTTGTATAGGTTATTTCCCTTTGTTTTTCGCCAGAGGAATGTGAGAGGATGTCTCCTAGTTATCCTTCCTAGTTGCCAATGACAATTTCATGTTCTTCAAGCATGTTTTTCCATGAGGACATCCTGTGCTCCAGATCTTCTTTAGAAGTCCTTATAAATTCTATGCTATATCCTGTTCATGCACACCATAGACCTCTTCATTGTCCTCTGTGTCCTCATTTTTAGTCCTTAGAGATGCTATTGTTCCTTGACTTTACAGACACACAACAACATTGGTAGAATGTCTGTTAAAAAGATGGACTTTTGTTCCAATGAAGCTTAGATTTTTATCTATGTATGCATTCAATTTTCCCTCCCTCCTTTAATTTTTGCCAGGTCCCAGATCTCCATGTCACCTCATCATTGGTTTACTTCAATTTGAACTCTGTTCTTGGGTCTTCTGGATCTGATAGCTGAACTTTCACCTGCTAGGCTTCTACTGCATTTCCCCATATCTCACCCTTCTCCTAGAACCTTCTTCTTCCAGAACCCTTTCAGATATTGTTTTCTTTCATTAGAATATAAAGTAAGGGTAAAGACTATTTTGTATTTGTGTTCTTAGGAATCAATACAATGCTTAACATATAGAAAATACTTAATAAGTACTTTATGTATCTATTTTGCAAAGTAAGATTGTAGTAGTTCAAAAGAAATGTGAGATGTACAAATTTTGAGACATCTCCTGCACAAATGGTCATATGGACTATTTGTGCCAGATCTGTGACAGAGTCTTCCAATGTCATAATGGTCTGATCAGCCTCAATGGACACAATGTACATGGACTCCAACATCATGGTGTCATTCTGTTCCACTTTGAGCATGGAGAAACATT
>JAJPUD010002478.1:137437-181079 GCA_023553655.1 Myrmecobius fasciatus | reverse complement strand
TTTCACCCATTCATTCTTCAGGATTAGATTATTTAATTTCCAATTAACTTTTGGTTTATTTTCTCCTGGCCTTATATTGCATGTGATTTTTATTGCATCATGATCTGAAAAAGATGCATTTACTATTTCTGCCTTTCTGAATTTGATTTTGAGGTTTTTATGCCCTAACACATGGTCAATTTTTGTATAGGTTCCATGGAGTGCTGAGAAAAAAGTAAACTCCCTACTGTCTCCATTCAACTTTCTCCATAGATCTATCATACCTAACTTTTCTACCAATTGGTTTATCTCCCTAGTTTCTTTCTTGTTTATTTTGTGGTTTGATTTATCTAATTCTGAGAGAGCAAGGTTGAGATCCCCCAGTAGTATAGTTTGGCTGTCTATTTTTTCTTGCATCTCTCTTAATTTCTCCCCTAGGAATTTGGATGCTATTGCACTTGGTGTGTATATATTTAGTATTGATATTGCTACATTATCTATAGTACCCTTTAATAAAATATAGTTTCCTTCCTTATCTCTTTTGATTAGATCTATCTTGGCTTTTACTTGATCTGAGATAAGGATTGCTACCCCTGCTTTTTTTTGTTCACCTGAAGCATAATAGGTTCTGCTCCAGCCTTTTACCTTCATCCTATATGTGTCACTGTTTTAGATGTGTTTCTTGTAGACAACATATTGTGGGATTCTGGTTTTTAATCCAGTCTGCTATCTGCTTCCACTTTATGGGAGAGTTTATCCCATTCACATTCACAGTTAGAATAACTAATTCTTTATTTCCTGCCATCTTATTTACCCAAGTTATGTTTTTCCCTTTTCTTTCCCCTTTCTCCCTTCCCCCCTCCTCAGTACTTTGCTTTTGATGACCCCCTCTCCCAAACAATCCACCACCCTTTAAGTCCCCTCCCCCTTTTTTTAACTCCTTTCCCCTGATTCTTCTATTTTCCCTTCTAATACTTTATCCCTTTCTTTTTCCTCCTTTCCCTCCCACTTCCCTCTAGCAACAGACAAGTTTCTATGTGAAATCAAGTATCTGATATACACTTTTAGAACCCAACCTGATGAGAGTAAAATTTACACAATGCTCATCTCCCTCCCCTCTTTCTCTCAATTATATTAGGTTTTCTTTGCCTCTTCAAGAGATTTTACCTTGTTTTTACCTTATTTTTTTTAGTTCTTGTTTTACTCCCTTTTCCCTCTTTTCCCCAGTATGACAACCTTTCCCCCTCTAGTTTTCTTTTTCATATTATCAAAGTAATATCTAGTTAATTATACCCCCAAACTTCAAGTATCCCCATAGTAGAAATAAAGTTCTTAAGAGTCCTTTCCTTTTTACCTTTTTATGCTTCTCTTGAGTTCTGTGTTTGGAGGTCAAATTTTTTGTTCAGATCTGGTATTTTCATTAGAAATAGGTGAAATTCACCTATATCATTGAATGACCATCTTCTTCCCTGGAGGATAATGCTCATTCTAGCTGGATAGGTTATTTTTGGCTGTAATCCAAGTTCCTTTGCCGTTCGGAATATCTGGTTCCAGGCCCTTTGATCCTTCAATGTGGAGGCTGACAGATCGTGTGTGATTCTAATTATTGATCCTCAGTATTTGAATTGTTTCTTTCTAGCTGCTAGCAGAATCTTTTCCTTGGTGCAATAGTCCTGAAATTTAGCCACGATATTCCTTGGGGTTTTAATTTTGGGGTCTCTTTCAGGAGGTGATCGGTGAATTCTTTCAATGGTGATTTTGCCTTCTGATTCTACAATCTCAGGGCAGTTTTCTTTCAGGATTTCCTGGAAGATAGTGTTTAGATTCTTTTTTTCATCATTGCTTTCAGGAAGTCCAATAATCCTTAGATTGTCCCTCCTAGATCTATTTTCCAAGTCAGTTGTTTTTCCTAGGAGATATTTCATATTTTCTTCTAATTTTTCATTTTTTTTGTTTTTGTTTGACTGATTCTTGAAGTCTTATTGAGTCATTTGCATTTGTTCAATTCTTATTTTTAAAGTGTTGTTTTCTTCAGTTACCTTTTTAAGCTCCTTTTGTAACTGGCCAATTGAATTTTTTTGTTCATTGCACTCTTTTTCCACTTCACTAATTTTATTTTTCAATAAATTGGTGTCTTTTTCATATCTCTTTTGCAGGGCATCATATCCTTCTTGCACTGATTTCAATTTATTTTTCCATTTATCCTCCAGCTCTCTTATGAGGTTCTTTTTTTTTTTTTTTGCTTTTTGCTGAGGCAATTGGGGTTAAGTGACTTGCCCAGGGTCACACAGCTAGGAAGTGTCTGAAATCAGATTTGAACTCAGGTCCTCCTGACTTCAGGGCTGGTGCTCTAACCACTGCGCCACCTAGCTGCCCCTCTTATGAGGTTCTTTATGCAATCTTACAGATAGGCCTTTTGAAAAGGGAACCAGTGATGGTCCTTAATAACTTCCTTTGGAGTTTTGTCTAAAGGAACCTCAGGATCTGGGGTCATCCCTTCTTTCTCTTGATAAAAGCTGTCTATGGTGAGACCTTTCTTTTGCTTCTTCATTTTTTTTTTAGACAGTGTGGATGTCTCTTTAAGGCTCGGAAAAAATATTTGCCCTGGGGCAAGTCGGCAAATTAATTTAAGGTGCTGGGCTGGTGGGGGCTAGGACTAAATTGGGATTACTCCTTAAACAAAGCAAGTCTGCCAGAACACCTGTCTACAGTCAGGGCAGAGTGTCCTGAGTGCCTCAGATAAACTCCAGGTGTTTGGAGTTTGGAGTGTGGAGTTTCTGCTAGGATGAGCTGAGCTGAGTCCCACCCTCACTTCTGGCCTACACCCGAGTCCACAGTTCATCCCTCTGTCTGAGTTAGAAAAACCCGATATGAAGTTCTTCAGAAAGCAGTGTCCAAATAATTCTGGATTCATTGACTTGAAGATCAGTTCAGAGGCTTATTTTATTGTTGGTTTGAGAGAAGATCAGAGGAGGATGCAGAGAGTCACTTTTTCACTCTGCCATCTTGGCTCTGCCCCCCGGAAGTCTGATTGTTGTTTATTTTCACATTTTTTTCTTTCACCAATTCAAGAACCTATTCAAAACTTAGCATTCTCACGCCTTGAACAGAAGCTTGGAGCCATTAAAACAAAACAAAATAAATAGAAAATAATAACCTTTCTAAGAAATTAGTTAAATTCTTGCACCCAACAAGCTATCCTGAAAAGGAATCACTTGCTTATTTCACTGAAATGCTAGATCTCCCAACAAAATGAGTGTTATGGGAACTGAAATGATATTTAAAAAGCCAGAAAGTATTCTTGAGGAGTATTACTTTTTCAATGAAGTTCTGGGTTTAAAAGTGAAATTTGCATGATCAAGATGATACAGCAAAATGATATCAGGCTGCTAGGGAAAGAAGGCGTTGAAGAAAGGAGAAGAGGTAATATATTCATTGATGAAATAAGCCTTGCACTGTTTAGGTTGCTTAGTTATTTTATTAGTTGTTTGTTTATTTTTCGATATTGAATGTGTATGTGTGTGTGAGAGGGAGTGGGAAGGGACAGAGGAAGCACAATCACCTTCTTTTTCCTAAAAGGGAAAAAATATGGTCTATAGAGGAAAAAAAAGATCTATTTTATTATTCTTTCCCATGCTCTTCTACCAAAAAAAATTATGTTAGTGGTTGTAAATTGAAAAGAAAGGTAGCTAAATGACACTGTGGATGGAGACTTGGACCTGGAGTCAGAAAGACTCCTCTTTTTGAATTCAAATATGATCTCAGACACTAGCTGTGTGACTCTGAGCAAGTCACTTAACCCTATTTATCCCAGTTTCCTCATTTGTAAAGTGACCTGGAGAAGGAAATGGCAAACTACTCCACTATCTCTGCTAAGAAAACCCCAAATGGGATCATGAAGTTGGACATGACTGAAATGACTAAACAAAAATTACAACAATAAAACTGAAGAAAGGATGGTGGATTTGGGGCAGATAAAATGAGAATCAAACCAAACTGTGGTATGGAATGAATGACCAATTGCTTTTGCAGTGTGGTGGAATCAATATTAAATGCCTATTATGTACCAGTCCCTCTGCTAAGAAAAAGGGGGTACAAAAAAGGCAAAAAAACAGTTTGTAGCTTTTCCACTAGCTCCCTACTCCTCCTATCCTTCTCCTTCCAAAGCATGAGGCTGCATCTCACTTATGCTCACATGGAACTCTGGCCCTGAAGTTGCCCCTCTTCCTCCTTCTTTGGTGACCATGATCATCTAGCTAGACCACAGCCATGATAAAATGTTCTCTGACATTTACAAGATTCAGAAGATCTTGAATAGACTGTGTCTGGAAGTGAGGAGAAGATAGTCAGTAGGACAGAGGGTACCACTGATGATTTATTCATTGATATAAATACTTCTGCTGAAGGTATTGAGGATAAGGGAACAGATGCTACTGTAAATTACTGGAGTTGATATAGTAATAAGCTATCATCTGCAAGAAACCAAATTCATAAAAGAAATCTCAAAGAGTAGATCAAAGATTATATGAAATCAAAGGCAGACTTGAAGAACACAAGCCAGATAGAATAAAACCTTTTATGAGGGGGTTTACTGAATAAATCAAACATATCTTTATTAATTTTTAAAAACAACTATAAGTTCTTCATAAATGAAAACATGAATCTAGATGACATACTGGTTTTTTTGGACTTCTGTGAGGATGATGGGACCCCCTCCCCATATGATTTTCTTTAAGGATGGTTTAGAAATGGAGAAATGTTAACAAGTTCATCTTTTTACTTTGAATAACCTGCCATAATTGGCTGCTGCTTTTTGTCATCAGCACAACACCAGGACTTGGACAAAATTGGACTAATGTCATCTTAAACTTCATTCATTTATTTTTTACCTTGATTTATTTGGAGTGGAGGCATTGTTTTTTTTTTTTTTTTTTTTTTTTTTTTTTTTTTTTTTTGCTGAGGCAATTGAGGTTAAGTGACTTGCTCAGGGTCACACAGCTAGGAAGTGTCTGAGACCAGATTTGAACTCAGGTCCTCCTGACTTCAGGGCTGGTGCTCTAACCACTGTGCCATCTAGCTGCCCCGGAGGCATTGTTTTTTTAAAAAAAAGTCTACAATGAAAAGTATTTGAACATTTCTCTCCCTGCTTCTCCAAAAAAAAAAGAAGACTCCAGGAGTTCACAATCTAATGGAGGGGAAGATACTATACAGACAAATATATACAAACAAGCTATAAAAAAGACAAAAAGGAAATAATTAACATTTGCTAGGTTTAGGATTACATTTAGACAGAAAAGGCAACCAGTTATGTGATAATTTGAGAAGTCTGATGTAAGGCTTCCTGTTCTCAAAGGTCTTCCTCAGTACCATGCTTAAAATTATCAGAATCCTATAATACCATGCTTAATATTCAAATCTTCTTGCCAAATGGTTGAAAACTATAGTAAAAAGAACATTGAATTTGGAATCAAAAGACCTACTTTAGAGAATTGACTCTGCTACCATCTAGTTCTTCAACTTTGAGCAAGTTGCTTATTTTTCTGAATATGTTTCCTAATTTGTGAAATAGGAATTGGAAATATTAGTAATACCTACCTCATAGAGTTGTTGATAGCCTCAAATGAGATAATTTTCTGCAATTTCCGGTAAAATTGTATACAAATTTAAGCTTAAAGTACAAGCTTTTGACTAAGACATTTAAGAACTTAAAATTCAGATTTTTGGGGGGTGGGAATAATCTTGAAATATTTTCAGTCATTAACATCTCAAGTTGATTTAAGTTACTTACTATACACTAGACAGAAAATCTAAAGAGAATATGACAGGAGTCTAGGAAGTGTGGACTGGAAATATTCTAAACTTTTTCTGGGTAAGGTAAAGGGATATAGCTATTTTCTATAGCTATATAGTTTTATATATGCATATATATATATATACACACACACAAAGGGATATAGCTATTTTCTATAGCTATATAGTTATATATATATACATACATATATATGTACATACATACATATATATATATATATATATATATATACAGTGATTTTCAGTTAGTGATTTGGGACAATGGTCTAAAGGGTTTAAGCTAAAAATTCTTTAATGGAGTTTTAAACAGTAAATAACTGCCCAATTACATTATAAGTGTTTTTCTTCTGATAGCAAAAATGTGCATATTTGAGGCATAATAAGGTTATTTTTTCAGTGATTTTGAGGTTGTTTGGACAGAAGTTATCACAGTAATAATTGAAATAAATCTAAAAAGATGTTTGAGTCATATATTAAATTACCCTGAGGTCTACAACACTTTTTGGTAGTTGTTGTTGCTGTTGAAAGGATCTTACAGGGCAAAAAAAACCTGTTCTAAGATATGGCAAAAAGAGTAAGAAAAAATGAACTTAGGCAACAATTTTTAGTAGTAATGAGAGCTGGGAATTTGGTCAAGTAATTGAAATTTATCCTTAGTTTCAACATGGGAAGATGTAGCTCATGGTCACAGCATGCAATTTAGGGTAATCCAAGTGTAGTGAAGAAGTATAGCAGCTTGGAAAAATGGTTGAACTACCATGAGGAGGGAATGATATTATATGCTGAGAAAAATGATTATTAAGAACCAATGATTTGGGGAGACCCAGCATTCCCTTCTTTTTCTAAAGTCTTGATTTCAAAAATTCAGTCTCTTGAAGGACATTATAGATAACGAGCTTGGACTAACTTTCTTAACAGTTTTGTTCACCCGGGGGGGTGGGGGGGAAGCCATTGTGCTTTCCTCAGGTTTGGGTTGGGATAAATTCTCTAAAAAGATTGCCCAAAGCTAGGGGGTAATTTAGAAGAAAATATCACAATCAGAGTTCATTTGAATAGGTTCAGCTTCTCATTGCAATATTCATTCTCTCATTAATTATTAACCAATCAGAGTTGATTGCCATTCTTGGGAACACCCCTCTTCCAATAGGCTATACATCATGAGTCCACCACCGTGGTAGTCTCTGAGCTGAGAGAAAGAGAGCCACTTGACCATCCTTTGAATAAAATGCTGGAATTATTAATAAAAATCATTAAATTGCCCAGAAATGATGTCTCTAGAATTTTTTAAAATGCCATAATTCACAGATATCATAAGTCATTTTGAGGTAGATTTGCTTCCAATAGGTTGTGATAATCAAGGAGGAATATAAAGAGAAAAGTGATATGATTTATTTTAGAAGCTCAGGACTGGAAGAGCTTATCCATAGTTGAAAATGACTGCCTTTTTCTACAATCCTAGAAAGAGGCCATTCAACTTTTATTTGAAAATGTCCAGTAAGGGCGAATCTGCCACTTCCCAAGGAACTCCATTCTACTTTTGGACAATTCTAACTGTAAGGAGGAAAAGTAGCTTGGGAAGTGGCTAAAGGGATGGCCTGGGAAATGGTTTCAATCTCTCTCTCTCTCTCTTTAAAAAAATTTATTTTATTTTTTCTCAATTACATGTAAGCAAAAATGTTTACCATTGAGTCCCAAATTCTCTCCCTCCCTTCCTTTACTATTCCAACTTGAGAAGGCAAGCAAATTGATATAGATTATACATGTGCAGCCATGTAAAACATTTCCATATTATCCATGTTGCAAAAGAAAATGTGGACCAGAAGCCAGTATCCTTTAATTTATATTCAGAATTCATCAACTCTTTCTCTGGAGATGGATAGCATTTTTTATCATGAATCTTTTGGAATTTTCTTAGATCATTATATTGCTGAAATTAGCTAGATCACTTACAGTAGACCATAATATGAATTGCTGTTACTGTGTACAGCATTTTCCTGGTTCTACTTAAATAATTTTGCATCAGTTCATGTAAATCTTTCCAGGTTTTTCTGAAATCATCCTGCTTGTCATTTTTTATAGCACAATAGTATTCTATTACAATCATATGCTACAAATTATTCAGCCATTCTCTAATTGATGGACATCCTCTCAATTTCCAATTCTTTGTCACCACAAAAAGAGCTGCTATATTTATTTTTGTACATATATGTCCTTTTCCTTTGATCTCTTTGGGATATAGATCTAGTAGTGGTATCGCAGTGTCAAAAGGTATGCACAATCTTAAAGCCTGTTGGTATCAGAATTGGGATCAAAGCTGCCCCTGCCATTCTGACCATGTGAATGTAGGGAAATCACTTCCTAGTTCCCTTAGGCAATACTCTAAGATTGTAAGTTGAAGAACAGTGATCCATTTGCATTAATAAAGGGAATTTACTGGCAGTTTTCTACATCAATGCAATCCCAGTTTCAGAGAGAATAGTGGTACCCTTGACAGTAATAAGGAAGGGGGAAGATTTTGGAGAAGGATAATAAGTTCAGTTTTGCCCATGTTAAACTTAAGATGTCTGTGGTATATTTAGTTTGAGATATCAAATAGGCTATTGGAGAATCAAGGTTGGAAGTCAGGAGAGAGGTTAGAACTGGATGAGATATGAGAATCATCAACAAAGAGATGTTAATTGAATCCAGGGAGCTAACAAGATCAGCCAGGGAGATATCATAGAGTCAGAAGATAACAAATCCCAATATAGACTCTGGGGGATGTCTATTTTAATAGGTGTGATCTTGATGAAATTATACACTGGAGGCTGAGGGAGGAGAAACAATATAGAGTGGTATTATAAAGATCAAGAAAGAAATGAATACAAAGGGCAATAGGATGATTGACAGTGTCAGAAGCTGCAGAGAGGTCAAGCATGAGAGCAGAGGAAAGACTGTTAGATTTTTCAGTTAAGAAACTTAGTAACTTTGGAGAAAAGTTCATTTGAACGATGAGGAAGTCAGAGTGGGAAGAAATGAAGTGGAGACATCTCTTTTAGGCAGCATTCTCTAAGGAGTTCAGTCACAGAAAAGGAAAGATTTTAGATGAGAGCTAACAGTAATGTGTGAATCAAGTAAGGTTTTTGGGGGGGATGTGGGAGTAATGTGGGAACATGTTTGGAGATTGTAAAGAGTTCACCAAAGGGTAAAAATGAGGAAAGAAGGAGAGTAGAACTAGTTTAGAGTGATGGTCTTGGTTCCACAGGGCTGACAAATTGGAGGTCACAATAAAAGCAAACAACAGGATTTGGGGTCGCAAGGTAGAAAAAGAAATGCAATAACAAAAGATTATTATTAGATTAAGGAATTTCAGAGTTCATGAACATACAAGTGGTACATTTGTGAGGAATGACAAGATCAAGATATGACTATCTTGTATGGCTGAGGTAGAATGGAGAGAGGGGTCATAGGAAATGATTCCTTTGAAGAACTAATAGGTTGGGGTGTTTGAGGGAATATCATCAATATGTGTGTTGAACTTCTCTACAATGAGCAAAGAAGTTGGGGAGAAGAGAAAGACTGAACTTATCAAAGGAAGAAAGGGAGTGTCCTGAATATTTATAGATAGCAGCTATGAGAATTTTGATTGCTAGGTAGATTAAATGGACCTCAGAGGAGAAGAGGTTCCTGAATCATTCTGAGCTTGGTAGTAGCAATAGGGAACAGAGAACATTCCAACTTGATTAGTGATTTGAAGAGAATGTGTGAAAATAAAAGGGGTGTGAAGGGAGGCAGTGGGGAATTAGGTCTCAATGAGAGCCAGAAGGTGGAAGGAGTTGGAAAGTAAAAGGTTTGGGATGAAAGTAAACTTGTTACCTTTACCTATTCAGCAAGCATTCCACAGAACATAGTGGAAGGGGTGTGTAGCTTTAGAGAGAGGCATTGGGAATGGAATTGAACTAGAGGGATAGAAATAAGGGAGCAGGCAGTGGAGAATGGAAAAGAGGCTTTGAATAATGACATCCAGGGGTTGATAAATCCCTGGGATGGGGAGGATATGATTGCATGATGTTAGTCATTGAGGAATGAGTTCAGGTAGATTATTAATATACCTGAAGTCATTGCTTCTCCTCTGAGGGTATAGACATCTCAGGCTAGGGGACCAGTGGGAAATTGATAGTATACCTTTCCATTCATGCAGATAGGAATAGGTCAGGTCACAAGACAGGTGGAAGGAACAGAATAGAATGGCATCTATCTTTCACAGTTAGGAAAATGCTAGCTAAGGAGAGGAATGGGAACATATTATTTATGTTTGGTCTTAGATTATAAGCTCCTTGAAAGCAAGACCTGCATCTAAAGACCTTTGTATCATCCCCTCATATAGAGCCTTACCAATAATAGATACATAGTCAATCAGTTATTTGTTGAATAAAGACTAAATGAATGAAACCAAAACTATATAGCCCTGGTTGGACTTGCCTGAGGCTCCTGCTGCTGAGAAGGTTGAATCTGATGAATCATTTGAGTTTGGAAGCTGTGAACTGCAGTAAGGATAAAACTAATTAGATTCTCCATCAAATCTAGCAGCTATTGTTGAGCCCCCAGAAATAGGGGACTTTCAGGCTGTCTAAGGAGGGGCACAGGTTGGAAATAGGGATTGGTCAAAGATTTTTATGCCAGACAGAAGGGAGGTTTGACCTGTGTTTTCTATACTTTCATCCTGGACAAGAAAGGGGAGATCCAGTTTAAGAAAGAAAAAAAGAAAGAAAGAAAGAGAAATTCAATTCTACAAGATGAAAGCCTTGGTTTAGTTTAAATCAATGCTATTTCTATCTTCTTTACACAAGTCTTTTCAGCTCATTGATTTCTGAATAAGATTTGATACCATATAATAAGAGATGATACAATTTGACTTGATGCAATGTAACACAATGAAACCCTGCAATACAACACTGCACAGCACAAAACAATACAATACTTGATATTTACAGAATGCTTTAACATTTGTCCAATGCTCTATACTGCCTCATTTTTGGCTTCCCTTTTTGTGGATATTTTCTTTATAGTCTTAAACTCAATGCTTCTCTTGCCTAAGAGAGGATTTTAAATAGGAAATAGGAAAATGACACTAAATTTAGCCTTGAAGATTTGGGTTTGAATGCTAACTCTGTCATTTACTAGTTATATGATACAGGGGCAAGTCAGTTGAGCTCTCTGGCTCATCATCTCTAAAATGGAGATGCTAATATTTATACAACCTGCCTCCTAGGATTGTAATAAGGACATGTGAAAAAATATATGTTTATTATATACATATGTATAAAGTATTTTGTAAGTCTTAAAAGTTCATTTTAAAAGTAAGCAAGTGCTATTAATGTTATGTTCTTGGAGGGAGGCCATATGATATAGTAAATAGAGAATTGGACTTGGTGTCAGTCCTGGGTTCCAATTATGTTTTTGTCACTAATTTTGTGGAAGTTTCTTTAAACCTGTCTGTGAGCCAGTTTTATCACATGTTAAAATAGGAATAAAAACTGCTCTACCTATCTCTCAAGGTTGTTTTGAGTATCATAAGATGATAGAGGAGACAGAGTTTTGTAAGGTAAATAGTGCAGTTAGAGGCTAATCTCAGTTGCCAGATAGGTTCCTTTTCATAGTTCTCCTTTCTGATTTCTTAGCTATATTTGTTTTCATAAGTCTTCCTTCCTCCCTCTCTCCTCTTCCCTCCTTCTTTACTTCCTCCGTCCCTCCCTTCCCTCTCCCCTTTTCCCTTCCCTTCTCTTTCTCCTTTTCCTTTTCCTTTTCCTTTTCCTTTCCTTTTCTTATTTTACATATTTCAGGACACTCCTGTGGAGAGCAAAGACTTTTGTTTGATACCAGTGGTTTTGGTATCAGAAGGTGGGTTTGGATCTTCATTTTGCTATTTTAAACTTGAGTGACTTTGGGGAACTCACTTTTCCTATCTAGGCCTCAGTTTCCTCATTTTTTAAAAAGGGGGATTGGACTAGATGACCTTTAAGGTCTTTTATCTTTCTTCTATCTTTCAATCCACTGACTTATTAATGGGAAGGAAGCCACCTGTGGTGGACAGAAGGAGAGGAGTAGCAGCAACACAAGCAGCTATTTTGGGATTTGGCACCTCAATGAGCACCTTATCTAGAGAGGAGCCACCTGCAATTTTGAAGAGAATTTCAATGAATTGGCTTATTAAAATAAGTTATTGGAGTTAGGTTTTTGAAGATAAAACTAGGCCTCAGAGAGTCATTAGCTTCCATCTTGAAAGAACAGGGGCTATTTAACTTTGTCTTACATGAAGAATTTAGAACCATTGAGTTTGGTTTGTTAATAAGAGGGTTGCTCCCTAAGGTCTATAGTCCTAAATTAAGATTAAATTATTAACAATGAGGTACATTTGGAAAATGGATGAAATAGGAGAAACAGATTTTCTGGGATATATAATTAAAATGGGCTTTTAAAAAATTTCTTGACCCATATTCTTTAGATTATCATCTTAAATAAAATTCTTGGCTGTAGTTTTATACTTTTCCAAGGACTGTCCTTTTGTATGTAAGAAATATGGAGTAGTGGAAAGAACACTGGATTTGGAATAACAGGATCCATGATGATGTGTTGACTTTGCCAGGAACCATCTGTGTGGTCCTGGGCAAGTCCCCCAACATTTTCATATCTATGCTTCCTCATCAATAAAGTGGGATAATAATGCCCCTCTCAGTTGTTATTTATTCTGCATCCATTTTTATATATCTATATATCTTTCCATCTATTTATCTATCAATCTATGTATTATCTCTCTATGTATTTTCTCCCTATCCCCAATAACCCAGCTTGTAAGTTCCTTGAGGGAAAGGGTTATTTAATATTTTTTGTACTCTTAATGCCTAGCATAGTGCTTGACACATAGTAGTTGCTTAACAGAGATTTCCTGATGGATTAACTGTGAGGAAAGTATTTCATTAATGGCAAGTTACTTATGATTAGTACATACACCATTAAATTTTTGTACCTTTTTTTGGGTAGTGCCCCACACCCTAGAGCCTTTATTGCAAGACAAGGGACAAGTCTGATTACAGCAATTACATGACATGATGCTAGATTTGGAGTTAGGAAAACCTAAATTTAAATCCTGTTTCAGACACATAACTAGCTGTGTGATCTTGGGCAATCACTTAACTTCTGCCTCAATTTCCTTATCTGTAAAATGCACTTACATACATAGTATTATAGTGAGAATCAACTGAAATAATCGAGATTATTATCCCATTCTCAGACCTGTTTTGCAAATAAAATACTATACAAATACTAGATATTATTATGAAAAAGTCCAACTCTCATATACATCAATATGTCCACACATCCATCCACTTATATACTTATATATGTCTTTATGGCACACCTAGGGGGTATGCTGGGTGCTCTAGCACACCTGGTGGCATGATACCTATACCACTTACCTACTTCACCAGAGAGGAAGGGAGGATCAATAGTAATGTGCTCTTCTGGGTCTGCTAATGCACTTGGCACATCCTTTAGGCATGTTCCTATATTACTATGTGTCCACATATATCCCACACACATACACATCCATGCTGGCTCCTTTCCATTATCCTTCTCAGGGGAGCTGTCAGGATTAATTACTAAGAATTTATAAAGAGTTGTGAAGATAAAAAAGTGTTCTAAATATGCCAAATGCTATTACTTTGCATCATGACGTTTCTAGAGTGTGTGGAACCAAACAGGCAAGTTTGACATTTAGAGGAAATGGATGTTTTTCAGACCACCCTCCTTCCTTTCAGGTTTTATAGTAAAGTTTCTCTTTTCTCCATGACCACACATGCAGGGCTTCTTTTTATCATGTTATTCTTTGGTATAATAAGTACATTGTACTAGCCTTTAATCTTGTTCCCAAAAGTTTAATTGCAATTCAGGAAAAAAATAAACAAAACTTAAGATCAGGAATCATAGATTAAGAGCTGGAAAGGATCTTACAAGCCATCTAATTTTCCATCCCAGTCATTTTATAGATGAGGAAACTGAGTCACAGAGAGGTGAAGGGTCTTGATCACAGTCATGCAAGCAGTAAATGATAGAGGAGGTATTTCTATTTTAATCTGGTTTCAAATCCAATAAACTTTTATAACTTCCTGAGTTCTCCATACTTTACTGTATCATGAGAGGAGATAAATGCTGATTGTAATCATTAATACAATAATAGATGAATGAATCAATGAGTAGATGATGAATGATACAGTAGCTAGATTGCTAAGGTTGGAGTCAAGAACACCTGAGTTCAAATCCAGCCTCAGAAACTTAACAGCCGTATAACCCCAGGCTTAACCTTTGCCTGTCTTAGTGTCTTCAATTGTAGAATTGGAATAATAATAGTATCTATCTCTCAGGGTTTTTGCGAAGATAAAATGAGACAATATATGTAATGCATTTATTAAACACCTACAATATACAGGGACTATAGTTCCTAGTTCCTAGGTTCTATATAGTTCCTATATAGAATACTATAGATTCTATGTTCCTATAGTTCCTAGTTCCTGCATATTGTAGGTGTTTAATAAATGATTCTCTTCCCCAAACCAATGAATGAATTCACTTTTCCTTAATGTTTACTTCATATGATACTAAGAGCTGGAGATAAAAATATAAAAGAAATACTGTACCTAATCTCAAAGAGTTTACATTAAAAATTATTGCTGAATTTTGTTTTTTTACATTACAAACATTATATTACATTTATAGATTAGAAAGCAAAACAATTAATTATTGTGATCTTATCTGAAAGTCCAAGCATCATTTCATATTTGTAACCTTCTCCTCAATGCTCTATTTTAAAAAAATCAACAGAAATCCATTTTCTTTCCCTGCCACCCTCTCCCAATGGCACTGAAAAAAGAACCAAATAAGAATCTAATAACAAATATGTACAGTTAAGTAAAACAAATTCCTTTAATGAGTAGATGTAAAAATTTATGTGTCTCTTCATGTACCCTAATTCTGTCAGTATTTTGAAATAGAGAGCATGTTTCATCATGGGGCCTTTGGAATCCTTAATTATCCTTGAATTCATCAGAGTTCTCATAGCTTTCAAAGTTTTTGTTGGTTTTTGAAATGTTGATGATATTCTAATAAATCTACATAGCAAAGAGTAGGTGAGGGGAGTCATAGGGTAGTTTTTGGCTGATATGCTAGTTCCAGAATCAATAATAGTGTTGATTTAATTATTGATCAAGAGATTGGAAGTGGAAACATGAAGGGCAGGGACATGGAGGTTACATGTATGGTAGAAGAAGGCTTCTATGAAGAAATTCACTTCCTGAGCAGAATCTCAGGAAGATTCTGAAGACATTCTGAAGTCATTCAATGAGGGAGAGAATATACCAGAGAATGAACTGGTCAGTAGTGTTTAATGCTGCAGAATGTTCCTTCAGAATCAAAGCCAGTATCTAATTGATTCACTTTTGTACTTTTGTCCAGGAACATGGGGATACAGATTGAATGGAGACAAGAGGGGTATGGTGATGAGAAGGGGAAATGATAGAAGGGAAAGGACATCAACATAACCACATTTGGAAACCTCCCTATCTGCAAGGGACGGTCTTCATAGTTGCTGTGGCCAAAAAGTTCATTATCTTGTGAAAAACCAGCTTTTGGGCCTCTATAAATTTAGTTGGTCCTCAGATAACAGCTATACAATCCATTCCTGGATATATACTCAGAAGTCTTGTCAATTTAGTACAAGGTTGGGGAATAGGAAGGGAATAAGCATTTATATAGTGCCTACTATGTGCCAGACACTGAACTAAATTTTTTTTTTTACAAATATTATCTTGTTGATCCTCACAACAAACTCTGGGAGTATGTGCTAATATTATTTACATTTTACAGATGAGTAAACTAAAGCAGACAGAGGTAAAGTTATCTTTCTCTGATTCAGACTACCAGAAAATGTTTGTTTTGATGAAACCATACAGGATAAGTACTTAAAGAGAGCTACAAAGTGCCACTTGAGGTCCAAAGTAGGAAAGATCTTCATTGATCATTAATATCAAATGCAGTCTTTTTAATAAGATGGCATTTCAGCAGAGCTTCAAAGGATGGACATAATATGTATGACCTATGTCCCCATGTTTCACTTCCTCTCTCTGGGGATTTCTTACTTGAAGGTTGAGCCTGTTTTTGGCAAGTAACCATCTGTATCCTCATCTTTCTCACTAAAAAGCATATATAAACTAACCATCTGTGAATGGCTTTGTGCCAGGTACCAGACAGAGTGATTAAGACAGATTGTGCTTCCTTGGAGCATAAAATTTCAAGCCTGATGCAGATCCACTTTTACATGCTCTCAAGCTCCATCATTCACCAAACTCCAATTCTTTTTATCCACCCCTGCTGCCCTCCCTGTAAATTTTCCCTTTTTCTCTTCTGGGGCTCAGAACTCTGCTGATATTTGACAGAGCATCATCATCATAGTCCTCAAAGTACTGACATTACTCCATGAGGATTAGCACTCCTACCTATTGTTGCTAACTAATCAATCCTCTATTACAAAGTTTTTATAACCTTATGATTTCTTGACTTCCTAATATAGCTTCTTTGTCTGCAAGGGTATTGGAAATTGAGGTGATGGTAGAAGGGTATGGGCTCTAACAAAGAAACTTTACAAAAGTTATGTGGGTCTTGAGCCTTGAACTTTTTTTTAACCCATGGGTCTTTTATTTCTTTCATGCAGTGAAAGGGAGGTGGGGAAACAAGGAATAAGAAAGAACTGCTTTAAAATGTTAACCTCTAATTCAATTCCTTGTTCCAAATTCCTGCCTTTGTGATATTTGTGGCTGTTAATAAAATTTGGGCTTTGTGCTTTTTTTTTTTTCAGTTGATTCTTTTAAAAAAAAACATTTAATTCGGTAGTTCAAAATAGAGCCTCAAAGTCTCTCCTTCAGGAATGTGTGTCTCATGGATAAGATTATGCAATATTCTTTGGATTGTAGAAGTTACAAGGGAGTTATTAAAAAAAAGGAGATATTTGATCATTAAGGGAATTTAGCATTGTTATGGAAAGTACCTGGCACAGAGTCCAAAAAGAAATGATATTTCCTATAGATGGCAAGGTTTTTCAAATATTCCTGCTTGCTGATGGCATTTTGCTGATTGCATCAAGCCCCAGAGGACCACAGTTCTTTAATGAGGTATGCAACTATTTAAAAAATAAGACATAATTCACACAATAAAAACAAGAAGGATGAAAGAGTTTAGCTGTTCAGATTATGACCTACAGTTGAGTGAGCAAACCATTGAGTTAGTCCATCAGCATGGTTACATTTGACCATGGACACTTATTATGGATAGACATTTGGATCCATTTAATAGAAATAAGATATTGGGCTGTACTGTATTTGGAAAGTTATATAGTTCTTTCAATGATCTTGTCTTATTTTTGTAAATCCCTAGTTTTTTTTAATATCATTTTGTGGTGGTGTTACATAATTATCTTATAGAAGATCATGCATTCCAAAGAATTAAAATTTCATGTGATCTAAATGTCAACAGAGAGATTCAAAGTGGGCACTCAATAATAGTTTGGCTTGCCTCAGCAAAAAAAAAAATAATAGTTTGGCCAGGAAGCAGTATTAAGAAATACATGAACAGAAATGCATGAGGGAGCATGAATTGTCTTCTCCATTAGACTATGAGAGAACAGGATCTACTTTTGCCTTACTTTGTATCTTTAGCACTGAGTGCAGTGACTGGAACATAATAGGTGCTTAATAAATGCTTGTTAACTTGACTTTATTTAATATAAGCTCTTTCAGGTTTTGCCTAGCTGGAAAGGTTTTTATTATGAGGTTGGTGACAGACTCCATTATATGACTGTTATCTGAGTACCAAAATTCAGAGATTATCACTAATTAGAATGTAGTATGAGAATTTTCCTTGCCACAACAACCATTAGCTATTTTCTACTAAGTTTCAGAAAGATAATGAATTGGGTCAGTGGAAAGTATAAAACCAAAGCAGCAAAACCAGAAATTGTTGAAACATTAATTAGTCAATAACTGAGGTTAAAATTTTCTTATTTACTTCTTACTGGGGTTAAAAACAAAAATGAAAACCCTTCCAGCTTCCTGACCTGAACCTAATTTCCCTTTCCTCCAGTCCCTACCCTCAGGATTATGCAGATAGCAAAAAAAAGGCATTATAATAATTGTAAGCCCAATTTCCTGATCATTATATTTTAGATGTGGCATTCTAGATTAGGATTTTGGTAAGGAAAACACAAACTTCTTCATATGTCATATTAACTTTGGAAATTTCCATTGGAATCTGGAGTACAGATCCTTATGGGATGGGCCCTGGGAGTAACATTCTGTCTAGGATCTGGGAGTTGACTCCATCAGGAAGTGGTGGGAATATTGGTTTAGCTTTGGATTGAAGAAGAAATTGAAACTGATGTGTGAATAGCTGGGTTGAGATTTCATCCTTGAAAATTCTTCTACCATTACTACCCTTTTCCAACCATGAATGTGTCCATTGAGACTAATTAGTTGTGGGATAGAATTGGGAGATAATGGAATAAAGAATGCCAGTTTATCATTTAGTCATTCAGGCTATGTCTTCCATATAATTCCTGAAATAATTGGTTGATGTTTAGCCAATTCATTGAAAAAGAGTTATTATATAAATGAAACAAGGTGTATTGTATAAAGGAAATAGTTCACCAAAAATTTCATTTTTTAGTGTTTTGGAGATGTAGTCTTATTTAGTTAATAATATCTGAATTTTCAATAATATCTGAACTATGGAAGAATAGATATTTATCTGCCCTCGATGAGTTTATTATTGAGTTGAAGAGACAAATATATATATATATATGCATGTATATATATACACATATACACACAGATATAGAATATCTACAAATAAATTTTTCACTAAATGGAAATTCATATAATGCTCTTTAGCTTTTGCTTGCATTAGACAATGGTGGCTACCTAGTCTCTTCCATTATTCTCTAATTTTTTGTTTTCCTTCAGTCCAATTCTCACCATCATAATCAGCCTTTCATCCTCTACTAGCTTTACAGACTGGGGAATATTAAATGGAATTGGTCTCCTGCATATAGACATCATATATATGCTTAAATACGCTAGCATCATAAACTCCCTAGGAACATCCAGCAGGAACAGAGGATTGTGTTTGGCTGCCAGTTCTCTATCCACATCAACGATTGTTTTTGACAAGCTTCTAGGGGACAAATAATAATGGAACATAAGACTGTTATGATTCAGAGGTGATATATTTGGGGCTCTGTGAAGGGCATTGCTAGAATCACTTTGGGGGTACTGCTTTACAATTTGTCGCTAGCTCAGAGTCTTCATGCAAGCCCTACTCATTGGGTCACTGGAACTTTACAATCTCTGTTTTAAATTTTGTCCCCCATCTGCAAATGATTTCTGGAAATTCCAGCTCCAGTGGTATGATCTGAGCTCAGCTTTGACACTATGTCAACAGGCTGCAGCAGTTAGAGGTGAAACTGAGAAAAGGTTTTCTTTGAGAAATGAGAAAGAGGGAAGAAGTGTGGGCCTTTTGCCAGTTGAAATTAAAAAAAAATCCACTAGTGAAGTTTTATAGAGTTATGCAGTAATTTTCCTATCAACTAAAAATGAAGAAAAAAATCAAACTTCATAAAAAAATTCAACAGTGAATAAAACAGCATTAATCAAAACATTTTGTGTTTCATCTGTGAGAAGTATTTTCAAACCATTGGTAAAACACATTTTTGAATCCATATAATCCCTTGGGACAGAGTGTGTGTGGGGGGTCATCACATTTTACAGATTTCTTAAATGCAACACAGACTGTGTTTCTATGATGCCAAACATCCAGATGTTTACAAATATCCAGATGATGGGTATTTCCCCAGACAAAAAACATCTGCATAGTAGCCTGGATTTTTTTTTTCTCTACTTTTCATTCAGGTGTTTTAATGTCATGTTGATACAAGTTGGTGAGGTGGATGATGATTTATTTACTCCCAGGCACTAGAGGGAGTCAAGAGCGCAGATAAGGATAAGCTCCTACATACTGTCATTCTTTACTCTGTCAAAGAGAAAGTGGATGAAAAGGGGATAGAGAGGCAGAAAGATGCAGATAGAAGGGAAGACTTGGAATTGGCAAAAACTGATTTAAAGCCCTATATTTGATCCATACTGGTTGTGTTTCCATGGATCAATAATTTAACTTCTGGACCCAGGCAAGTCTCTGAGACTATAAGGTACAGAGAAAACAATGGAGAGGAGTATCTTATCAAGGGTTTCCACACTAATCAAGTCACAGATCTGGATTACCAAGAAATAAATTCACTCTTTAAAAAACATGTTTATTTCAGCTCTCAAAAATTTGAAGAGCCCCAAATAAGGATCAATTGTAACCATTCTCCTCTGTAATCAAATATCTCCCCTAAGCCCCTTTGGCTAATTCCCACTTTCCATTAATGCATCTCTAAAATGTGAAGGATAATGATACTTGTACTGATTGTTTTAGAGGGCTGTACTGATGAATATACTTTTAAACTTTTAAATGCTATAGAAATGTGGGCTATCATTACTATATACAATGTCAAGCCTCTGCCCCTTAGATAACTTGGGTAGTAATAGACAATGATTGTGGCATTTTATAAATTTTCTACTTTTCTTTTTTAAGAAAAAAGGGGTAGCTTCAAATACTTTTGAGGGGAGATGATAAAGTACCAATCCTATGCTAGGTAAATTAAATCAGAATGTGTCCTAGGCTTATAAATTCAGATTTATCAGAGCTCTTCGTTTTTCATATGAAGAAATGAAACATTAAGGGATCTATACAGGGTTATGCATGTAGAAATTGTAAGAGGAAGGATTTGAATCTGGGTTCTCTGTCTCCAAAGTTAATAGTCTTTCTGCTGTATTATGCTTCTAGAACACTGGGGTCCTGTGAAGATAGCACTATTCAGTTAAACTAAAGCTGACAAGTAATTTTTGGTTCTTGTCAAAAGGATGAAAATTTCCAGGAACTTGGCTCCTGTTTGATTTGGGGGCCTCCTATTTTTTCTGTTCAAACTGCTGACCATATGCTTAGCTAGTAAAACTTAAAGGACTGAGTTTGCTCCTGGCACATATAATAGGGAGGGTGAAAAGGATTCTAACTGGTTCCTGATTATTGAATGTCTCCTATAGATAGTTCCTGAAAATCTTGGTTCAACACCATCTTCATATGGAACAAGTAAAGAGGCTGTTTGATATATCACATTAACTTTGTTAAGAATTTGAATGGAAATTTCCTGGGCAGTTTGGATGTGAGAAGGAAAGATTCATGCTAAGAATTTGGAGCCCAAATATCTCCTTTCCTTTTAAAATATGTTCAATAAAAATCTTGGGCAGAGATCAATTGTCTAATAAGTTAGCCAAGAAAAATGATGCCATCTTAGACTAGAGAAGTATAGAGAAGTGTAGAGAAGTATAATAACCAGAAATAAGGAGGGGATAGTAGAGGCAAAGAATGGGCATTTGTTAAATACTTACTATATGCCAGGCTTTTTACAAATACCTCACGTGATCATCTTGACAACCCTGGGAGGTAGGTGCTGTTATTATCCCCATATTACACTTGAGGAAACTGACACAGGTTTGCTCTAGTCAATCTTTGATTGCCCTAAAGGGCAAAACCTTTGTAATAATTTTAAAAAGTTTCATTATAAGAAAGATAACAGATGTCCAGGTTCCTCTAGTGAAGGGATGCTTATGTCCTCATATAGCTTGCTAAAATCCTCAAGTAATAGAATATAGTTGATATGATTTCATTGATTCTACACATGACACTAACTAACCAAACTGATGGAGTAAAATCATGGTTCCTATTTAAAGCTGTTACAGCTATTCACATTTAATTGAACTCAATTACACTTAAAAATTTTGGATTTTTTTTGTTAAAAATTGTTCATTTGTTTCCCCCTTACCTCTCCCTACCCTGTCCTTGAAGCTGGATCATGGACAACTGCTGCATAATAGGCAAGTAACCAGATGTGTAGTGCAAGAACACATTTTTACATATTATTTATGTTGACAAAAGCTGTGAACGTAATAGGAAAAACTTGAAAATTTTATTTTGTTTGGCTCTATGGATGTATATTTTAATATAGGAGATTGACTTTGTTGCACAGGAACCCATATGCTTAATATTAATTTTACTTTTTAGTAAAAATCTGTATTTAGATGTCTGCAAAATTGAATGAAGTTGAAAAAGATGGATTGTCTTCTTCAATCATTAAAGCTACATTGTAGGTTTAAAAAATAAGCTGCTTTCACATGAGGTAGAGGCAGTGAAGAACTTGTCCACACAATTCACCAGATCACCTTGACCCAATCTAATATACTTTGATCTTGGTATAATAATATACCAATAATATATATATATATATATATTACCAATATATAACCAATAATAATATACTTTATATCTTGATAGGCTAGCAACCCTTGTTCCAATTTTGATTTCTTTGGTAATGCTCTCACCCCCTGGCTTGTTGCCTGACTTCCTAATAAATATTTGTAAATGCTTCCCAACTGACCCCATCTGCTTCTTTCTTTGGTCATCCCTCATTTCTTTCCAGTCTCTCTTTCCTTCAGAAGGATAACTTTGCTTAATCCCTTTGGACTATATCTCTGCTTCTGTTTTTTTATTGTTGTTGTTGTTGTTGAATTTCAGTTGTGGGGTTTAGCTAGGGGATTTGTGACCCCATTCAGAATTCTTGGCAATGATACTGGAATGGTTTGCTTTTTCCTTCTTTTGCTCATTTTACAAATAAGGAAACTGAGGCAAAAGGGGTAAATGACTTGTTCAGAGTTACACAGGTAGTACTTGTCTGAGGCTGGGCTTGAACTCAACAGGTCCAGCATTTTATCCACTGTGGTCCCCACCTGCTTCTTTTTAAGTCGGATAAATTAGAATTAGACCTGGGTCCAGCTAACCTGTCTATGACCCTCTCTGCTCTTTAACAAAGAATCCCCATTGTTTCTAGGAGTTATGGCATTGGTCTAAAGATATGGCAGATTTCTTTACTACAATTCATATATATATATTTCATCAGTTTATTGAATGACCAAGTATAAAAAATTTGATGTTCATAGAAGGAAATGCAAGATGTCCTCAAAGGATTTCAGTGTTTTAATAATCAATCAAAAAGAATCTAAGTGTTCATTATGTGTCAATCATTTTGTTAAGCACTAAGAATACAAAGAAAGACAAAACCTTGTTTCATTTAAAAAAATACTATTTGATTTTACTTCCAGAGTGCTGGAAGCTGAATGGAGGATGGATCAGAGTGGGCAAACACTCTGGGAGGAAGGGAGACCAATTAGAAGACTTCTTGCAATAGTCCAAATAATGACAACCAACATCCACCATTGACAGCCTTCTAAGTCTTTTAGTCATATTGTCAAACTTCACAATTTTTGTTGAGAGAGTATAGAGGTATAATGGATTTAGCTCTACTGATATATTCATTAAAATGATCACATGAATTGAATTTGAAAAGTTTAGTTTAGGTCTCTCAAAGTTTTTTTCCTTAATGTCCAAGGAACAAACAGCATGCTAAAGTCAAGTTTCATGCAAGATGGTGATCCACTAAGGATACCAGTGTAAGCATCAAATTCTATGACATTAGACAGATTCCTTGGACCTCTGCTTTTTATTTTTGAAATTACTATATTTGGGATTACATTTGTAGAGTTTATAGGAATGGGCTGAAAGATGAGCCTTGTGTGAAGGTAGAGTTTTTATTTGACTTGTCACAAATCTAGGATCTTGGAACAAAGAGTGACTTATTCCCATTGTGTCTCTATGGCATGTGCTCTACACATAAGGAATGGTCATGTTTATTAATGTAACACTTTCAAGAAGGCAGTGAGACTGCAGTTTGTTTCTATGGAGATTCATGTCAAGTGTGTCATCAAGACCTAAACATCTTCCAATTCAAATATCCTTTTTGTAAACAGAAAAATATATTTTCTTCAGCCTTCAAGAAAAATTAGAAAAAAAATGAAAAAGAGAGAGTAAATGTCTTCTGGAATAGAAGTAGGAATGAACCTTCTAAAACTAGAGATATTACAGATGAAAGAAACCTCATTAGGTCACATTGTCCTGGGCTGTTGAGTTCTTTTCAATATGCCGCTTGATGGTTCAGAATAGGTGAGCCTCACTGCCCTACCATTTCCTACAGAAGGCTGTTCTTTGAGTTAATAGGGTTGAAAATGTCATTGTATCTCCAGCTTATGAGCCACTAACAAAATGAAATGGAGAGAGCTCCATTTAAACAATGACTGAAAGGATATTTACTGCTGCAAAGGAGAGTTCCAGCACGAACAAATTAGAATTGCCCAGTCTGGGGCACTAGAGTCATAGACAGAAATGAGATGGGGAAAATTTAACTGAGGGCCCACAGGATATAATAATACTCAGTGCTAGAGGAAGGAGGAGGTAGAAGAATAGCTGACCAAAAATGGTTAAGGCATCCTTGACGTCAAGGATTTCAAAATCAAAGGGGATGATTGGTTGGGCTCATCAGCTGAAATACTTTCCAGAAATTCTCCTAACTTTCTTGCCTCTGACTGTTCATGCTGTTCTTCAATTCTGGAGTGGACTTTGTCTCTTCCTCCCCCCATCCTTGAAATCTAGTTTATATTAGAGTTATTTATACATGTGAGTGAAATCTGATCCATATTTTAATTTGTATTATATTCATTTTGGACCAGACCAGTGATTTCATTAGTATAGGGGATTCCCAGGCAGCAAACCCCCCAGCTTTCAACCCAGATCAACCCTGTTTTACAACATATATTCTTTTTTTTATTTTTATTAAAATTTTTTACTTACAGAACATATGAGTAATTTTTCTACATTGACCTTTGCAAAACTTTCTGTTCCAAATTTTTCCCTCCTTTCCCCCACGCCCTCCCCTAGATGGCAGGTAGTCTAATACATGTACAACATATATTCTTAAGAGGCAATCTGATAGCACTGAGAAGTTAAATGACTTATCCATGGTCACACAGTAATTATCAAAGGCAGGACTTGCACCTAGATCTTTCTTACTTTAAGGCTGACTATCCACCTCACTCCATTGCATCTCTGTTTTCATATTGCAGGTGAATCAATAGCATTAATATAGCATAGGTTAGGAACTATAGGGTCAGATTTGGAGTCAGAAAGATCTAGATTCAAATTCTGACTCTAATTTATACTGCCTGTATGACAATGGACAAGTCACTTGTGCTCTGTGTGCCCAAATGGTATTTCTAAGTTGAAGAGCATATTATATCTCACTTCCAGTGGGGAAACTCTCTAGAAGTGAAATCATTAGTCTCCCCCACCAAAAATTTATGAACATGTCTAGATTATGGGGGCCTCAAGGACAAGGATTGTATCTATTTACTTTTAGGTCATCCTCTATGTCTCATTAATCCTTTAGTAAATGTTTGTGGAATAGAATTTGCTGAGCTCAGATTTAACCAAATTTGAAAATGGAGGAAGCACTCCCCTCTTGGGGGAGTGAACTTCCTAGGGTCACAGCAACTGTGGATAGCTTTTATAGACAATTACATGGGCACCAGGAGGGATGCAAAAAAAGCTACTCTCCCAACCTGGACTGAGCTAGACCAATACCTTTATTATTGATTGTGCTCACTATTGGCCCTCATTTTCAACTTGGACAATCAGACTGGATTATCTCTGTAAACTAAGGAAGCGCTTTTCTCCTGAATCAAGGCAGGGACTGAGGGGGTTGGATTAGACAGGCTTCTGCTTGTGAATTCTTTGATATCATGGTTAACTAGTTCACTATGGGGTAAGCTCATACATAAAAGTATTAAGGAGACCAAAAGGCTTTTAAAATGAAGACTGAGTAGATTTCCCAAATCCTCAGGATTTAAACCTCAAAGGTATCTTAGAAATAAATTAGTCATAGGATCATAAACCTATAGATGTGGACCTATCTAGCTTAATCTCATTTTACAGATGGGGAAGCCGAGGCCAGAGAGATTGAATTAGTTGTTCAAAGCCACACAAGTAATAAGAGAGAACCAAGATTAGACTGCATCTTATGACACCAAATCTGAAGCTTTTCTTACTCTACCATGTTGCCTTCAGTTGCCTGCCTTTTTGACCCATTCTTGCTTTTTCCTTTGCTGACTGGTCTCCAGTTTAAGCATAATTTCTTTCTCTCTGGGACCCCTACAAACTTTCTTCTTTTCTACTGTTATATGATGACTTTCTCAAGAGATATTTGACCCTATCAGAACTCTGCATAATTCTAGCTACCTGTTCTGGGCTATGTTTTTAAAGGTACCTTTTGGGGAATTTCTGACCAGAGAACTATTACTGTCAACTTTAGGTCTCTCTCGGGGTTCCTAGCACTTCTTGCTGGTGCTGATACTTATGTTTTGTCCTTAAAGGCCCCAGCCCCACATTAGAGTCAGGACAATTTCCATAAAGTTGGTATTCTTTCTCTCTCCTTCCTTTCTTCCCTCCTCCTTCCCTCCCCTCTCCTCTTCTGTATCTCTGTCTTTCCTCCTTCTTTGTTCCTGTCTCTGTCTCTGTCTCTTTCCTTCCTTACCTCTCTGTCTCTATTTCCATCTCTGTCTTTCTGTCTGTCTTTTCTCTTCCCCCCCTTTGTGGGTAGCCTTCATACTTTTGTATCACCTTTACATAATTTCATTTATTTTTCTTTTTCTAAAACGTTTTTTCTGAATATATATATATATATACACATATATATAATCCTTCCCCAAGAGTCATCTTTTCTAACAATTAAAAAAAAAGATAGAAAATACTTCTGGGTCACATGACCATGAGATGAAAGAGCAGCCTTAATCCCACCACTTCCAATCTTTTAAAATGTTCTCTTAAAAAACTCCTCCAAATAGAAATTATGTACAAGAGATACAGAAACTGTAACTGTATTTATAGGTCTAAGATACTAAGAAGCCTAGCAAGGTAAGAATGTGATGAATGAACAGCAGAGAAGACTAATTCCTACTGCATTCATTCAGTACAGAATAAAAATGAGAGGTTGGAACAAAATTTACTACATATCAGGGGTATCTAAAAAGCAGGATTTACAATCATTCTGTTAACCAAAAAGAAAAACAAAAATTCACAATGTAAGAAATGAATAAGGAAATTACATTATCCTGAAATGAACTATAGATAACAAAGCAACATCAACATTAAATGCATATACTCCAAATGTCACAAAGTACCAAGTTTTGTTTTCAAAGAGGACCAATGACGTTATAAGGGATTGTGTTGTCTTCTGTGTGAATTGGATTTAATTGAAGCAGAGATGCACAAAGTTCTAAGTCTCTCTTCCAGAGTCATTGAAATTCAGTGGCAAGATAAAAGTCAAGATGGCTGATGATGGCCCAGGATGTAATGGATGATCTTGGCACTTTTAATGTCTGACCAAGCTCTAAACACTTCACAGAACCTGCTTTAGCTGCTTTCATGACCATTGGTACAAATTGTTTTTATCCATCCATTCAACCTAGGAAGTCTTCACATTTTTGGGGTAGACACCTCCCCTGACTCACCAATGAGTTTGGTCTGTTGGTTGCTTTCATCCTGGTTTATCCTGTCTGTCCAGATGATTTTATCAGGCAGTGGCTGTTGCATGTGCTATATTTTTTTGGAGTCTCAGGTGAGAATGGGATGAAGATGGATAACAAAAGGTGGATGAGCAGTCCTGAAAAGAGCTCAGCAAGCCCCTACATTAATACTATTATTGTAACTACAGCTATGACTACAACTACAACTATAACAACTATTACTACTACTACTTTTTGTTTAGAGAGATTTAAGTAAAAGATGGTGGGTGAGGAGGGCAGTGAGATGCTGCTGTGGATAAAATTGCTGGATCTGGAGTCAAAAAGTTCCATTTTCTTGATTTTAAATCTTATCATTTCTTCCTTCAGTTTATTTTATAGATGAGGAAACTGAGGCAAACAGTTAAGTGACTTGTCCAGGGTAACACAGCTAGTAAATATCTGAGGCCACATTTGAATGAAGGTTTTCTTGATTCCAGACTTGACACTCTATCCACTGCACCACCTAACTGCCCCCAAAATATAATATATATTTATGCTGTCTCTCCCATAAAGAGAATGTAAAGTCCTTGAGGATAAGGACTATTTAATATTTGTCTTTGTATCCCTGCTACCTAGTATACTGCCTGATATATATATATAAGAAGTACTTAAAAATGCTTATTGATCAATAGTTTTGGTCCAGTGATTTCCTCCAGTTCTTAAAAAACAGCATTGATCTCTCTGATACTTACATGGGATTAGCCTTCTATTGTTCTCACTTCAGACCTTTGCACGGGAGTCTCTCCTTTGTCTCTTCTTACAGTCTCACTTGGTCTGGAACAGGCTGTGCTTTTGTTCTTGAGTTGATGCCTAAAGATGCATGAAAATAAATGGTATATTTTGTAAAATGGGTTCTCATCTCCTATGGTGAATGATTCTCAGAGTTGCTGCTGATACCTTTGGGAGTGAGTTTACCTCTATCCTGAATCTACTATAAGCAGATTCTTCCTACTGCTTTATTATCATATAGGGAATTTGGATTTTCATTTTTCATTAAAGTTTTTCATTAAAGCAGGACTTTTAAAAAAATTGAAAGGATTTTTTCATATATATATATACACACACACACACACACAGTTACAGTACTTGGGTCAGAGGACATAATGATATGAATTATATTTATTTATAATATTTATCTTTATAATATGTGTATATACACTCATGCATATCCATCCATATATACATATATATACATATATGCATTATCAAAGCTCAAAACTGCACTAAGACCTTCAGGACATCTTATATTTTAAAAATCACATTCCTGGCTTGACTACCTGAAGAGGACAACCAGGGTGGTTGTTTCCTGTCCATTTCAGAGAACAATTGGATATTTCCCCAGTGGCTTATGGGAAAACTTAGATCTTCTATATTTTCTAGGAGCACCAAGGGAACAGAAGGAGCCTTTTCTCTCTTAAAACAATTTTTTGTGAACTTACACATCATGATAACTTGTACATCATTCTTTTGTCGGAGGTCATCCTGACTAGCTTGGTTGTACAAAATTAATAAGAACTCAAACTTCTGTAGCCTTCCTTATGACAATCCTGTGAGACAGAGGGTATAAATATGATTAAGACCATTTGCAGATGAGTTAATTGAGGTTGAGAGTGATTTGCTCATGAACTTGTGTTGAGCAAGTACTTAAGTCCAGGTCTCCAAGTTTCAAGTCCAGAGGTGTTAAACCCAGGACAACATTCCCCTGGGTTTCAACCAGATTAAAATGTAATTTGGAAATAATTTAACAAAATAAATAAAAATATAATACAATAAAGATGTTAATATATGATTTTCTAAATTCATATACAGCTTTTTAGTGGTTTAGTGGCCCCACATTCTATTTGAAATCACTGTTTTAAACAATATTATACTGTAGCCTCTCAAAATATGGTAGAGATAAAGCAATGCTGAGCAACAACAACAATGTATAAATCACATCTAATCTCTGCTTTTGGATGTGATGAGATTGAAATCTTTTGGATCTATTAGTAATTGATGTAAAATTTAAGGTATTGGGAGATGGACTGATAAATCTTTTCTTTTTTGTGTGTTATAATTTCACAGATTGACCCACTTTGTATCCTTTTCACGTTCTTGTTACACTGCTATGTAAAAGAAATTCTTGGAGAAGTATGAAAATAGTTAATTTTAAATATATATAATGTGTCTTGATAATGGGGGGCAGGGAAAAAACCAGCAAGTGATCAAGAGACCTGATAGGAGGCTTCAAGAACCCTTTTTGAAGACCATATTTTGGGCTAACCTTGAACCTGAGGGGCTAATTGGCAAACAAAAGCCTCTTTGGCTTGGTCTGGCTAGTTTTCATGCATACCTAGAATAGTAACTTGCCATGTCTATCCCTGGTTTTTCTATGATACTCCCTCCATCCACCAAAGGTAGCCATCACTGCTAGCCAGTTTATCTAGGAAAGAACAAATGTGTTTGTATTAATTGGGCTTCAGAATCCAAATGGATTCTCTGTCCTTCTTCTCCCTCAGAAATTTGTATTTGATGAAGAAGCAAGTTTTTCCATTTTCAGAATAAAAAAGGGAAGACTGGTTTAGAAAAGCTATTTGAAGATGTCAACCTCTTGTGCGTTCTCTCCCCAGTGATCCCTATCTCTGGGGGGGAGTAGAATAGTATGATAAGCAACATCTTATGATGAAAAGCTCTCCCTTCTCCTCTCTCATTAGAAAGCTTACTTCATGGTGCTGACTTGCCCTGGGCCTGGCATAAAAGGGGATGAGATAGATATTTATATTTATCTTCTTATTTATTATTTAACTGGCCCCTTGTTTAAAGACTCCAGTTCTTGTTCACAATTTTAGTCCTTTTTTGAATTAAATTCAGTGACAGGCCTGCAAAACCATTCAGCAGGAAATAGCCCTAATATGTTTTGCAGACATCAGAAATACCCTGAGGAGAAAGTTAATGGGAGTGAACATAATAAGGCTTTTTGTGAGGAGGGAGATGTGGGATATATTTTATCTTAACAGTTTTCAACAAAGCCCCTGAAGGGTTGAGTTTTTTTTTTTTTTATGAGAGTAGGAGTTTTTCATTAAAGCAGGACTTTTAAAAAAATTGAAAGGATTTTTTCATACACACACACATGTATGTATCAGTCTGTATACATATACATACACATCTCATTCATATATAGTCCCCATTCTAACCCCAGCTTTTTGCTGATTGTCTCCCCGATTAAAGTGGTCCATCTTTGTTAAAGAAGGGCAGACATATGCCTTACAAAAAAACCTTTTTCTTCTCTATGTGAACTTACTTGGGGGTGATGATGGTGGTGGTTAAAGAAATACTTCCCTATAAAAAGACACTAAGAATGTGCGTGGTCCATTTGAGTGACCTTGGGGAATTCTTGATACAATTACAGATGGGAAGAGTTGGGACCCTGCCCAGGGAGGGATGAAGTCCATGTTCAGCAGATGTGGAGCTGAGAATAACCTGCCAGTCAAGGACTCCAGTGGAGGCTATCTTTGTGAATGTCATCACATAGATCCTACTAATGTGCTCCATACAGCCTGAGCAGACCCTCCTTGAATTCTTGCTCATGTGGGCGTAGGTTGGGCAAATTGCACAGTTTAATACAAATGATTCTTTTTGGGTTGATGGTGCTCATAACAATGAATCAACAAAAGGCAGCTACTTTTATCCACCTGGGGAATAGTCCTTTGAACATTTAGTATATATAAAAAAATAATAGCAGGACAGCAACTTGTCCCAAGATGCTTTCTCTTGGAACCTCAATTAAAAATGATGAGAACTAGAAAAAATAATAGTAATGTTGCCTTATTTCCCCAAACAAGGTGCTTAAGTTGACCAATTAGGAGCTCATTGTATGAATCCAGGTGAGATGTAATAAGGGATGGTGATGTAGGAGAAGAGAAGCAGCAGTGGAAGTGATGTTGTGGAGGAAAGAGTGATTCTAATGGCCATTAATAGAAATGAAGTCTTTCAAGGCTGCTTTCCTTTACAATATTGTAGTTACTGTATGCATTATGTTCTTGATTTTGCTCATTTTGCTTTGACTCAGTTTCCTTATCTATAAAATAGGGATAATAGCATCTTCTCAGAATTGTTGTGAGGATCATATGAGATATTTGTAAAGCACTTTGTGAACTTTAAAGTATTATATCAATATTAGTCTATATAAATATGTAAAGTCTATTATATACATATACATACATATACATATACATACACACATATATGTGTAAGAGAGAGAAAGATTTTTAATTGGTTGCTCCAGATCACAATGGCAGCAAATGGGGGGCAGCTTGGATTTGAACCCAGGATCTCTGCTTATGAACCCAGCACTTTTCCTACTGCACCACACTGTAGATTATAATTATAAAATAGTTATATAGATACATAGCTCAGGTGTGGTCCAAGATTAATCCAATGCAATTCAACAAACATTTATTAAGTGCCTGCTGTAATCAGTGCACTGTGAATTGTAATTATTTCAGGTTCAGTAAGGAAAGCTATCTATAATGAAATGTTAACAAATAGCATATCAAACCTATCTTGATAAATAGATGAGAATAGTATATGTTCAGCATATTTGTACATAACAAGATGCTATTAAAGTAGATTTAAAAATTATTGAAAATAGTTGGATATGTAGAGAAGGAAAGAAACAAGCAATAATTAAATACGGATTAAGTGTCAGGTACTGTTCTAAGCACTTTACAAATATTTTCTCATTTGCTATTTACAAAATCCCCTTAAAGAAGATGCTATTATTATCCTTTTTGTAATTGAGAAGACTGAGGGAAATAGCATTTACGTGACTGGCTTAGGGACATACAGTTGGCAAGTTTATGAATCTACATTTGAACTCAAGTTTTCCTCATTCCATCCATTGTGCCACCTAGTTCCTTTTACCTATGGCATAACATGTCCTTTTTCTTCATTCCCAAATCTCACTGATCCTATTGGACTATTGGACTATTGCATTGGAAATCAATTTTCCTCACAGGTATATTTGCAAAGGTGTATTTGATTCTTCCCAATCATTAGCACTTTTTCCATCTGAAATGACTTTTATATTTTTACTTGTGTACACATTGTATGCCCTTTCTTATCTCCCTTTGCCTTACCTAAGTAAATGTAAGGTTCTTTTTCTTTTGGTGTCAATTCCCAGTACCTAAAAAGGTATGTTGATTACAGTAGATGCTTAATAAATGTTTGTTGAATTGTATTGAATTAAGTTTGGATATCACCTGGGTTATCATGGGTCCCTAGTTATGGGGAGATCTTAATACTTTTTTTTTCCATTCTAAAATGATTGAATGGAAGGAAAAAATAACAAAAAGCCCAAGTGAGATAGAAGGAAATGGTCAAGAAAGATGAAGGAAGGTGAGAAATAGAGACACAAACCATCAGAGCTCAATTCTGCTCAGTTATTCTTGATGTTAGTGAGCAAGAATGCAAACAGATTTATTATTAAAACTCAGGCTTAGCACTGGGAATAATTTCATGGAAAGAATGACAAAATTGATTGGTTTATTCCTGAATAGTTTATTTCCAAAAGATTCTTTTGAGAGCGGAGGGGCAAAGAGTAAAATCTGATCCTTTTTATTTGTTAATAGGGATTTCACCATAGAAAAATGGTTTAATACACACTTCTTATGTTTCATTGCACATCCCTGTAGAGATAAAGCACTGGACTAGAACAAGTTGTTCCTTGCACCACAGGGGTGGCCATGAGACGTCTGATGAGAGAGCTTAAGGAATGATGGGAATCTGATAGTGCTATAGAAATCACCAAGACTAGGAAAGATTATTTTTTTGAAGGCAATTAGGGTGCCATTTCATGTGTGCTAATTGTATGAAAGAAAGCAGCTGGCACAATCTCCATAAACTTCCAGAGAATAAATCATATGTTTGGGCTTGGAAATAATAAAGGAAAGTTGAGCTGGGCCTTCGGAAACCATGCTTATGTGGGAAGTGTGCTTGCTTATTGTATTTCAGATATCTAGATTGGATAGCCCATGCCTCTTAAGGCACTTAGAAACCATGTGCAATTTCTAAATCTCTTTTAGTTATTGCATTTCACTGTAGAAAGGAGCATGAGAGATGAAGGAAGGGATGTGCTTTTGTTAGCACTTTTTCCTCCACCCTTTCCCTTTATTCATCTATCTATCTATCTGTCTGAATGTCTATCAATCTATCTATCTATCTGCATTTTAAGTACCAAACCATTTCCCTCCCTTCTTCCTTTCTCAACCTATACTAGAGAAGGCTACTTTTGCAGGTGAAACCATATTATATTTATGTCTATTTATAAGTTCTTTCTCTAGAGGCATGTAGCATCTTCCTTCATTACTCCTTTATCATTAATTTGAGTATTTATAATTATTGGAATAACTTGGTTGTTTATGATTATTTTTCAAACAATATTGCTGCTATTATATACAACATTCTCTTGATTCTGCTCACTTCACTTTGCATTATTTCATACAAGTCTTTCTATGTTTTATAAGGTCACTGAGCTCATTTCTTTCTTTAAAATTTGCTTATTAGTTTTTGACAATTATTTTTATAAGATTTTGATTTCCATTTTTTGATTTTTGATTTTTTTTTTTTTGCTGAGACAATTGAGGTTAAGTGACTTGCTGAGGGTCACACAGCTAGGAAATGTTAAGTGTATGAACCAGACTTGAACTCAGGTCCTCCTGACTTTAGGACTGGTGCTCTATCCACTGCGCCACCTAGCTGCCCCTTGATTTCCAATTTTTCTCCTTCCTTTCCCTCCCCACCTTTGATATAGGTTATACATGTACAATCATATTACAAATATTTCCATATTAGTCATATTATTAAAGAAGAATAAGAGCAAAAGGGAAAAACCACAAGAAAGAAAAAAACAACAAAAAAGTAAAAATAGTATATTTTGGATGTGGATAGTATTTTCCATAATGAGTCTTAGAATTGTCTTAGATCATTGTGTTGCTGAGAAGAGCAAAGTCTATCTATTTGATCATCTCACAATGTTGCTGTTAATGCATATAATGTTCTGGCTCTGCTCACTCCACTCAGTATCAGTTCATGTAAGCCTTTTCAGGTTTTCTGAAATCTGCCTACTCATCATTTCTTATGGAACAATAATATTCCATTATATTCATATCCCACAATTTGTTTAGCTATTCCCCAATTGATGGGCAGATCCTTGATTTCCAGTTCTTTGCTACTACAAAGAGGAGCTCATTTCCTTGTTAAAATTACTATTATTAAAACTTTTTATTTTATTTTCAAAGCAAATGCATAGGTAATTTTCAACATTCATCCTTGTAAAACCTGGTCTTCCAAAATTTTCCTTCCCTTCCCCAACCCCTCCCTTGGATGATAAATAATCCAATATTTGTGCAATTTCTCTATACATATTTCTACACTTATCATGCTGCACAAGAAACATCATATCAAAAAGAAAAAAATTAGAAAAAAACCAAAATGCAAGCAAACAACAACAAAAAGAGTGAAAATACTATATCGTGATCTACACTTAGTCCCCATTGTCCTTTCTCTGGGTGCAGGTGGCTCTCTTCATCACAAGGCCATTGGAACTGGCCTGAATCCTCTCATTGAAAAGAGCCACATCCATCGGAATTGATCATGCATAATTTTGTCGTTCCTGTGTACAATGATCTCCTTGTTCTGCTCACTTTACTTAGCATCAGTTCATGTAAGTCTCTCCAGGACTCTCTGAAATTATCCTGCCGATTGTTTCTTATAGAACAATAATAATCCATAACATTCATATACCATAATTTATTCAGCCATTCTCCAATTGATGGGCATCCACTCAGTTTCCAGTTTCTTGCCACTACAAAAAGGGCTGCCACAAACAGTTTTGCACATGTGGGTCCCTTTCCCTCCTTTATGATCTCTTTGGGATACAGGTCCAGCAGAGACACTGCTGACCAGTTGTCCTACATCCCCTCCAATATTTATTATTACCTTTTCCTGCCATCTTAGTCAATCTGAGATGTGTATAATGGTATCTCAGAGTTGTCTTAGAAATGGTTTCAATTTCTTCATCTGAAAATTGTTCATATCCTTTGACCATTTGTCAATTGGAGAATGGCTTGAATTCTTACAAATTTGAGTCAATTCTCCATACATTTTAGAAATGAAACCTTTATCAGAATCCTTGGATGTAAAACTTCCCCCAGTTTATTGCTTCCCTTCTAATCTTATCTGCATTGGTTTTCTTTGCACAAAACCTTTCTAATTTAACATAATCAAAATTATCCATTTTTCATTTCATAATGTACTCTAGTTCTTCTTTGGCCACAAATGCCTTCCTTCTCCACAGATTTTAGAGATAGACTATCCTTTGTTCTTCTAATTTGTTTATAATACCATTATGTCTAAATCATGGACCCATTTTGACCTTCTCTTGGTATAGAATGTTAGATATAGGTTAATGCCTAGTTTCTGCCATATTAATTTCCAATTTTCCCAGCAATCTTTGTCAAATAGTGAATTCTTATCCCCAAAGCTGGGGGTCTTTAGGTTTGTCAAATACTAGATTGCTATAGTCATTGACTATTGTGTCTTATAAAGTGGAACCTGTTCCACTGATCGACTACACTATTTCTTAGCCAGTATCAAATGTTTCTGATGACAGCTGCTTTATAATATAGTTTTAGGTTTGATACAGCTAGGCAACCTTCATTTGAATTTTTTTCATGTATTCCTTTGAAATTCTTGACTTTTGCTCTTCCAGATGAACTTTTCTATTATTTTTTCTAACTCTGTAAAATAATTTCTTGGGAGTTTGATTGGTATGATACTGAATAAGTAGATCAATTTAGGTAATACTGTCATTTTTATTACATTAGCTCAGCCAACCCATGAAGACTTGATAATTTTCTAATTAATTATATCTGACTTTACTGTGTAGAAAGTGTTTTGTTATTGTGCTCATACAGTTCCTGACTTTACCTTGGCAGGTAGACTCCCAAATATTTTATCTTATCTACAATTATTTTAAATGGAATTTCTCTTTGTATCTCTTGCTGCTGGACTTTCTTGGTAACATAAAATGCTGATGATTTATGTGGATTGATTTTATATCCTGCAACTTTGCTAAAATGGTGAATTGTTTGTAATAGTTTTTTAGTTGATTCTCTAGGATTTTCTAAGTATATCATCATATCATCTGCAAAAGTAATAATTTGGTTTTCTCATTATCTACCAGAATTCCTTTAATTTCTTTTTCTTCTCTTATTGACAATGCTAATATTTCTCATATAATATTGAATAGTAATGGTGATGGTGGGCAACCTTGTTTCATCTCTGAACTTAATGGGAATGGTTCTAGTTTATCCCCATTATGTATGATACTTGCTGATGGTTTTAAATAGATGCTACTAATTATTTTAATGAAAACTCCATTTATTTCTATGCTCTCTAGTGTTTTTAATAGGAATAGGTGTTGGATTTTGTCAAATGCTTGTTCTGCATTTATTGAAATAATCGTATGCTTTTGTTAGTTTGGTATTGATAGAGTCAATTATGCTAATGGTCTTCCCTAATATTGACCCAACCCTGCATTTCTGATATAAATCCTACTTGGTCATGGTGTATCATCCTGGGGATAACTTGCTATAATTTCTTTGCTAATATTTTATTTCAGATTTTTGCATCAATATTCATTAGGGAAATTGGTGTATAATTTTCTTTCTCTGTTTTGACCTTATCTGGTTTAGGTATCATCATTATATCTGTATCAGAATAGGAATTTGGTAGGACTCTTTCTTTCCCTATTTTTCCAAATAGTTTGCATAGTATTGGAATTAATTGTTCTTTAAATGTTTGGTAGAATTCACATGTAAATCCATTTTTCTTAGAGAGTTGATTAATAGCCTATTTGATTTTTTTTTTCTAAAATGGGACAATTTAAGTTATTTATTTCCTCTTTTCTATAAATCTGGGCAATTTATATTTTGTAAGTATTCATCCGTTTCACTTAGATTATTAGATTTATTGACATATTCTTGGGCAAAATAGCTCCTAATTATTGCTCTAATTTCCTCTTAATTGGTAGAAAATTCTCCCTTTTCATTTTATATTAACAATTTGATTTTCTTCTTTCCTTTTTCTGATCAAATTAGCTAAAGCTTTATCTATTTTGTTGGTGAGGAGCTCATTTCTTACAGTATCATATCACAATTATATACCACAACTTGTTTAGCTATTCCCCAGCTGATGAGTATCCACTCAATTTCCAATTCTTTGCCACCACAAAGAAAGTTGCTATAAATGTTTTAGATTATATAAGTCCTTTTTCTTTTCCTCTGATCACTTTGAGAAATGAACTTAATAGTAGCATTGCTGGATCAAAGGGTATAAATGATTTTATAACTCTTTGGGTATTATTTCACATTTCTCTTCAAAATGGTCGAATCAGTTCATAGGTCCACCAGCAGCATATTAATATCCCAATTTTTCCACATTCCTTCCAACATCTGTCATTTCCCCCTCCTATCATTTTAGCCAATTAGATAAGTGTGAGATAGTATCTCAAAGTTGTTTTAATTTGCATTTCTCCAATTAATAATTATTTAGATCTTTATTTTGAGTGATGAAAGATTTTTTCTTTGAAAACTGTTTATTTATATGCTTTGACCATTTATCAATTGGAGAATGATGCATATTTTTTAATTAAAGCTTTTTATTTGCAAAACATATACATAGGTAATTTTTCAACACTGACCCTTGCAAAGCTTTCTTTTGCAAAGTTTTCCCTCCTAACCCCCACCCCCTCCCCTAGATGGCAGGAAGTCTAATACATGTTAATTATGTTAAAATATTTGACAGATTGAATATGTGTATACATATTTATCATACATAGTTATCTTGCTGTACAGGAAAAAAAAACCTGAGAAGGAAAACATAATGTAAGCAAACATCAATAGAGAGTATGAAAATGTTATGTTGTAGTCCACATTTCATATGCCTCTCTCTGGGTGACTTCATCACTGAACTTCATCACGGGAACTGGTTTGAAACATTTCATTGTTGAAGAGAGCCATGTCCATCAGAATTGATCATCATGTGGTCTTGTTGCTGTGTACAATGATCTCCTGGTTCTGCTGATTTCACTTAGCATCAGTTCATGCAAGTCTCTCCAGACCTCTCTGAAATCATTCTGCTGGTCGTTTCTTACAGAACAATAATATTCCATGATATTCATATACATAGTTTATTCAGCCATTCTCCTATTGATGGGCATCCATTCAGTTTCCAGTTTCTTGCTACTACACTGTCACAAACACTTTTGCACATGTGGGTCCCTTTCCTTCCTTTAAGATCTCTTTGGGATATAGGAACAATAGAAACATTGCTGGGTCAAAGGGTATGCACAGTTTGATAACTTTTTGAGTGTAGTTTCAAACTGCTGTCCAGACTGGTTGGATCCATTCACAGTTCCACCAACAATGTAGAATGATACATATTCTTATAAATTAGACAAAGTACTATATGTATTTAAAATAGGAGATTTTTTATCTGAGAAATTTTCTATGAAATTTTAACCCCAATTTTTGGCTTTCATTTTAATCTTAATCGCATTGGTTTTATTTGTACAAAACTTTTTTTTAAAAAAATTAATGTAATCAAAATTATCAATTTTACATGTTGCAATGCTCTCTGTCTCTTGTTATTCATAACTCCTTCTCCTATCCATAAGTCTGATAGGTAATATGAAGAAAAAATGAAAAGGACTAAACTAAAACTTTTTACCTTGAGACAATGTAGAATGACTTAGGAGGGAAGGTGCTTTTGAGCAAGGAAGAATTTGTTTGAGAGGTAAGCATTTGCACATTTTGTTCCTGAAGGAGACCAACAACCTCAGAGCTTAGGTTTCCTCAAAAGAAAACTTTTGCTGATCCAAAGCCTAGGGTCATCTTAGTGAAATACCTTTGTAGTTCTCCCATTGAAAAGAAAACATTTCTACAAAAGAGAGCTCAGCCCAGCCAGCCCAGCTAGCACTAGCCCCTAAATGGACAAATATTGTAGCTGCCCATTGAAGAACAAATCCAGAAGACCAGTGGGTCAATCTGTACATCTGAGATATTTTGCCCAAAGAAATGTCCAGTGGTTGAGCAACTTGTTTAGGGGCAGAGTGACCAACCTGCTCCTGTCCAGTCCATTCCCAGAATCTTACTGGAGAAGTCTAGAAATAGCAGAACATGGTGAAGGATGTCCAGCTAGCCAACCAACAGATTGGCTCAGCCACTCAGTATATACTCTATTGGGAACATGTTTCTAAGCTACCAATCTAACAGAGACAGTGTACCTTACAAAGAGATATCACAATTGAAAAGTTGAATGACTTATGATGAGTTTCCTGAAAACCTTAAAAAGGTTTCAGGTCCTTTAGAAAGGACATTGAATTCCAGTTTTAGAGTTGTGAGTTTCTTTGGTTAAGTATGTCTCCCACACTTACATCCTATAAATAAGAAGTTTGTATCCCTTCTTAGCCCATTCTGGACTCTGAGTGTATTTGTGGGAGAATGTAACTGGTTTGGGAAGAAATGTTTTGTAACTATTGCTCTTGCTACAAAATTTTAGTAAATGCCTTTGCTAAGGAACTAAGTCTACTGACTGATTGATTGTTAAGGGATAGCTCATTGATAGGAGTCACAAACTATTATTTAGAATAGTCCAATTTGGGGTTACCCAGAACTCTGGGAGTAATAACAGCTACTCTTAGGGACTCAACCTGCCTCAGGATGATGTGAATTGGACAAGTGAACCCTAAGGGAATATCTCCTTAGCCAGATTTCACTTCTGCCTCCTTTACTACCATCTGTTGATATTTTCCTTTCTTCATCATTTTCTGTAGTTGTCAGCCACAGGTACTCCTAACACTTAAACCAAGGAAACTGATGTTTCATTTTGCCATATTTATGAAGGTTTTTCTATCTCTTGTGATCTTTCTTCTTTTTCAGTAGAACGTTCCCTTTCAGCAATTTCTAGATATCATACGTCTAGAACTTTCCTTTCCAGCAATTCCTTTTTCTCCCCTACCATGTACCTTTGACCATAGCATCCTGAGAAATGAAATTTTCATCAATTACATTTAGTTGTATACTCTCTGCCTTCCTGTTATCCTCTCCTTTCCTATGCAAATGTGGAAAAGAGGTCTGAGCCATCTCTTTTGACTGTTGAGATTAGATTGCTGTAACCTTTCCCCAATGCTTACTACACTTCATAGTTTCAAAAGGACAATAATATTCCCTCTGAATTATTTCGAAACCCCCTCTCACATGAGTGGACTTGATCCCTAGAAGGTGGTTGACTATTTCTCCCCTCAGGGCTTTAGAAGTAACACTAGGGTTATTCTAGTACTGTCAGTGGCATAATACAGGCAAGAATTAATTAGCCATTTAGAAAGGGTAATTGATTAAAGTTCCTTAGTAAGAATAGTTGCTATAAAACATTCATCCCCCCAAAAAACCTGGGCCATATTCTCCTCCGAATGCACACATTGTCTAAGACAACAGTGGGCACCAACTGAAAGTACATAGAAAGAACACAGGTGGCAATTCCTAGATGTCCTTTCATGAATCCCTAGCCAATATTCTTTTATGGATAAAGGATACATGTAGCTTAAAGTTGCTCCTCTTCTCATGAGGTTGCTTTGTGCATCTGTGTCTGGTTTGTCTGAAATGATTGTGGTTTCTCCTATATGTCTCTCTTCTTTGAAGACATGATCAATGGACAAGAGAAAGAAGCAACATGGAGTAATAGATTCCTGAAGGTCTTGGATCAAATCTTGTCTTAGATACCTTCTAGCTAGGGAAAGTGGCTCTGGGAAAATCTCTCAACCTTTTTTTTTTTCTGAGATTCCTTGTTTGTAAAATGGGAGAGTTGCACTTGATGGCCATGGAGGTCCTTTACAACTCCCAATATATGATCCTATGATAAGAGTGATTCCTTCTCAGGGGACTGACTCAAGGTGAAGTCAGGTTTAATAACTGAAATCTTCTACCACTTTATTGGACTATGGATTAAACTTACCAATGAACTGATCACTATTTTATATATATATATATGTATATATGTACATATATACATATATATATATATATAGGTACAATAGGCCACAGAGATATCCTCTCAGCCAATTATATATTTTCTTTCTTTAACTAAACAAAGAAATTTATATCTCATAAAGAAGTCATGGTGTATAATCTAAATAAATCATCTTGTTTACACATTTGAAACTTTATCAAGTCCATTGATTGATTGGTTTATAGGCATGGGGGATGTTCTTAAAAGAATATCTAAGAAAGGACCCTTTGGATTAATTTAATGTGTGTCAGCAGGGAGATGATTCTTGGTTCATACAGTGCATTTGAAAACTTTATAATTTTTGTGCTTATATGTAGGAGATTATTGTCTGGCCATATATTTAAATGCTTTGAAAATTAGTGTGAAAAACTAGTTCTGGCTTTTTTGTAAAGATTTGTGACTCTGGAGACATTTTGAGGCATACCATTTTTACATTATTTAGTGCTGGGACTGATGAGCTTCCTGTCACTCTTAATTTATGCCTCTTGGTTTCCTTAAAGAACCAGCTGGTTTGTTAAAAGAAAAAAAAAGGCAGCAGCATTGGGGAAGTCAAAAGATGTCAGTCATAGCTTTCTTCCTTCTTGCTCAAGTTCTACTGAAAAGGAATCTGACATATGACATGTGCAGAGGCTGACTCATGTTCATAATTGAATTTAGTGGTGTTTATGTTCAATTAGAACATTCTGGTGGGTATAAAATCAGATGTGTAAAGCATCTTAATTTTGAGAAAGGTACTTTTAAAATCAAGAATGTCCATATGATATTGGCTGTATTCAACTCTCTACTATAACATGATAGTTTGGTGTAATGAACTAAGTGTTAGATTTAGAAGCAAGAGATTCCTGACTCTAAAGCCTACCACTGAAGACCTTATTAGTATGTTCACACAAGAAATCACTTAACTCTCATATGTTTTGTAAATAAAAAGCTTTATTAAAAAAAAGAAATCACTTAACTTTCTCTCAACCTGAGTTATCACATTAATAATAAGGGGATGATACTAGCAGGTTTTTTTTAAATCCTACAAGGTTGTAGGGAGGATCAAATGGAATCTTATATCATAAGTACTTTGAAACAAAGTATTATTTAAACACTATGCTGGGAATTTCAAAATTTTTAGTGCAGTATTTTTGTTATTAAAGCTCAAAACTATACTTCTGAGAAGCCCTGAATATTTAAAAGTTTATTATTATATATTAGTTATATTTATTATATATGTTATATTTATATTATAATTATATTATAAAGCTCAGAATGCCAATTCTTGGTGTGGTGATGGGTTCCCCTTGCAATAATTCCACAGTACCCATAATAAGGTTGGGAATTAGGAAGCACTGCTGTATACTGTAACTATAGTGGTTGGAATGCTGGGCTCGGAGTCAGGAAGCTATGACATATTCAGTCAATTCCCAGATCCTGTAATTTCTCTCTACACTGCATCTCTCCTATGTATTCTCTTCTTTTCATTCATATAGCCCCTTTCTATTTCAGGCTCTCCTTGCCTATAGTTTTTCAGGCAATTCTAATTCTTCTTTTCTCCCAGCTCTCCTCACTCTAATCCATTCTTCACTTAAGCTGCCAAAGTGATTTTCTTAAAGCATAAATCTGACCCTGCCACCTTTCCCCAATTTCCCAATAAACTCCAGAGGCTTGCTAGTGCCCCCGAGATTGGATATAAAAACCCTTTGTTTGGCATTTAAAACTCATCATGATGTTTCCTCATTTTAATCTTACATTCTACTGCTCTTGCCAAGCCCACAATCCAGCCTTGCCAGCACACTATTTCTCACAGAACTCTGCTTTCACATTGGCTTTCTCCATACCCAGAATATTTTCTTTGCTGACTTATGAGACTTAGAATCTCTGGATTCCTTTAAGATTAGTTCAAGTGTCATCTCCTCTGGAGACTATTTCTTTTTATAAACTTTTTCTCCCATTAGAACATAATCTCCTTGAAGGCAGGGACTGTTTTGGCTGCTACTGCTTCTTTGTTCTCCTTCTCCTCCTTCTCCTCTTTCTTTCTTTCTTTCTTTCTTTCTTTCTTTCTTTCTTTCTTTCTTTCT
>JAJPUD010002478.1:78706-133706 GCA_023553655.1 Myrmecobius fasciatus | reverse complement strand
AGAGAACAAATGAATACTTTACAAGGAAGTAAAGAAAAGATGGATACTCATGAATATAATTTCTTCTACTAGTATATATTTATTAGTATATGTATATGTATATATGTATATATATATATGTATATATAGATATACTTTCTTGAACTGGTATTTGTTATATATTTTGAATCCTCTCTAATATTCTGCTGGGCACATGACAATATTCTCTTTTGTTTTGTTTCACTTTGTTTTGTATTCCTTTTCTGTCTTTCTTTTCTTATTCTGTTTATTTAAAGAAAATAAATTTGGAAAAAAACCTTTTTTAACCATCTAAGTCCTACATAGGGTACTAAATGATTCTCTAGATGAGTGATTCTCATTATGAAAATAATATTCACTCCATAGAGGGAGAGAAGAGAAAACCCACAAGCAAAGATTACATTGCAAAAGGTATTTATTAGAGCATATTCTTTTCAGCCATACAAAGCTGAAAAAGGACTACTGAGTCAAGTTAAATGAAATCAAGTCAAAAATCATTTATTAAGAACCTACCAGGTGCCAGACATTATGCAAGGCACTGCATGGCACAAAGAAAAACAAAAAGCCAAATCCTGGACTTCAAGGAGCTCAGTCTAATGGGGATGTCTCCCCAACATGCAAAAAAAATAATGTATTACAAAGATAGGCCCAAAATATTAATTAATATTAAATATTGATGTTAAAATATTAATTTAAAAAATAAATTGTATTCTTTTGTTTTATATGGTCCAATTTTTCTTCTGAATCCCTTTCTCTCTTCCTTGCCAAAGACCCATCCCTTAAAACAAAGAATTTTTTTTTATTTGCAAAACATATGTATGGGTAATTCTTCAACATTAACCCTTACAAAGCTTTCTGTTACAAATTTTTCCTCCCTACTCCCTACCCCTCCCCTAGATGGCAGGATATCCACTACATGCTAATTATGTTGAAATACTTGACAAATCAAATATACATATATATACTTCCACACTTATTGTTGTGCAAGAAAAATCATATCTACAAGAAAGAAAAATCAGATAAAGGAAACATAATGCAAGCAAACATCAATAGAGGGCATGAAAATGTTATGTTGTGGTCCACATTTCACATCCCTCTCTGTGGGTGTATATGGCTTTCTTCAGTGAACAATTGGAAGTGGTTTGAAACATTTCATTGTTGAAGAGAGCCATGTCCATCAGAATTGATCCTCATATACTATTGTTGTTGCTGTGTATAATGATCTCCTGTTTCTGCTCATTTCACTCAGCATCAGTTCGTATAAGTCTCTCCAGGCCTCTCTGAAATCGTCCTGCTAGTCAAAACAAAGAATTTTTTAAAAAAGAAAAAGAGGAAGAAGAGATGAGTTATATTCCCATTCTCTTCCCCCCCCCAGCAAAATTGATCAACACATTAAAAAAATTGGCACATGCTGTTTGACACTCGTGGATTCCCAACTTCTGCTAAGGAGTGGGTAGAGGGATTTTCTCATGTGTCTTTCTCAGGCCCAAGTTTTTTCTTTATAGTTTTATAACATTCATTTTTTTAAAAAAATTGTTTTGTGGTAGCATTTTTTCCTATTTGCATTATTATAGTCTCTCTTTCTCTGTGTATACATCTATCTAGCTATCTATCTATACACATACACGCATACACATATCTATGTATATATGTCTATATGTGTATAGATATAAACACTCATATGTATATAGATATGTGTGTGTATATGTATATATTTTTTTCTTGGCTTTGCTTCATTTTGAATTAGTTCATATAAATCTTTCCACTATTCCAAGAATTTCTTGTAGCATGATAATACTCCATTATATTTTACATATAATAATTTGTTTAGCCATCTCTTAATTGATGAGCATCTGCTTTGTTTCTAGTTCTTTGCTACCACAAAAAGGGTCAAATAAACATTTTGGTGTATATATGAAACTTTTTTTTTCTCCTAGCAATAGAATCTCTGGGTCAAAGTGAATGGATATTTTAGCCATTTTATTTGTATGATTACAAACTGCTTTCCAAAGTAGTCATACTTATTCACAGTTCCACCAACAATACATTTGTGTGCCCATCTTTCCACAACTCATCCAATGTTTATTATTCCCATCTTTTGCCACCATTGCCAATTTGCACTGTTTTATTAAAAAGTTACTCATGCCACTAGAAACATGTTTAATACTTAAGCTGGTGAAGTAGAATTGGGTGAGAAAGAGACATTAGGCATTTGCAATTTTGTTGTTGTTGTTTTTGCTGAGGCAATTGGGGTTAAGTGACTTGTCAGGGTCACACAGCTAGGAAGTTTTAAGTGTCTGAGATCACATTTGAATTCAGGTTCTCCTGACGTCAGGGCTGATGCTCTATCAGCGCTACCTAGGTATCCAGCTATACCTAGCTGCCCCCATTTACAATTTTTTAAAACTTGTAATCAGGTTTACTGTATTAGTCCAGTTAATTCACATAACTTATGTTTCTTCTTGGTATCTCAGTTTATACCTCTGTAAAATCTAAAGGAAATTGATAAGGAAGAGGTATCAAAAATAGTGTGTCCCAGGTGGTAAGGAGCCTTAAGATCATGTCATCTGAGGTACAGTTGAAGAATCTATAGGATGTCTAATCTAGAGAAGAGAAGGCTGAGAAGGGCCAAGATGACTGAGTAAAGGTGAGAAGAGAAGACTTAAAAGAGTTACAATTATATTTAAGCATTTGGAAGATTGCTATTGGATTAGATGCCCTTTGAGCTTACTTCCAGCTATGGAATTTAATCATATTTTTTCATTTTTTAATTTCTTCTTGCCTAACAAAGTGCCCTATATTTGGTTATTTAGTAAATATTTTTTTGAATTAACAAATTAACAAATGATTTAGTGTATAGAAGGATGAGTTATATTTATCTTTGTATCATTTATAGCTCTCAGTAATGCCTTATACAGGATTTCATGCCTTGGGGTATAGATATGGTCTAAGGGACAGAAAATAGTAAAAAAAAATAAAAAAAAAAGTATTATCAAGCTTCTTCTGATCTTGTGACATAGATTGGTGTTCTCTAAGACATTTGAGGGCAAGTCAGTCACATAGTACCCCTCAGTGAAAAGAATTCTCAAATTCATCAACTGACACAAAAGAAAGGAATAAAAATACTTCATTACCATGTTGTATCATTATAGTGAAGGGACAAACAGACTTCATTATCCTGTTGTATGATTATTATAAAGGGACAAACATCATTACTATATAATATCACTGTGATGAAGTGGCTATCTTCCCTGTTCCTGTTCCAAATATTATATAGGTCTGCATACACAAATGAGATGAGGGCAAATTTTCAGATGTAGGTTGTTGAAGCCATGTGACTTCCTATGTGCTGGCTGGGTATGGCTCCAATATGGGAGGATGGTTTGTATAATCATGGGACCAATGATGTCAGCTGCTGCCTTCACTTCTGGTTATTTTGACTTTTTCCCCTCATCAATTTTACTGCCTTCCTTTCCATACCAACATGTATAGAATAAGTATTTGTTGAATAAATGAATAAATGTGCTTATTCATTTATTCAACAAGCATTTATTAAACACCTACTTATATTTCAAGTACTATGTTAAGTGCTTTGGATACAAATATAAAAATTAAACCCGTCTCTTATCTAACTCAGTTAATCAAGAAATTTTATTGCATTCAATCAAATAGTATGAATATAGATAAATAAATATAGAATAGTCAAAGCAATTGCAGGGATAGGGAAGCACTGGCAAAAAAGTGAATCAGGATATATTCTGTAGAAAAGGGCACTTGCGTCTCAAAGGAAGTTAGAGATTATATGACATGGGGGTTGAGGAGGGAATGCATGCCCTTTTGAGTATGGGGGAACAGCCTGCAAAAAGATATGGAGATGTAATATGAACAGTTGTATGGGGAACTTCAGATAGGCTAATTTAGATAAAATGTAGAGAGCACAGAAAAGAATAATGTAAAATAAATCTGTAAAGGTAATTTGGAGCCAGGTTATAAAGTGATTACAATGTCAAATAGGGAAGCTAGCATTTATCCTGGAGGCAATTGGGAACCTTTGGAGCCTCTTAAGCAGAGTAGTGATATGGTCAGACCTATGCCTTGGTAAGATCAGTTTATTAGCTGGGCAAAAAAAATGGAGTGGAAAGAAGAAAGACTGGATGATTAGAGGTGATGAAGGCCTGAGCTGTGATGGTGGTTGTGTGAGTGGAGAGAAAAGGAGAGATGTAAGAGATGTTTATGAAGTAGGCTCAACAAAGACTTGGCAACTCATTGGAAATGGTGAGAGAGGGAAAGGCCAGTGAAAATGAAGAGTTAAGGATGACTCTTAAATCTTGAACCTAGAATTGATTAGAATTGACTAGAAGCATGATGTTAACATCTATAGAAAGAAGGAAGTTCAGAAAAAACATGGGTATAAGGAGAAAGATTGTGAAAACATATTTCCAAATTTATTATATGTATTATTATATTATATAACATAAGATAAGAATTATAGTATATTATATACAAATTCCATTTTTTTAAAATACTGAGTTTGAGATGCCTATGGAACAACCATGTGATATACAATAAATATTTAGATATAGAGGTTTCTAGTTTAAGAGAGAGATGAGAGCTCAGTGAATGAATTTTGGTATCTATAACATATATATTGTAACTAAGGGCAGAGCCAATATAGCAGAGAGTAGATAGGACTTTGAGCTCTTCCCTCAGATCAACATTAGATCAAGCCTCTGAACTGATTTTGGAGTATCAGAACCCACAAATATTTAGAGTGTAACAAATTTCCAGTAGAAGATATTTTGGAAGAGCTTCAGAAAAAATCTGTTTTGACAGGATACAGGGAGGGGAGGAGGAAGGAAGGAACGAGGCCCATCACAGGCACAGTGCAGGGACCCAGGCCAATGTGATATCCATGTGCTAGTGGAATCTATTGGGAGGCGGTTACCCAAAATACAACAACGTTGGCTACTCTGTCCTAGTTCAGAAGCCAGTGGATCAGCAGACCAGCTGTGAGACATCTATCACAACTGCAAAAGCTGAATAGTGAGCCCTTAAACCCCAGAATAATGCAGGACTTAGCCATGCCCACCTAGCATGGAAAGGAAGTCAGCAGTACTGGCCCCAGGACAGCATGAAACAACTGTCACTTGTAGAGAAAACTTGGAACAATCTCCCCTTTGCTGTAAGAGCAGATCACAACCTTTAAAAATGTGCAAAAAAGCAAAAAGAGCTCTGACCATGGATAGTTTTTATGGAGACAGAAAAGAGCAGACCTTAAACCCTGAGGACACTAAAGATAAAACGTCTCCGATGAGGCCCCAAAGGGTGATATGAATTGATCTTCATCTCACAAGGCTCTCTTAGAATAATTTTAAAAGAATCTTAAAAGAGAGTTAGAAGAAAAATGAGGAAAGGAAAGGAGAGCTTTACAGGACAGTTTGGAAAAGAAAACAGAGAAATTATTTGAAGAAAATTCCTTAAAAATAGATTTAGCAAAATGGAAAAAGCATATAACTCCTTGCAAAATAGATTTGATAAAATGGGGGAAAAACCAACTCATTGAAAAACAGAATTTGTGAAGTGGAAAAAAAAAATCCAATGAACAAAACAACTCATTTAAAAGTTCAATTGGCCAAATGCAAAAATAGATAAAAAAGCTAAATGAAGAAAATAATTCACTGAAAATTAGAATTAAATAAATGAAAGCAAATGACTCAATGAAATATCAAGAATTAGTCAAATAAGCCAAAAAAAAGAAAAAAAATAGAAGAAAATATAAAGTACCTCACTGGGAAAACAACTGACTTGGAAAATAGATCCAGGAGAGAAAATATAAGAATTACTGGACTACCAAATCTTGATTTAAAAAAAGCCTAAACAACATGTCTCAGGAAATCATCAATCTGCCCTGATGTCCTAGAACTAGGGGGTAAAATAGTCATTGAAAGAATTTCGCCTTCTGAAAGAGATTCCAAAATGAAAACTCCAAGGAATATCATAGCTAAATTTCAGAATTATCAGATCAAGGAGAAAATATTCCAAGCAGCCAGAAAGAAACAATTCAAATATTGAGGAGCCACAGCCAAGGCTACCTAGGACTGACCCAGCGGCTTCCACTTTAAAGGACTGAAGGACTTGTAAAATGATATTCCAAAAGACAAAGGAACTTGGATTAAAGCCAAGAATCAACTATCCAGCAACATTAAGCATTATCTTTCAGGGAAAAAGATGGATAGTTAATGAAAAAGGTGAATTTTATTTATTTTTGATGAAAAGACCAGAGATGAACAGAAAATTTGATTTTCATATACAGAACTCAAGAGAAGCATAAAAAGGTAAAAAGAAAAGAAAAACATAACTATTTCTTTTAAAAGTTAAAAAGTTTACATTCCTATATGGGAAGATGACATGTTTAATTCTTGAGAACTGTATCTCTGTTGGGGATATACTTAGAGGGTGTAGATATAATTTGATTTTATTGTGATGATATAAAAAAGAAACTAGAGGTGAAAAAGGGATTGTCCTGGAAGAAGAAAAAAATGAAGGTAAAAATGGGTAAATTGCACCTCATGAAGAGGTTAAAAAGATTTATTACAATTGAGGTAAAGAAGGGAGGGGGTAAGCATTATGTGAACCTTACTTTCATAAGATTTGGCTCAAAGAGAGCCATATTTAATTTCACAGAAAAGCTTGTCTTACCCTATAGAGAAGAAGAAGAGGAAAGAGGGGGAGCTAATAAAATGGAGAACAGAATGGAAGAGGAAAGGGATAAGAAAGGGGAAGAGGCTATAAAAGGGGAGGGCTGTTTGAAGGAGATGGTGGTCAGAAGCAAAACATTGGGGATTAGGGAAAGGGGAAAGGAAAGATAAAAGCATAACTTGGTGAAAATAAGATGGTAAGAAATATAGTTAGTAATTTTAACTGTGAATGTAAATGGGATGAATTCTCCCATAAAATAAGAGAAGTGGATAGCAGACTGGGTTAAAAGTCAGAATTCTACAACATGTTGTTTACAAGAAACACATTTAAAGCAGAAGTGATGCATATAGAGTAAAAGTAAAAAGTGGAATAGGCTAGGTTTACATGACACAATAGTCAATGACTATAGTAATCTAGTGTTTGATAAACCCAAAGATTCCAGCTTCTGGGATAAGAATTCATTATTTGACAAAAATTGCTGGGAAAATTGGAAATTAGTATGGCAGAAACTAGGCCTTGACTCACACCTAACATTCTATACCAAGGTAAGGTCAAAATGGGTTCATGATTTTGACATAGTGATACTATAAGCAAATTAGAAAAAGAAAGGATGATTTATTTCCTAGATCAGTGGAGAAGGAAGAAATTTGTGACCAAAGAGGAACTAGAGTACATTATGGAATGAAAAATGGATAATTTTGATTATGTTAAGTTTAAAAGCAAACAACGTACAAACAAAACCAATGAAGACAAGATTAGAAAGGAAACAATAAGGTGGGAAAAATTTTTTCATCCAAGAGTTCTGATAAAGGCGTCATTTCTAAAATGTATAGAGAATTGACTCAAATTATGAAAACAAAAGCCATTCTCCAATTGATAAATGGTCAAAGGATAAGAAAGGACAATTTTCAGATGAAGAAATTGAAACCATTCCAAGTCATATGAAAAGATGCTTTAAATCACTATTGATCAGAGAAATGCAAATTAAGACAACTTTGAAGTACTACTACATACCTCTGAGATTGAATGAGATGACAGGAAAAAGTAATGATGAATGTTGGAGGGCATATAGGAAAATTGGGACACTAATCCATTATTGGTGAAATTGTGAACTGATCCAACTATTCTAGAGAGCAATATGGAACTATGCCCAAAAGTCTATCAAACTATGCAAACCCTTTTAATCCTGCAGTGTCTCTTATGGGACTGTATTCTAAAGAGATCATAAAGGAGGGAAAGCGACTCACATGTGCAAAAAATGTTTGTGGCAGCCCTTTTTATAGTGGCAAGAAACTGGAAATTGAGTGGATACCTATCAGTTGGAAAATGGCTGAATAAGTTATGGTATATATTTTTCTATAAGAAATGATCAGCAGGATAATTTCAGAGACTTACATGTTCTGATGCTAAGTGAAATAAGCAGAACCAAAAAATCATTGTACACAGAAACAATAATATTATATGATGATCAATTCTGATGGATGTGACTTTTCAACAGTGAGATTATTCAGGTCAGTTCCAATAGTCGTATGATGAAGAGAGCCATCTACACCCAGAGAGAGGACTCTGGGAACTGAGAGTGGATCATGATATAACATTTTCACTCTTTTTCTTGTTATTTGCTTGCATTTTATTTTCTTTCTCATTTTTTGATCTGATTTTTCTTGTTCAGCATGATAATTGGAGAAATATTATAGAAGAATTGTGCATATTTAACATATCAGATTACTTGTCATCTAGGAGAGGGAGTTGGGGAAGGGAGGGAAAAAATTTGGAAAACAAGGTTTTGCAAGGGTGAATGTTGAAAATTATGTGTATGTTTTGAAAATAAAAAGCTTCAAAACAATAATAAAAAATAGATTGTAACTGAATCTATAGGACTCTTGGTAATAAGATTACTAAGGATACTATATAAGAAGAGAAGAAGAGAGGATCCAGATGCAAGTCCTGGTGCATAAGTGCAGGGAGAGAGTGGACAGTGATCTAGTATTGAAGACTAAGGAGGAAAATTAGTGCACAAGAATTTAATGAAAACTCATGGAGCCTAGAGTATCCAGGAAGAGGAAGTGGTCAGTAGTACTAAAGGTTGCAGAGAGGTCAAGTAGAACTGAAAAAAGGTCATTTGATTTGGTTATTGAGATGATTAGTAATCTTGGAAAGAATGGTTTCAGTTGACTGGTGAGCTCAGAAACCAGATTTCAAAGGACTGGAGAAGTAAAAGAGAGAGAATAAACTAAAACAAGTACAGATGGCTTCTTCAAGTTTGACTGGGAACAAAAGGAGGTCCCTGGGACAATGGCTGGAAAAGATGTTAGGATATGAAGACTTTTGTAGGGGAAGCTTTGGAAATTGTGTGTGTGTGTGTGTGTTTGTGTGTGTGTGTTTGTGTGTATGTGTGTGTGTATGTGTGATTCTTGACTGGTTGTGGGCAGTAGGGAAGGAAACTATAGATAGAACAAGGTTGAAAATTAGAGAGAAAAAGGGAATAATTGCTGGGGTAAATTGCTGAAGAAGGGAAGACATGGGATCAAGTTTTAGCTTTGCTTCAGACTGAAGGAGAAGAGAGATGGGGATGAGTTTGAGAGTTTTTGAAATAGAGAATAAAGAGAAAGAGGGATCTTATAATTTTCAGCTGTGTAGGAAGTAAGGTCCTCTACTGAGAGAGTGGAGGGGGATATAGTGGGAGAAAAGGAAAAAAGTGAGACCAGCCTCTATAGTGTGTGTGTGTGTTTGTGGAGGGACACAGGCTTGGTTAAGGAAGAATAAAAAGATTAGATAATGAATCTGTTTATGTACCTTTGGTATAGGGATGGACCTTATATTTTCTCTATGTCAGTAATTTCTCTAGCAAAAATGGAGTGGAGAATTAATTGGTGCTGATGTTGTCATATTTAGGAAGCAGTCTAGCATGCTCAGAGAAAAGGAATGGTATTATCTGATGTTTTAAAAATGGCTGATTGCTCAAGGATATCAGTGGCCTTCATGTCACTTTGGAAATATAAAGGTTTAAAAGAATGTCAGATGTGTTCAGCATCATTATCCAGGAATCCAAGTCACCTCAGACTTACCCTTGCAGAGAACAGAACTGACTCATTAATGAGAAGTGCTTGGTTTGGGTACTGAGATGTTACTGAGATGGTCAATGGCTCTGTCAGCTGAAGTCTAGCATAGGCTGAAACCTATTCATGACTAAAACAGGCATCAGATAGCTTACACATTTAAGTATTATCTCATAGATGGTTGTTGTTTTTAAGTCATTTGTATCTAATTCTTTATGACCTCATTTGGGGTTTTCTTAGCAAAAATACTGAAGTGGTTGGCCATTTGCTTCTCTAGTTCATTTTACAGATGAGGAAACTGAGGCAAACAGGGTTGAGTGATTTGCCCAGGGTCACATACCTGGTAATCTGAGGCAAGATTTGAACTCAAGAAAGTGAATCTTCCTGACTCCAGAATTTATGCCGAATCCATTGTACCACCTAGCTGTCCATCTAATAGATTATATTTCCAGTAAAGACTTTCTTGATGTTATATCTTTTCAGGAAGTCTTTCTAGATTTTCCTACCCAAAAATATTCTCTCCCTTCAATTTTCCTATCTCCTTAGATCTTTCTTTTGACCTCAATACATTCCATTTTGTGTCATGTTTATGTATGTTATATCACTTTTTTAGAGTACAAGTTTATTATCTGAACAGTATGGTATAAAAAAGAACAGTGATTTTGTATTTGAATCTAGATCTGCCACATACTACTAATACTTGGAAAAATCACTTAATCTCTGTGGAAGGAAAACAAAAAGTATTTATTGTTTTTATTTTATTAATAGTATTCATATTTTATTTACTTTTATTTTATTAATATAATGCATTCTATATTATAGTATATAGCATAGTAATAATATAGTATATAATATAAATTATGTAAATTAGCATACATACATTATATTTAGTATACAAATAAATATAATTAAATATGTATTATTATATTTTATTATTTACTATTATATATTATTATATGTGCCAGGTATTTTGCTAAGTGCTTTATAAATTTTGTCTTATTTGATGATTATAACACCCATATGACACAGGTGATATTATCCTTACTTTACAAAAAAAGGAAACTGAAGCAGAAAGCAGTTAACTGACAGTTAACTGCTTTCTGCTTCAGTTTCCTTTTTTTGTAATGTACACACACACACACACACACACACACACATATATATAAACCAGATTTGAACTCAAGACATTGATTCCAGGGTGTGATGCTATCCACTGTGCCCAGTTGCTAAACTCCCATAACCCTCATTTAACTCATCTGCAAAATTGAGGAATTGTATTGGATATACTTTGAAGTCCCTTTAAAGTATAAGTTTATATTTCTATGAGCTATGTTTTTTTTAAATAATTGTATCTCCAATGCCTTACTTAATCAATATTGAAATTAATTCCCAACATCTATGAAGATCCCCAAATCAAAACTAGTATATGGTCTGCATCAGAAACAATAGCACATAGCCAAATTCTAGCTAATCAAAACCCTTATATTTATATGCTGAGAATCAATGTTGCATAAAGGATAGAGAGCTGATCACACAGATAGAAAGACTTGGTTTTGGGTCCTGACTCTTGATGAGGAGCTCATCAAGTGAAATGACTTAAAAGAAAAGAAAAGAGAGCCCAGTGACATTCATGGTGGCAGGTGTGACCTGAATGAAAATGTCACAAAAGAAAGTGAGATGAAGTCAGATAGAAGAACGAGGAGAGAATAATGTCACTAAAACCTGTTTAAAAGAGAATATGAAAGAGAAGAGGGTGATTGACCATGTCAAAGACTGCACATAGGTCTGAAAAGATGAGAATTGAGGAAAAGTCATTTGATTTGGCAATTAAGAGGCCATTAGTAACTTTGGAGAAAGCCATTTCATTTGAATGATGGGGCCAGAAGCCAGAATGTAGAGAATTAAAGAGAGAGTATAGAAGAGGAAGTGAAGACTCCTTTTTTAGACAGCCTTCTTTTTTTTCTTTGCCAAGCCTCATTTTTATTTTTTATGAATAATAGCTTTTTATTTTCAAAATATACAGATAGTTTTCAACATTCATCCTTTTTCAAACCTTGTGTTTCAAATGTTTCTCCCTCCTTCCCCTTCCAATCCTTGCTCTAGACAGCAAGCAATCTATTTGTGTTAAACATGTGCAAATTTTCTATACATATTTTCACATTTATCATGCTGCATGAGAAAAATCAGATCAAAAAGGGAAAAAATGAGAAAGAAAACAAAAAGCAAGCAAACAACAACAACAACAACAACAACAAGAAAGTGGCAATACTATATTGTGATCCACACTCAATGCCCACAGTTCTCTCTTTGGATGCAGATAACTCTTTCAAGTATATTGGAATTAGCCTGAATCACCTCATTGTTGAAAAGAGTCACTAGATACCCTTCATAAAGAAGTTATTTTATCAACAGGGAGTCACATTTTATTGAGAGCCAGAAGCTGGAAAGAATGGAAAAGAAAACGATTTAAGATGAAAACAATTCTGTTAGCTATGCAACAAGCATTCCAGTGTGATAGATATATATTTTGTGGGGATAAATTTTGTGTCAAAGCAGTCTGGGTTGCTTTGTTTTCAACTTTCCTTTCAGGTCTATTTCTATTGTTTCTACCTCTCAACCAAAAATAGATGAACTCTCTCCATCAGTTCAGTAGACAAATGCCAGCCCTCCACTTAAAGTTATGCTGACTCTAAAGGCAGAAGAAACCCAATTCCTATTGGGTGCATGCAAATGATAGTAGTCCAAAATCACCCACATCCAACAAGGAACATTCCCTAATGGCACTAACAATACTGGAGAAGGATTATTTTATACAAGGTTTAATGCCTATGCTTTCTCCTCTTTCACCAGTGTGATTACTCTTATTTGGATTGTTCATTGGTTTCTGTAGATAATACTGCTATTCATACATAGCCAGATGACAATCCTACATTGTAGATTTAGAACAATGTGGACAATGTGGAAAGTTTTTTAAAGAAATTTTAAATTTGTAATGATTTTTGTTAGCATTTACTTTTTAAATTTTTGAATTCTAAATTCTTTCCTTTATTTTCAGATCTTCCTCACCAACTGAGAAGAAAAGCAATGTGATATCAATTACACATGCAATGTCATGCAAAACATATTTCCATATTAGCCTTTTTTTTTGCAAAAAAGAGCAAGAAAAAATAGGAAATGAAAAAAGCATGCTTCAATCTGCACTCAGATTCTATCAGTTTTCGAGGGGGGCGGAGCCAAGATGGCGAACAGCAAACAGCTTTCTCTGTGAACTCCTGGGACCTTCCCTCAAACCCAGACAAAGTGAGCCTTCGAACCTGTTTTTGAGTGAGGACTCTGCCAAACATTTGGACTACAACTCACTCCTATCAAAAATCTACCTTGAAAGAACTCCTGAGAAGGTTAGCCTCAGGGGAAATCGGCCGCTGGTCCCGATCAGACTCCAGCCGGGGCGGAAGTCAGGGCTGCAATAGAGGGGTGGATTTTAGGCACCAAGGAAGCCCCTGGGAGACGCCTGGGCCACTTTGCTCTGCTTGTGGGCAGGTGCTTTGGCAGATCTGCCTTTGGTAAAGGGTGGATCGAGAGCAGCTGAAAAGGTGGTCCTAGTGCAAATCTAGCCCGACCAGCCTCAGACCAGAAGTCAACTCGGCAAACTGCCCCAGGGCAAATACAAATTGTTGCAGTTTTCTCTGGTTTTGACCAATATCCCAACTTTAAATCATGAGCAAGAAGCAGAAGAGAGCTCTCACCATAGAAAGCTTTTACGGAGAAAAAATAGAACAGTCCCCAGATCCTGACATTATGAAAACAATCCCAGATGAAGCCACAAAGGCAGACTTAAGTTGGTCTCCCTTTCAGAAGGCTTACCTGGATGATTGCATTAAGAATCTCAAAAGAGAGCTAGAAGAAGAATGGGGAAATAAATTGAGATCAGGGCAACAGAAATATCAAAAACTGGAAAATAGGACTGGTGAATTGGAAAAAGAAAACAGTTCACTGAAAAACAAAATTGGTGAATTGGAAAAAATCACCAATTCACTGGAAAATAAAAATGGTGAACTGAAAAACAAAATTGGTGAATTGGAAAAAGACAACAATTCACTGAAAAATAAAACTGGCAAAAAGGAAAAAGAATGCATTGAATCAAGAAATTCAATTGGCCAGCTACAAAAGGAGCTAAAAAAGATTCTACCAGTTTTCTCTCTGGAGATGGATAGAGTTTTTTTTTTTTTTTAATCATTGCTGCTTTGGAATTGTTTTGAATCATTTGTCTCAATATGAATAACTCAGTCTTTCATAGGTGATCATTGTTACAATTTTGCTGTTACTTTGTAATCCTAGTTCTACTTACTTCACTTTGTTTCATTTCATATATGTCTTCCCGATTTTTTTCTGAAACCATCCTGCTTATTATTTCTTATGGCATAATATTTTCCCATCAGAATCATATACCATAACTTGTTAAACCATTCTTCACTGGATGAGCATCTTCTCAATTTCCATTTTTTTGCTACCATAAAAAGAGCTGTCATAAATATTTTTGTCCATACAGAACCTTTCTCCTTTTCTCTTATCTCTTTGGGACATAGACCTAAGCATTGGTATTTCTTTGTCAAAGGATACATACTGCTCTTCGGACATAGTTTCAAATTGTTTTCCAGAAGAGTTTGACCAATTCACAACTCCACTAATAATGTATTAGTATTCCAGCTTTTCTACATGCCCTTCAACATTTGTTATTTTCCTTTTGTTATGTCAGCTAAACTGATGAATGTTAGGTAGTTCCTCAGAGTTGCTTTAATATGCATTTCTTTAATCTATAGTGATTTGATGTGTTTTTTCATGTGATTATACTTTGAATTCTTCTTCTGAAAATTGCCTGTTCATACCCTTTGTCCATTTATTAACTACCGAATGGCTCTTATTTTTTTGAATGTGACTCAGTTCCCCATATATTTGAGAAATGAGACTTTTAACAGAAACTTGTTATAAATTCCACTCCCATTCCCCAGTTTCCTGCTTTCCTCCTAATTTTGGCAGCATTAGTTTTTTTTTTTTTTTTTTTTTTTTGGTTGTTGTTGTTGGTGGTGGTGGTAGTAGTGCAAACCCTTTTTATTCTGTGTAATCAAAATGAGTTATTTTATTTCCTGTAATCCTATCTATCTCTTGTTTGGTCATAAAATCTTCCCCTATACATAGATCTAAGAAATAAAATTTCCCATGTTCTGCTAATTATCCATGATATCACCCTTTGTGTCTAAGCCATTTATCCATTTCAACCTTATTTTGAAATACAGTATGTGATAACTGATCTTACCACGTGTCTGCCAAACTGCTTTTCACTTTCCCCAGTAATTTTTGTGAGTTGTTGCCTCAAATGATATGTTCTTGCCTTGAAATCTTGGATCTTTGAATTTATCAAAAATTTGATTACTATGATCATTTATTACTGAGTCTTGCATACATAATCTATGCTACTGATCTACCACTCTATTTCTTAGCCAGTACCTGATTATTTTGATGGTTACCATTTTAGTTTGAAATCTGGTATTGTTAGGTTGTCTTCTTTCACTTTTTTATTGATTGCTTGATATATTTGACCTTTTGTTCTTCCATGTGAATTTTGTTATGATTTTTTTAGCTCTAGAAAATATTTCTCTGCTAGTTTTATTGATTTAGTACTGAATAAATAAATTTAAATAGAACTGAAATTTTTATTTCAGTTCAGGCTACCTATAAGCAATTACCATTTCTTCAACTGATTATATCTTTCCTCAGTTGTATGAAAAGTGTTTTGTAATATTGTTTATGTAGTCCCTGGGTCTGTCTGGGCAAATAGACCCCCAAGTATTTTTTATTGTCTACAATCATTTTAAATGACATTTTGATTTCTATCTCTTCCCATTGGATTTTGTTATTAATATATAGATATGCTGATGATTTATGTAGGTTTATTTTATATTTTGCAACTTTAATAAAGTTGTTAATTGTTTCATCAACTTTTAAAATTGATTTTCTAGGGTTTTCTAAGTATATCATTACATCATCTGTAAAAAATGATAGTTTTTTTCCCCCTCAGTGCCTATTTTTATCACTCATTTTTTTATCTCATTATAGCTACCTTTCTAATACAATATTGAATAATAGTAATATAAGGGACATAGTAGCATTAATGGAGCAGTTAGAAGTGCAGAGCAAATACAGCACTGGGCTTAGAATTAGGAAGACTCATTTTCATGAGTTCAAATATGGCCTCAGACACTTATTAGTTGTGTGACTCTGGGCAAGTCACTTAACTCTGTTTACTTGAGTTTTCTCATCTATCAAAAAGGGACTGGAGATGGAAATGGCAAACCATTCCAGTATCTTTGCCAAGAAAACCCCAAATGGAGTCATGGACAGTTGAATGTGGCCAAACAACAACAACAAGGGACATCTTTGCTTCCCCTGTCCAAAGGTATTTGATGAAAGTGTTCCTGAAAAGAAATTGGAGTTTTCCATTTCTTGATATGGCCAGGGATTCCAGTGCATTCAATCAATTTATTTTCTATGGCACCCATCCTAGAGTGTTTTCTGAATCTTCACATAGAGACACAGTGATCAGACTATTTAATGTCCTAAGTCACAAAGGGAATGTGCTGGCTTGATCCTGAGCCTAAAACTGGAGTGTATGGGGGGAGGAGGGGTAAGTAAGCAGGGAACCATCATTTTCTAAGTACTCCCTGCCCCCTGATACCGTTTTTGCATCAGCCAGGTCTAGGACTGGGCTCATTTGTGGCATCTCCTGGCTTACTTGCTATGACCACCTTCCTGTTTTTTCCTGGGTTTCTCTTACCAGGTTGTCCATGTATCACAGGATTTTGGTATCATGGATAGGGATGCTAGGGAGCCAGGGAGCCAGGGAGCTAAGAAGTGATTGAGTACAAATGCCTCATTTTACAGATAAAGAGATTGAGGCCCAGAAGCAAATGAATTCTCCAACTCTTTAGATTTTAGCATAGGGCAAAATTAGGATTTGAATTAAGGTCTTCTTATTTTAAATTTAATTCTCTTTTCATTACAGAGGACAAGTCTTTTTCCTTCCTCTTGTTTCCCTGTTTCCCAGAAAAAGTATTTTAAAATGGGACCACAAATGTATTTAAGACATTATGCAATGAATATAGTATTGGACTTGGAAATAGGAAGACTCATCTTCATGAGTTCAAATCCAGCCTCAGATGTTTATTAGCTATGTGACCTTGGGCAAGTCACTTAATCCTATTTGTCTCAGTTTCTTCATCTGTAAAATGATCTGGAAAAAGAAATTTCAAACCATTGTAGTATCTTTGCCAAGAAAATCCCAAATTGAGTTATGAAGAGTTGGACACAAGTGAAATGATTGAACAACAAACTACCAATGGGGAAAAAAATTTCATTGACTCTGAAGTCAGAGGACCTGAATTCAAATTTTTCCTTTGACAAAAGATTGAGTATGATCTTTGAAATTATACTTCCTGGGCTTTAGTTTTCTCATATGTAAAATAAAAGGATTGGATAAGGTAGTCTCTGAAGTTCATTTCAACATATTGGGGGAAAGCATAATAATAGATAAAATGGTGTAAAGTTGCAAAAGTACATATGGATTAATTTTAAACCTAACTGCAGGAAACTAAGCCAGTTTTTATTAGTTCCTTCTCCACTCTTGATTAACTTCCTTCTTCAAGTTTTGTCATTGAAGTGAGGTCAGTTTTAACCCATATCCTGTGGATTTGGCTAGCAAAGTTGTGTGCCTTGGCTTGCCTGCATCTGCTTTCTTAACTTTCAGCTACAGAGGAGGGAGCCAATGGCTTGGGGAGGCTACCTCTACCAATAGCAGCAGCCCTGGTTCAGATTTTACATGAATTTTTTTTTTTTTTATCTTAGATGACTGCTTTGGGACCCTCAAGAAGTCTCACCTTTTTGCTTTAGTTTGATGAGAACTCTTTGAAGAGAAGGACTCTTTCCTCACTAACCTTTCAGTCTATGTCCCCTTGGGCTTCCCCTTGACTCTTTCACCCACTGGTGGTTGTGGGTCTATTTTTCCCCCATTTTATTCTCTGGCCACACTGAGCTGTGGTTAACTATACAGGCATACCTCTGAGATATTGTGAGTTCAGTTCCAGACTACTGCTATAAAGAAAATATCACAATAAAATGAGTCACATGAATTTTTTGGTTTCTACTGCATATAAAAATTATGTTTCCACCATACCAAAATCTATTAAGTATGCAATAGTATTATGATAAAATGTATGTATTTTTAATAAAAAATACTTAATTGCTAAAAAGTGTTAACCATCTTTTGAACCTGCAGCTGATTATAATCTTTTTTCTAGTAGAGAGTTTTACTTCATTGTTGACGGCTTGCTGACTGATCAGGATGATAGTTGCTGTTGGGGTAGCTGTTGCAATTTCCTAAAATAAGAAAACACTGAAGTTTGCCGCATTGATCGAATCTTCTTTTCACTTGAACATTTGGGAGTCATTGTAGGACTATTAATTAGTCTAATTTTGAAAGAGCCAAATAAATGGCCTAATTTTGATTGGCCTCAGGAGAGGGAAAGAAATGGGCAAGACTGGTCAGTGGGGAAGTCAGAACACATATAACATTTATCGATTAAGTGCACCATCTTATATCAGCATAGTTTGTTATGCCGTTGTCCCAAATAAATTGGAACACTGGATATAATCATAATTAAAATGTTTGAAATTTTGCAAGAATTACCAAAATATAACATAGACACCATGTGAGCACAAGCTGTTGGAAAGATGGCACCAACAAATGCTTTTCTTTGTTTGATGCAGGATTCTCACAAACCTTTACTTCATAAAATATGTAATATTTGCAAAGTGCAATAAAATAAAACAATAAAATGAGGTATGCATGTACTTTGAAGTTCAGTGGAACATGTGTAAACATGCATGCATATATATTCCATACCTCTTACAAGTTTTCTTATTGACTAAAATGTAAGTGTTTTAAGGTCATGGCCTATTTTTTATTTTCTTTATTGATTTATTTTCTTTATTTTCCATGCATGGTAGACTTCCTGTAACATAGTAAACACTTTATAAATGTTTGTTGAAATCTAGCCCTGTAATGTAAATCTTCTCTCTGACATTTATGTGACCCTAGGCAAGTCACTTTACCTTTGCTTTCTTCAGTTTCCTCAACTGTATAAGGGGAATAAGAAAAGCACCTTAGAGATTTATTGTGAGGATCAAATGAAACTAAAATGAGATATTTGTAAAGTCCTTATCTCAGTGTTTGGCAGGTAGTAGGTATTATATAAATGTTTATTCCTATCCTTTCTCCTTTCTTTCCCACTCATTAACAGACTGTTCAATAAATATTTATTGAATGATTGCTACTTATACTATACTATATATATGAAAAGATAGTTTTGAAGTAATGAGATCCTGATAATTATTAACTATCAAATAGCAGTTGACTGATCATCTAGGGATGATATAGATTTTATAGTAGTTGGGCATCTTTTTTCTGCTCAGGGCCATTTGGATATTTATAACATCCTTCTTAGGTCATACAAAATTATCACTTTACAGAACTCAAGCAGTGGGAGGTTATTATACCTATCTTTCAGCTCATCATTGCCTGCAGTTGATGCAAATGACTTTATGGGCTTTATACAGCTCATGACTAGACATTCTCTATCCCTGATGAAGAGTACAGCCATCTTTGGGTTGATTAAGATCAATGGCACCTAACCTCTCTTCCCATATTGCATTCTAACTTCCCTAAATACCCTGTAAGGGTAGGGGAACCTACTTGCACCACTGGGAAATGAGGGAGCCAGAGATAATTTCTGGGAATTGCCAAAGAGCCTACTGTCCTGAGGTTTTGTTTATTCTCTTTATTAAAGACTTCCTAACCTTGTTCAGAAATGAGTAGCCACAATGTAATATATCACAGGGAACTGAAGCATGACATGGCTGCCAAGCTGGGTTGAGATCTTGTGTGATGCTTACTACTTGTGTGATTGTGGGGAAATCACTTCATCTTTCTAAGTCTCAGTTTCCTCATCTATAGGATAAGTTGAACTTAATGGCCTCTGAGGTCTCTTTCACCTTCATATTTTGTTCCCTCTGATTCCTGCTGCCTCGTGGAGAGAAGTTGAACTGCTGAATGAGTTAATATTTACAAAATCATTGAAGATGCTTTGGAGAAAACAGATAAAATCTCATCACACTAATCTGTACCCAGACTCCTTTAAAAGCACCAGACACATCCATCTGTCATTAACACTCCTCCTCCTGAAGAAAATGAGCCTGGACTACTGATCTTGCATTCAGCTATGAGCTCTTCTTCATAACAATAGAGAAAGAGAAAGAAAAAAAAGAAAGGGGAAAAAGAAAGGTTGAAGGAAAGAGAAAAGAGGGAGAAAGAAAGGAAGATAAAAAAGGAAGGAAAGAATGGTGAAAGAAAAAAGAAGGAAGAAAGAGAAGAAAAGACTAGAGAGGGTTTATAAAGAAAAGCAGAGATGTACCCTGCAATGGGTGCTTTAATTTAAAGGAGAGATTAGAACATTATATATATATATATATATATATATATATGTATTTATATATATATATATAATGAGCCAAAATGGTAAAAGAAAAAGGATGCAAAGGACTATTGCAGGGAACCTTCTTACAGTCTCCTCTTGGGATGGTCTGCTTGTCCCAATTTCTGATTCTCTTTTCTTGTGTGTCACAGTTTGAAAGCAATTATAATAATGAGGACATTTATAAATGGGGGTTGGAAGCTGGATATTTAGGGGAGGGCAGGGAGAATAGCAAAACTCAGGCAGGGATTAGGTTGATTTTGGGCGCAGTAGACAATATCAAAGGCATCATAATGAAAATGATCACAGCCAAAAAAACTGGATGTTATCCTTTGGCGCAGGAGAGAGATGGCATTCTAGGCCTCTCTATTGGTTTGACACTAACCTTCAATCCAGGTATGCTTTACTTTAAGAAGACCCAATATTGTTAAAGTAGTGCAGAAGAATAGCTCTCCTTGTTCATTTTATAAAAGGAAATCCTTGAGTGCATTTAAATATTTGAATGGATTTACAAAAAAAATTAATGAACATGACATTTGCATACAGTGATTTTTACCTATGTTATTTTGCCAATAGATTTAAAATAAATGTGCTTATTTTTCCTTTGAGAGATTTCATGTTTTTCCCCAGAGATTTTGCTTTCTTTATCCCTCTGTGGGTCAAGATAATTTCTATCTTGACACTGGAAGAGGCAGGTCTAATGAAGCTGCCTTGTACTGTGGATTGTTGCTTTTAGAATCAGAGGAATGGGGATTAAAATCCTGACTTTTCATACCTTTATAACCTTGGAGCAGGTGCTTTAGCTGCTCCTTAACTGTGAAATGAGGGAGTTGGAAGAGATGACCTTGAAGGTAGCTTCCAAATTTAAATCTATGATCCTATAATGATGATAGTGGAAGTGCTGGTGATAAGAGTTTATTCATAAGTGGTGTTTTACACTTGACAGAACAATTTACATAAGTTATTTCATTTGATCCTCACAAAAACCCGAGGGTTGGGTAACAGAAAATGAGTTTCTGAGGTCTAGCATATCTCTCCTGTCCGGTAGTGAGTACACTTTCTCTCTATAAATTCTAAGTCATATGGATGTCTTTTTTGATGAAGGAGGGCTGCCAGGAAACTAGCATTTATTTCTGCTTCATACCTTTTTGACCTCTTTGCTGCTCTAATTAAACCTCAGGTTGTCAAAAAGACTAGCAGCAGGAGAAATGAAACAGTGGTTGCAACTTGATTCTCCTTTATCTTGGAAGACTCCTGTCCTTGTAAACTTCAACTTAACTCTGAATCCACTGAACATACATCAGGGAAGAAGAACCAAAGACAAAATGAAAGGATTCAGGAGAAAAATAGCTTTTCTGCTGGTTATCAGGCATCAGATGCATCCTAGGATGTATTGGTAAATGTCCAACAACTGTCTCCTCCACCTTCCCCCTCCCCCCCCAAAAAAAGAACAAAGGATAGATACACTTTTAAGTAAAATTTGCATCATTGGCATTTTCTCCATTACTTTCTTAATCAAGAGAAAAATAGATCAAGCCCTAATTTCTAGAGTTTGCCTATTTCCAAAGTGTAAATGCTGACATTAAAAATTTAATAATCAGCTCAAGCTTGTTGGAACTGTCTTTACCACACCCCTGGGCACACCCATCTTGTAATTAAAAAGGAACAGGGTTCTCTGTTACTGTCCCATAGAGAAGAAAGACTTTCAGTAGCCCCCCCCCAGCTTAGCTAAACAAAGAAGTTATTAGAAAGCTCCAAATCCTATAGAAAGGCTCAAAGCCCTTTTCCCATCATGAAGGAGTTTGAACTTCAGCTAGTCAGTAATTCTTTAGGTATCCCCCTGTCCCCATCATAAATCAGCATCAGTTCCTGAATCTTGATCTGGTCCAGCTTCCCCATTCCCTCCCTCCATTCCAAGTCTTGCTAGACTCAGACAAGAATTCTATAAAAACATATTTTCTGGTTTTGAACCCTTTTGTACCTGGGAGTACAGTAGCCCTGATCTGCTTCCATCTTTCCCCAATTTTCCTTCCTTAATTTGTTCATTTCCCCCTCAATAAAACTGAGTTGATATAGTTTCTGTCTTCCAATTCCCATTTTGTACTTTGTTCTGTCTTATGGTGCTCTGCCTTTCCCTTGTACTATGTTTGGGCGTCCAAGACCTCACCACTCTTGTGTTTGAATACTGACACTTTAGAAGATCAAAACAGATTTGGGAAATGGACAGCTAGTTAAATAGATGGTGATCGAGAATGGCATTTTTATTTTTTGTCTTTATCTTAAAACATAAGATTGCATACTGGATTCTTGGTAAAAATGGAGTACAAGTAATGAAGGCTGGTAAAATGTTATTTTCTATAGTCTGGTGGTTTTAATTGAGAAATTTAAATAGAAAATGGAGTGAGATGGGAGGTGGGGCAAGTTAATCACCCAAGATGTCTGCTAAGTCATGTATATTATGTAGTTAATAGTATGTGCAAAAATAAGACAAAAGCTGTCATCAGAAAGGACCAGTTTATTCATGAGCCATTAGCAAAAAACCCCTTAGAAATAAAATCATTTTATAAAATGAAATAGTTTCAGCCATCTACACAAACGTATAAAGTCTGGTAATAAGTAATCTGAATTACAAATCTTCATCCCAGAAAATACATTTTATCTCGTATGTATCACTGAGACTTGGTGGATTGAAATTTGTACCTAGAATATGACTCTGTTCCTTATTCCTCAGTTACTAAATGAACAGAATAAATACAAGGAATTTAAGAGTTACATAATAATAAGATAAAACTCCCTATTTTTGTAGAGCAGATATGTCAAATAGTGGTCCACATGACTTGCTCCCACTTCCTAGGGGAGCCAAAGACGATTTAAAATGTAATTGGGAAACATTTAACAATAAATAAAAATACTATAGAACAGCAATAAACAATATATAATACAAATAATAATAAATACAATTTAAAAATTCCATAGAACATAGATAATGTTAATATGTAGTTTCTGAATCATTATTAGAAATCTGCATCATTATCTGGTTAGTAACCTCCTCTTTCTCTTTGAGTTTGACATCCCTTCTACAAATAACAACACCATCATTCTACTTACTTGGATCCAAAACCTCAAAGTAATCCTAACTCTGACCTCTCATTTTCTCCTTGTATTTAAGAATTGCCAAGTCTTTTTGGTTCAATCACTAATCTCTTGTGTCCCTTCTTCTTCCCAATTAAAGAGTCATCACATTAGTTCATCCCTTAATCATGATTTGCCTTTAATATTGCAATAACCTCCTAAATGTTTTCAATGACTCTGGGTCTCTCTCTTTTCTAATCCAGCCCCTGTAGAGTTGTAAAATGGTTTATTTTCAATACACTAATATAGACATGTCATTTAACTACTCAGAAAGTTCTAGTGGCTTCCTATTGTCTCCATTATGAAATAGAAATGTTTTACAATCTTTCACAATCTGAATCCAGCCTTCCTCTCCAGGTTTACTTCTTATTATTTCTAAGGCAAGAAAGCTTAGGTCATTCATTAGAAGTGTGAATTTCAGCAGGGTAAGATACTGTCAAGGAAAGAAACATGGGGTATAGATCTATTTAGGGATTGGGGAGGGGGGATCATAAATTTGGAAGGATCCCTTTCATAAGAGGAGGTAAGAAGAAAAGATTTGGAATAGTCACTTAGGGGAATGAGCTAAAGAGCTAAAAATTAGAAATTGGTAGCCCAGTAGTTTATATGGTACACCATGATTTTCTATTGGATGAAAATATTTCAATTTTGTGACTTTATTGTTACTTAGCAACCCTGGATAAGGGGTGGAAAAATGGGATTTATACAGGGTTGAGAATTCATATGTACAGGAAAGCTGAAAGTCAGGAAGCAAGGAACCTTAATTAATACAGTGGCTAGCAGAGCCTAAAGTGAAAAAAAACATGATGTCACGATTGGGTATTAAATAAAGTAAAATCAAAAAGAGACTAAGACAGGAATGGTTCAAAGAAATGAAGGTCACCATAAGAGTAAAACGAAGGTATAGTGTGAGTGTGAAAGATATAGGGAAAAGAGCTAGCAATCATACAATTATTTCAATTAATGAATATTTATAAAGTTTTACTGCATGCTCACATTGTATAAGGTATTATAGGGTTATACAATCATTATATATGAATTTGAAATCATTTTTAGGGACTATATGGTCTACCTTTTCCTTGAAAGAAATTAATTCCCCTGTCACAACATCCTTTACAAGTATTCATCTAGTGTGACACATTTAATGACAAGGGACTCACTACATGAGGGGAACCAAATTCAATTTCAATTTTAAATTTTAATCAATAGAAAGTTATTCCTTATAATGAGTCAAAATCTGCCTCTCTTATAATTTGCATTTTTGTTCTTCCCTCCTGTGGTGGAGGACACCTACTTCAGTACTCTGAGTTTATGCCCTTGAGGAATGTAATCCTCTTGGGTGATAGAAGACTCATATTCCTGAAGTAGGATATAAGAAAAGTAACCAAATGTTATATTGTATGTGCTTCAGAGGAGAGGGAGATCCAGAAATTCTGTCTAAGGACTTAAGTTGGTTCTTGAAACATGTGGGGAATTTCAAGTGGAGGAGAGAAGAGAGGAGAATATTTTACAGGAAATAATGGTATGAATGAAGATAGGAAGTCAGAGATGACCATGGTAGACTTGTGGGACTATATGACCTCTCTAGAGCAGAGAGTGTATATTAAGGAATGGTATGAAAATTATACTTTGATTCATTAACCCTTTCTTGTCTCAAAGGTTGAGGTATGACTCCTTTTTGTTCTTTAAACATTTTTTATATCACCTTTACTTTTAACACACACACAAACACAGAGAACTCCCTATTTATTGAGTCATCTCCCTCGTAACAAATATTAAAAAAAGTAGAAAAAATATAAAGAACAACCAACCAAGTGATTCATCAATAAGCCTTTATTTTTTGTCCCAACATTTCAAACATATCTGATAGTATATACACAATATTTATAGCTATTTATTGTTCTATATTTTTGCAAATAAGAGAAGGGGGCTAAGCTTGTCATTATGATTACACAATTAATTTAAATGTTTTTGTTCTTTATATTAATTAAATTTTTTGTTCTTTATACTTATATTTTGTTCATTACATTTATGTATATATCTTTATATTTCATTTTATTCTTTATATTTATGATGTTTTCCAGATTCTGCTTACTTCATTCTCCTTCTTTCTAAGGTAAACTCTTGTACCTGTGATCTTCAACCCATATTATCCTGCTTTCCATAGAATCTTCATCAATCTTCCTCTTGTTTCTTTAAGTTATCCCTTTTTGATGATTCTATACCCACTTCCTTGAACATGTTCAGGAATCCCTCAATTCATTTTTGCTGATACTCACTCAAGCTATCATCCAGTCTTTCTCTTTCCCTTCACTACCAAATTGTTAGATAGATTGAGACACTTACTGCATTCACTATTTTACCATTTAATTTCTTGCAATCTGGTCTCAATCTCAACTATTCCCCTCAAAGTGCTTTCTTAAAGGTCACTATGGCAATTCTTAATTGCAAGTGCCAGTGGCCTTTGCTCATTCCTTCTTCTCCACCTCTCTGGAATATTTGTCATTATTAATCCTGCCTCCATTACTTCTGTGACACTGCATTTTGCCTGTGTTCTGTGACCCTCTTTTCCCCTCTTCCCTGCCTCCTAAATAAAGACACCCCTTAAAGCTTTGAGTTTGGCTTCCTTTTCTTTCTGTATTTTCTCCCTTGGAGATCTTACCTGTCTCTTTCTTATACTGATTCTGACAACTAAAAAATTATGTACCCCTTAGCAGATCATATTCTTACTTGGGCCTTAGTTTTCTTTTAATAAGAAGAGGGATTTGGATCAACAATTAATTAAATGATTTATTAAATGCCTACTGTGTACCAGACACCATATGAAACCTGGGCATACAAAAGGAGGCAAAAGACAGCCTTTCCCCTCAAGGAGATTACAATCTAATGGAAGAGACAATATGCAAACAAACTCATACAAAGCAGGCTACATATAGGATAGATAATTATCAAAAAGAAGGCACTATAATTAAGAGGATCAGGAATTAGACTGGACAAGAAGTATTAAATATGTTAATATTTAATAATAAAATAAATATGTATTCCCTTCCTTCCAGAATCAGATTAAAATATAATTAGGAAATCTTTAGAAAATCTGTTAGAAAAATCTTTAGAAAAAAATAAGAATACAACAAAACATAAATCATGTTAACATGTGGTTTTCTAAGTCAATATGTGTCTCCAAGAATTCTTATATAAGTTGAGTGCCATCCTCCCCCTCCATCTCTATTGAAGTTTGATACCACTGGATTGCATGACCTTTAAAGACTCTTTGAGCTTCAAACCTGGAATGCCTCAATTTTCTTCTACAACATAAGGGGGTTAGACTAGATGGTGTGAAAATTCCCTTTCAGCTCTGTAATTCTATTCCTGTTTCTAAGTAATAATGAATGGCACAAAAGTGGCAGTGGATAGATCACTGGGCCTGAAAGTCAGGGAGACTCACCTTCCTAAATTCAAATCTAGTCTCAGATACTTTCTAGCTATGTGACTCTAGACTAATCACTTTATCTTGTATGTCTCAGTTTCTCCATCTGTAAAATGAGCTGGAGAAGGAAATGGCAAATCACTCCAGTATCTCTGCCAAGAAAACCCCAAATAGAGCCACAAAGAGTTGGTCATGACTAAAACAACTAAATGACAACAGCAGCAAATAAATACCGGCAGTACATAATGTGTTTATGTGTGGGTGTATGTAGCATGTCTCTCTATCTCTCTAATATATCTAATATATGTCTAATATATATATATCTAATATATATATATATATTAGAGAGAGAGACAGAGAAAGAGAGAGAGACAGAGACAGAGAGAGAGAGATACATGCAAGGGTTACTGAGGCAACTGACATAAACACAACATGCTGTCTTTAGTTTGAGAAAGCTTTGTGGAGCATCATCTCTGTGTGTTTCTTATTAACATCATGATTCTGTTTTTGAGGAAGGAAAATGGGAAGGATATGGAGCTGGCAGGGGATAAGATTTGTTGCTAATAGATCAAATATTTTCAGATGTTTTTTGGGTGCAGAGAATGTTCCATTATGTCATAGAATTGCTACTCCCTGAGACTCACTTTTAGGACTTGTTAAAATAGTTACTTCATGGAGTGTCACATATAAGATGCAAGTTTCTGCTGTTTCCTCAGCCTTGAGCTACAAATTTTCTTCCCTGATAGCCCCCACAAATCTTAGGTTGCATTTCTCTGATGGGTTCTCTCTTAACTGGGCCTTGCTCTTAAATATGTGCTCCAGGAATATGCTAGGTAAATTTAGTCCTTCTGGGATTATACAAACTGCAGTGATTCCAATTTTCTTAATTTCTATCTGCCCAGGATACAGAGATTTTGTAGAGACATAGAATGATAGAATTGGAGATATTGTAGCTCAGGGAATGACAAATCACTGTTTAAAGAATGGATTTGAATACCTACCTATTTCTGCATCACCCATAATCTACCAATGGTTTTTACATTTTAAAATAAAATTAAATATTATTTTGAAATGTAAAAACTTTTCTTACTTCTCTAGCCACACAAAGGCAGACCAGGCTGATTTAGCCCCTGGAGCTTTAGACCTTCGCTCTAATCTACCTCTTTAATTTTACAGGTAAAGAAACTGAGGGATGAAGGGAAATGATCTCTGAAAAGCCTTATCTCTTTTAGTGTATGGACCAAAATTGATTTATCTAATGCCTGACTCCAATATATAAACATTTGAATATAAACATTGATTTTATGAAGTAAAAGTTAGGTAGTGGGCCTGATGAAAATCAAGCATGAGAGCCCAAAGGAAATTTAATCTTTGCTGTTTCTTATTTTTCCAGGGGAATCTGTGTCCAGGACAGAGTCCTGAGAGAATCTGCTTAGAGCAGATGTTTGCATTATCCAAGTCTAGTGAAAAGCTAAGCCTGCAAAGTAAGGGAGAGGATGTGATGAGACAGAGCTCGTGCAAAGATTGGAGCCTAATATATGGGCACAATTTGATTTAGAAAAGCTATCTACATAACAGGTTAAAATATTATCCCCCCTCCAAAGCCCCCAAACAAATCCTGTATGCAGATAAAAACAAATTTGTCATTTGCCAAGAAAATTTCAATTTACTTGACCCCCTCTCCACCCTCTAAAGATAGAATGCTAGATTAGGAGTGAGAAAAGTTTGAGTTTAAATGTCACCTCAGACATTAGCTGCGTGACTCAGGCAAGGAACTCTACTTCTCTGTTTTCTCAAGACACATAAACAAGCATTTATTGAGTACCTACTATGTGCCAGGCACTGTATTAAGTGTGGGAGATACAAAAAAAGGCAAAATAAAACAAAAAAGGACCCCTGTTCAGAAAGAGTTCATTATTCAATGAGAGACAACCAACTATATATAAACAGTAACATTCAATTTAACCCTCTCCTTCTATGGACCACATCCACTTTACTTTCTTTCTTTATCTTTGAGAGCATTTCATTAGATGACTTTTAAGGTACTTACCATCTCTAAATCTATGAAAAACTACTTTATCTGAACTTTGTATTTTCTCTAACATCTAATATTGTCCTTTGTATATAATATATGCTTAATAAGTATTTATTGAATGAATGCATTTTATGATTTACCAATAAAATGCAAATTCCTTGATTCTTGTTACTATTTAATTTTCCTTTGTATCCCAAGCATCCAATAGGCACTTAATAAATAAATAATCAATGCGTTCATCCAGAGCCCTGCACAGACATGAAAACATAGAATATATGGTCAAACGTGGCTCTCTTCAGAAATGAAGTGATTCAAATCAGTTCCAATGATCTTGGGATGAAGAGAGCCATCTACATCCAGAGAGAGAATTGTAGGAACTGAGTGGGGTTCACAACATAGCATTTTCACTTCTTTTGTTTTGCTTTTTACTTTCTTGTTTTTCCTGTTTTGTTTGATTTTTCTTGTGCAGAAAGATAATTGTATAAATATGTATGCATATATTGGATTTAACATAAATTTCTATCATGTTTAATAATTATTGCATTACTTGTCATCTAGAGGAGGGGATGGAGGAAAGGTGAAGAAAATTGGAATATAAGATTTTGCAAAGGTTAATGTTGAAAAATTATCTGTGCATATGTTTTGAAAAGAAAAAGCTTCAATTAAAAAATAAAAGAAAGTATGGTCAAAGTCTCACCTAACATATGAGATTTCTCTTGAGAAATTAGATTGTGAGCTCCTTGAAGGTAGGAACCATCTTTTGCCTTTTTTGTTATCTCCAATTCTTAAAACAAAGCTTGCAAGGCACATAGCCAATCAACTGACTGACAAATTACTTTATTTTGGCTCATAGAGTAATTGTATTCAATTCATGCTCATGAAGGTGTTAAACTAGAAGATTTCTATGATTCCCTCAGTTCTAAATTTTTTCATTGGTTGAACTGGAATATGTCTTTTTTTTTCCTGAGGTAATTGAGATTAAGTGATTTGCCCAGGGTCATATAGCTAGAAAGAATTAAGTGTCTAAGGTCACATTTGAACTCAGGTCCTCCTGGTTAGTAGGTTGGTAGGAAAGGGCTGGTGCTCTATCCACTGTGCCATTTAGCTGTCCCTGGAATATGTGCTAAGGTGAGTATAAAAGATTGTGTTAGTGGTGCCTGGGAACCCTAACAAGAAGAAATTCCCTTTCTAAGAGTGGTGTTATTAGAGTGTCTAGGATATTATCTTCTCTGAATGATTTCAGTTAATAAAAAATGTGAAAAGTTGAAGGTTACTTTGACCCAGCAGTGTTTCTATTGGGCCTGTATCCCAAAGAGATCTTAGAGGAGGGAAAGGGACCCACATGTGCAAGAATGTTTGTGGCAGCCCTTTTTGTAGTGGCTAGAAACTGGAAACTGAATGGATGCCCATAAATTGGAGAGTGGCTGAATAAATTATGGTATATTAATGTTATGGAATATTATTGCTCTGTAAGAAATGACCAGCAGGACGATTTCAGAGAGGCCTGGAGAGACTTGCTTGAACTGATGCTGAGTGAAACGAGCAGAACCAGGAGATCATTATACACAGCAACAACAATATTACATGATGATCAATTCTGATGGACATGGCTCTCTGCAACAAAGAATTGTCTCAAAGAAGTTTCAACTGTTCACTGAAGAAGACCATATACACCCAGAGAGAGGGATGTGAAATATGGACCACAACATAACATTTTCATGCTCTCTATTGAGGTTTGCTTGCATTGTGTTTCCTTTCTCTGATTTCCTTTTTTTTTCTTGTAGATAGGATTTTTCTTGCACAACTTGTCAAGTATTTCAACATTATTAACATGTAGTGGACTTTCTGCCATCTAGGGGAGGGGAGAAGACTGGGGATAAAATTTGTAATGGAAAGCTTTGTAAAGATCAATGCTGGGGAACTACCCATATATATGTTATACAGATAAAAAGCTTTAATAAAAAAATGTACCTGGGAAATGTTTAGTAAAATAAATAAAAATATAATATAACATAAAAAGTTGAAGGTTAAATAGTTTTTTATTAGGAACTGTCTGGCACAATATCAACTTAGAGAATGGAATCTGAACCCTAGCTGTCTCCATTACTACCTTTAATTAATCAATCAATTAATTAATGCCTAGATTTAATTATCAACTTCCTTATCTTCTTTCAAGGCTCAGCTAAAGTCCCATCTTCTGCAAAATCCTTTCCAGTCTTTAAAAAAATTAATACTGTTTAATTTTAAACATACCATCTAATTTTGATACCATTCCTCTGAGATTCCCTTGATTTATACTATACATATCTTGTTTGTATGTATGTAGTTGTTTGTAAGTTGTCCTCCCTATTAGATTAAGAACTCCTGGAATGGGAGGATTGTGTGTGTGTGTGTGTGTGTGTGTGTGTGTGTGTGTGTGTCTGTGTGTGTGTGTGTGTTTGTTTCTGTAGTACTTAGCTCAGTGTCAGATACCTAATAAGTAATTCATACATGCAAATTCCTAATTGACTTGACAAATGATAAAATTGGATAAGTTAAGATCTCCAAGGTTCCTTTCTGTTCCAATTTCTCTGTGTAGAGTCTCAATGTATGTAAAAATCCAAAAGATGCAAATTGATTCCATAAATGTTGCAAGGACTGGGGCAGAGGGAAGGAAGTGTTCAGAGCAATCATTTCTGTGAAGTGCTGAACTAAGCTTGGATGGTCAATCAACATTTGTGCTGCTGCTGAATAAAAACTAGGATTTCAAAAGGCCAATAGTGGGGTGAGCTAAATTCAGTCATCTGCTAGTTATTAGATCTTTTGAAATCCAGGGAAGAGGTTTCTTCCTTTTGTATACCTATTCTAATATCCCTTGTCTTCTTTAAAGAAGAAAACAAATCTCTTGCATTGTCACATTATATGTGCAAAAATAGGGAGAAAAATATATGTCCATGAGCTGATTCTCATCTGTTGGTTCAGAGTTGTTTTAATTTACATTTTGCTGGGCTATTGATTGCATCTTTATCCATTTGTTTGACAATCCATATGCTAGTCTTTAAATTCCTGGGATTTAGGGACTAGTTACTGATGGATGCAGCTCCTTTTGTTGATTTCCTAGACTCTGAATGTCTCTGTGAAAGATTATGTTGCTATTGGGTTTGTTTTTTGTCTTTTGTTTTTTTGTTTTTGTTTTTTTGATTTAGGGTTTTTTTTTTGTTTGTTTTTTTAGCACCTGAAGATCTCATGTTATGCTACTGAAGAAAGTGAATTAAACTTAATCCAAGAGAGATGAAAATCTTTGGATCCATAGCATGACATGATGAGCATAGAAGAGGAAGTACTCATAAACTTCATTTGTTGTCATGGAATTCCCTCCCTTCTCTCTCCCCTTGCTTTCCTTTGCCATAGCTAGGTATTTAGAGAGTTCTCATGGGCCTCTGCTAGAATGTTATTTTAGGACATAAAAAAATTGAATGATTTTGGCGCACCTGGATCAATGCAAATTCATAGAATTTAAGACTGAGGGAATCATAGGAATCTTCTAGTTTAACACCTTCATTTTACAATTGAAGAGGCTTAAGTCTAGAGAGGTGGTAAGGAGAGAACCAAAATTCCAATCCAGGTCAAAAATTCTTATCACTATGCCACAATTATTGGGATGTTATATCTCTTTTCTTCATGTTTCTTTTATGGTACTTATGTCAAATTTCAAAGGTCTTTTCATCCCATGGGTATTTACCTGATTCAACCAAGAATATAGCTTACTATTTTCTAAGTGCAAGGCACTGAGGTCACAGATTGAATCATCTCATTTCTGAACATTGATTTTGTGTTCAATCTTTTGGTAAAAATTGATGAATATTCACTAATATTTTCTCCATATTCCTAAACACCTGCAGTTTTCTTGAATGGATGCATGAATGAAAAGCACCGAGTACCTATGTATGATGTGTTAAACAATAGACTTATCTTTGGGGACATAAGTATATAAAAGCAACAACACATGTAAGGGACCTGTGTCCAGGGAAAGATGTTGTGGTTTGTGAAGTCCCAGGGATAGTGAGTGTAGTCAGAGGGGGCTAAATTGACATCACCTTTCCAGAAGCAATAGTTGTATTGATTTGATTACTTCTCTATTAGTTTGCAGGGACTTACCAGTTCAGACAGTATGATTCAAAGTAGTGATTCACCTGGAAATACAAGTGGTCTAGACAATGTAGCAAAAAAATACTTGCTATGGGACGGCTGGAGTGCATGTTCAGATGGGATGTGAAATAATGGGGTCAGCTAGATATAGTGCACTATGTGCATTCTTGCTGGCTTACTCTCTAATTGGGACAGTATGACTCCTTTTTGAGGGTTCTGAAGCTAAATGGATTAATTTACTCAGGGCTTAGTTTCAGGAGATACAGTGGTCTGAGTGATCAATAGCAAAGCAATTGGCAAAGAGATGGCTACTATTTCTTGTCCCTGCGCTGTATTCACGCAATTACCATTCAGGTTCATGCTCTTATTACTTTTATCTGGACTACAGCAATAACCTTAAAATTGCATTTTTTTTCTGTCTCAAAGTCCTCTGCACCATAATCTATCCTCCACACAGCAACCAAAGTGATAACATTTTCCTAAAGCCATGTCTTTTCCTTTCTTTTAACTTCTTTAGCCTTAGTTTCCTTATCTGTAAAATTGAGATAGATAGCATCTAGCTCAAGGCCAAACAAGATAACATATGTAAAATATCTTTCAAACCAGACAAAAGCTAGTTAAAATAATAATAATAATAGTTATTATTTACTACTACTATGGATTGTGTGTGAACTTTTGGTTGAAAATATCTGAGTTAGACAATGGTTTTATATCTATAGAATGCCAAACACCTGAAATAAAATATAAAAATTCTCCCCATTGTTCAGATATATTTTACAATAATCAGCTGATTGACTTTGTCATTTCTCATTTGGTGCTATGTTGCCATATCCACCCAGTTGCAGCAGGGAACACTAGATCTTTCTGGGTGGAGGAGGGAAGTGGATATCTGCATTGGGGTCACATCAGTCAGACAACTCTGTGGACATCATTGTAATCACAGTGTTTCAAGCTCATTATTTTCCATGAAGCTAAAGAACTGTAATTGAGTTCTTTGGAGGAAGGGCATTATGTAAATGCAAAACAACAACATTATAATAATTTCCATTCCAACCAGTACTGCCTTGAGATGAAAGGGGAAGTGGAATGATTTCACTAATTTGAAAAGCTCTTTGGAAAAATAAGCAAAGATAATACAATATTTTTCGAGGGTGGAAATGCCTCTGAAGGAACTGTTTTTGAATAAGCCCTTTTGAACAAGGAGAAAGCTTTTTGGAAAATACTTTTAGAGAGTTTTTATGTAAGAGCACATTTGATCACTTACTTTTTCTGAGCCTAGGAGGAGGTGACATTGTCTGGAGGATGGATTTGGAGGAAAATAAGAAAAATAATGATTCAGTGTGGTGTGAGTAGAAGCATAGCCTTGGAAACAAGCAAGATCTGTGTTCCAATTATATCTTTGATACAGAATGATTGAATGACTCTGGAACAAGTCACTTAACTTTTTACTTTCTGGGGCAATTCTCTACAATCATGTGATCAATCAGCCAGACAACCGACAATAATTAACGATCATTTATTAAACTCCTGCTCTATGCCGGGCACTTGGAATACAAAGGCAGAGAATGAAACAATTGCTATTCTTATACTAAAAAATGAACATAATGTAGCTATTTCAGTTTCTGGATTATTATAATAACTTTCAATCCATTCTTTCTACTATGTCTCTTCCTCCTCCATTCTATCTTCCTCATAGCCACCAAAGTGATTTCACTAAAGCATTGGTTTGATCATGTTATCTCACTATTCAATAAACTTTAATATCTTCCTATTAATTTCAGAATCAACACAAAATCCTTTGACATTTAAACTGAAATAGGCTGATAGCTACATGAATGGAGAAAAGGGGATATGTAAGAGATTTTGTGAAGGCAGAAGCAAGATTTGGAATTTAATTGCATATGTGGGGTAAATGTGAAAAGTTAAGGTGATCTTAGGTGCCTAGATAGATGGAGATACTCTTGACAAAGTTTTGTTCATTATATACACTATTTTCCTGATGCTGCTGACTTCTGCATTAGTTTAATGTACATCCTCCTAGGTTTCTCTGAATCCATGCCTTTTATCATTTCTTATGGCTCAGTAATATTCTCTTATATTCATATGCCATAATTTATTCATTTGTAACTCAGTTGATAGGCACCCACTTTATTTCCAATGCTTTCTTACAACAAAAAGAAGTGTTACAAGAAATATTTCAATACATTAGGCCCTTTTCATTTATCTCTGATGCATCTGGATATAAGCCTAGCAGTAGTATCTATGGATCTAAGATCGTACATAGTTTAATGACTTTTTAGTCACAGTTCCAAATTTCTTTCCAGAATAGTTGGACCACATCATAACACTATCAGTAGTCCATTATTGTTTATGTCCTTCCCTAGCCATGACAAAATTGTTGTCATTTTCCTCATATTTGCCAATCTGATATGTGTGAGGTAAAACCTCAGAACTGCTTTAATTTGTATAACTCTTATCAGAGGTGATTTGGTGCCTTTTTTGGTATAGTTGTTGCTAGTTTGTGTTTCATTTCTTGAGAATACTATGTCCCTATTTTTGGACATTTTCAAAGATTTTAAAAATAAACTGCTTTTATCATCAAGGAAAGTGGAGCCATCACATATGGAAATTAATATCAGTCCCAGATGTACTAATAGGAGAAGAATAAAGCACTCAAGAGAACAAAGATGGGAAAAGTTGAATTAAATTAAGTACACATAGAAGTAATCCATGCTAGAGGTGACACAGATATGAGGGTGTGGAAAGATTAGTTCAGAAGATATCTGAAGAAGGGGAAAAGACTAAAAACATGAAAAAAAATCAAGGATCTTATTAATATTGCAAAAAGGCAATTCAAAGAACATCAGGAACCACTAAACCATATGCCTACTTTCCCATACACTGAAGGAATCCTTGATGACTTCATTAGTAGAAAACAGATTTTCAGGCTTTCACAAACAACATTCCACATTAGAACACATCTTTACCTTCATATAATTGGCTGAAATATATATAGATAATATGGAACCCCACTGAGTTTAATATTTGTTGATTATAAAAGGATTTATTCAGTAGAACAATATGCTTCCTTAAGGGCTCTCTCAATAAAATGACAAAAAAGTCATTCTATAAAGAAAATCTATTGTTTTGATTATGACTTAGGTAGGTGGATAATTTATTGAATTTATGTTATTTTTATGTATATGATTATGTGAATCCATATCTATATAAGATATAGTGTCATATCATCTCTGTCTCTGTGTTTCTGTTTCTATTTGTATCTTTTTATCCATTTCTATCCATCTCCCTTTCTTTCTCTGATACAAGAAAGCTTAGCCATCAGTCATAATGTTTGCTCTCTCCTTCCGACTTTCTCCCCATTCTTCTCCATTACCACACTTGACTGCTTGGAATGTTCAGTATTGTATTGCTTAGTTGAGTTTCACATTGCATTCTTTAAACTTATATTACTATCTACTCCTTTTATTTTATGAGGTGTTACTGCTCATAATCTTCTACCATCTTTCTTTGCATGATGTTATAAATGGGTCTGTTTTCTAAATTGGTTTTTCCTTTGGCTATAAGATCTCTCTGCTTAGCAGGCAAATCAAATATTTGCTGACCACAGTGCTTTTTAGTCTCTTTTGATCTCTTTTTGATGGCAATTGATATACTTCATTTAAATGTTTGCAAAAATTACTATAGCAATTTGGAGTCTTCATCATTTTTTGATCCACATACTATTTTTTACCAACAAAAAATTGCTTAAAAGAATCAGGATGAAATTGTTTTGGTGCATATAATTTTTTCTCATTTTTATTCTTCTAGTTTTATAATTCATTTTGAACTTTAATCTGATAAATTGGTGGTCTATACAGACAGATGATTTAAGCATGACTCCTTGAAAAAGCTATTTATTCTTTTTGCTTCTCCTTCCTTTTGTCTCACACATAACTAAACACTTTGCAATCTAGTTTCTGACCACTGAAACAGCTTTCTCCAAAGTTACCAATAATCTCAACCTCAAATATAAAGAGCATTTAAAAAAAAGTCCTAATCTTTCTTAAGCTGTATTTTCTTTCTGCATATTCTTTCCCCTATGAGTTTTTGTGATACTTTTCTTTCTTAATTCTTCTCTTACTTTTCTGATTGCTCTTTTTCAGACTCCTTTGATGTCTCATCATAAGATCTCTCTGTCTTTCTCTATCTCTGCCTGTCTCTATTTTTCTCTGTCTCTGTTTCTTTCCTCTTTCCTCCCTCCCTCCTTCCCTTCCTCTATCTTTCCTTCCTTCCCTCCCATCCCTCCCTCTTCCTTCCTTCCTTCCTTCCTTCCTTCCTTCCTTCCTTCCTTCCTTCCTTCCTTCCTTCCTTCCTTCCTTCCTTCCTTCCTTCCTTCCTTCCTTCCTTCTTTCCTTCCTTCCTTCTTTCTTTCCTTCCTTCTTCTTATTTCTCTCTTTTTCTCCATTTCTCTCCCCTCTTCTATCTTCCTCTCACTTCCAATCCCACAATTTTCCAATTTCCTTCCTTTAAAGAAAAACTGTTGGGTCTTTTTTTCATCTTTGCATGCTCAGAATTTTTTATAATGCTTTATACATAGTAGGCACTTAATACTTTTTTTTGACTTAAAGATGTTTATTGAGTCAAATGAAAATTAACTCATTCCAAAATATTAATCAATTCCCTAACTGGATAGTCATATAGATATACTTCATCTAGTCTTGAAGATTAGTGATTCTCAGAGAATATTGACATATGAGAATAGGAAGGAAAAGTTAAGATTAAAAAACACACACACACATTTATTTCTTTATTTTTCTTAGATTCTGTCTTCTTTCTTTGGGGCCTCAAGTGCATGTGTGGCAAATATAGCTTTATATAGCTAAGACTTCCTGGAACTATTTTGGAAAGAGTTCCCTAAATTAGGAGGAGGATCAGTTGTGGCTTTTCCTGTTTGTTTGGTGTGCTCAAATGAGGTTCTAGATGAGCACATAAAGCATCCTGAGCATACTCAGATTTCAACAGAAATTTGCCCTTTCTTCCTCAAACAAATCAGATAAATCACACAGGCCACATGGAACCAGGCTGTCTAACTGTTGAAATCAACCATAGTCCATTGAACTGAACTAATGTCATCTCTCTCACAGATGTTTGGTTAAAAGAAAGCAATGCATTAGTCTTGTATCTGAATTAGTTCATACATCTCTGATTAAAATTCCAGAATGGAGCTTTAAAAATTGCAATCCCTAACCCCAAAACAATCAAACCCACTTTTCTTTCTTAAGTTTTTAAAATTAACATTCTGCTTTCCTTTCTGGTTTGCCTTTTAGAAATGGACAATCATCAGAAAGGGATCTGAACATTCTCTTTAGTAAACTCTCCTCTGTTACATCATAAGTATTTGAAATAATTTTTTCCTATCTTAACTACATACTTTCTTGAAGAGTGGGCAAAATCACAGTACCTTGTATGTAGTCAGTACCTAAATGAACATCTGCCAGAAATTCAGTGTAATAAGGGATCAGTCAAACATGATCCAGAACCAAGACTCTGAGTTTGTATGAATCAGGTCTAGTCTTTGGGGCATTTTACAATTCACTCTTTTTTGTTATTTTGGTTTATGTACCCATATAAAGTCTGTCCCTCTCTCTCACCCACTCCCTCTCCAGTAACTTTGAAATTTGGCTTGTTTTGCCCCTAGTATTTTCTGTAAACAGACAGTGTAGCTCATGTCTAAGCCTATAAAGAAAAGGTAAAAAGACCCTTGGATCCTATGCAACACTTAGGCTAATAATACATTGAATTTAAGATAAACTTTCTTTCTTATTGATGTATCAACCTTCATGAAATGGATTAGAGCTCCTCTTACCCCACTAAGTTGTAGAGATGTTTTCCTAGTTATTTTCTGACTACTCACAAAGGGTTATTATCTCTCTGACTAAAGAGCCAAATTTCAAAGTTACTGGAGAGGGAGTGGGTGAGAGGTGGGCAGACTTTATATGGGGACACAAACCAAAATAACAAAAAAGAGTGAATTGTAAAATGACCCAAAGAAGTAATAGAGAGAGAACTTCTATTATTTGCTTATCTGTCTAATGGGGTATATAAAGTATTTAGTGAATACTAGCACCTCTTGGCTGCTCATCTATCTCTGGTGTCCAACCAGTCACTCAATTCTTACCTGTGGTTCCAAGAAATTGTAGTATATGCAATATAGAGCAATATCCAGTAAAATTGTCATGGCAGATGGGCTAAACCTGGTTGAGGGTAACTTACCGAGAGACCTTAAGCTCATCAATGAGTTAGGGAGATATTCACCCCAAGCATGTGAAGATTTCCCTCTGGCAGAATGGACCAATGAGAACAAATTGTTCCATCAATCTTGAAGGTGGCTGAAACAAGTATGGCATAATACTTAGAGCTTTGAAGATACCAAGGTCATCCACTTCATCCTGGGCTATTACCTGTCATCCTGACTTTTTCCTGCCACTGGATTTTGATGATTCAGATAAAGAGTAAGGCTGATGGCTTTGTGCAATTCTGCCTCATTTAAATCCATTTCATAAGCAAGTCAAAACATCATTCCTGATGTTATTGGTCTTCTTCAGAAACAAAGGATAAACAGTAATCTGCCTGATGTCTAAGGATAGATAGGTAGATTTCTTTCATTTTTATTTTGAATAAAACTTCTTGGGACATTATAGTTGGTGCTTTTGAATTGTCATCTTGATGCCAGATTGTTTTGTTCAGTGGAGAGATTTTCTAAAGACTTGTTTCAAACAAGTAATAGGGTGGACTTTCTGAAAGGTAATGAGTCTGACATCTCTTATTCCCTGAAGACTGGATATGTGGGACATTTTTCTCCACCAATTACCCATAGTTGCTGGAAAAGTCAAGGTCATCAAAAACTCTAATGAACTATAGAAGCATAAATTGTGAGCCACAAGAGACTTCAACCTCCATACATTTTAGAGTATATCACATTTAGGATTTATTAACAATAGGTTGATCTTTTGGCTCCAGAGTCAGTGATCTTTCTGCTGTACCATAAGATTCTTCTTATTCTCAATCAATCAGAGATCACACAGCTCTAAGGTGGTACATATTTTGGATGTGTGTTCAGAAGACCTGGTTTTGGGTTTTGATTTTGCCATTGATTCATCATGTGATGAAGTCACTCTTCCTCGTCTCCCAACTCTAATATCTGGACATATTTTTGGCATCTAATGAGTTCTGACCTCCCTAGAAGGCAATCAGACCATTGCCCAGTTCTCTTGGAGATAGCCCTATTAGTTGCTTGGTCTCTCTGACCCTCAGTTTCTATATCTCTAAGATAAAGACATTTTTCTAGATGTCCTCCAAATTTCCCTCCCTCTATAGCATCCTGTGTGAGAAGGGTTTGGCATTGTACAGAGGGCCATTGTCTGCAGGGTGCCTGGCTTGGGCCCCTCCAAAACCTCTCCCTGAACTCTCCCCTTACACACATGACTCACTTTGGCCACCCAGGCCTCTAGACATAACATAGGATTCCTGCTGTGTGGTGGCATTAAATAGGGGCAGGAAATTAAAACTTTCCAAAAAAACAACAGCTGAATTCCTGTCTTATAAGGTAATGGGATTATTAGCACAGAATGGTAACAATGAGGCACTCTGGGAGAAGAGGGAAATAGCATCTATAGCAGGGAAAGCAATACCTTACATGAAAAAGCTGGTCACAAAACGAAAGTCCAGAACCCTTTGTGAATTAGTAGCTGGAATCCCTCTTGAAGGGGAAAGAGCGACTGATAATGTGGCCTGTCTTCCTCCAGGAGAAAGAGAAAATGAACCATAAGACACAGACATTCTGGTAAACCAGTAGCTTCTCTAGAACTTCTATATATGCTTAGAATGGAAAACTAGGATAGTTTTCATGATCTCAAGTCCTGAGGCAGGATTTCAGGGAGCTTTTTATACCCTGACAAAGAGCAGGCTATCTCCAAGGAAACTGGGAAATGGTCTGATTGCCTTATAGGGAAGTCAGAGCTCATTGAGTGACAAGAGTGTGAGCAAATATCAGAGTTGGAAGATGAGGAGGAGTGACTTCATATTGTATAGGCAAACCTCACACTCTCCATCTGCCATTTTTGTGTTTTTGTACTGACTATTCCTCATGCTGGGATGCTTTTTCTCTTCATTTCTACTTCTTGGAATTCCTGGTTTCCTTTAAGGTTCAATTCAGATGCTTTCTTCTACATGAGGTTGGTCCTTGTTCTGGCATTTACTACTGTCTTATCCTCCAAGGTTACCTGGCATCTGTATAGAATATAATTAATAAAATGTAATGTAATATAACTTAATTTAAAATAATATGTCAAATAATATAGTAACTTAATACAAGTACACAATCTAATCTAATCTAAGATAATGCTGTATAATACAACATAATCTAATATGATAAATAATTTAAATATAATATAATATAGGGGCAGCTAGGTGGCACAGTGGAAAGAGCACCAGACATGAAGTCAGGAGGACCTGAGTTCAAATCTGGCCTCAGACACTTAACCCTTCCTAGCTGTGTGACCTTGGGCAAGTCACTTAACCTCAATTGCCTCAGCAAAAAAAAATAATATAATATAGCATAACATAATAATAGCTTAAAAATAACATTTAATTCATATACTGTTTGTATAGTTAATTTGTATAGTGCCAGGCATTTTACAAATGAGGAATCTGAGAAAAACAGAATTTAAATGACTTGCCTGAGATCATATAGTAAATGTCTCAGGTTGGATTTAAATTCAGGTCTTCCTGACTTCAGACACAGCACTCTATCAACTGTATCACCTAGCTGCCCCATAATATAACATAATATAATGAAATGTAAAATTCCTTTAAAAAAGGGATAATTTAGGTTTTTGGTTTTTTTTTTTTGCATTTCCAGTGTCTGACATGTAATAAATGCTTGCTTACTTGACATGAGAAGTATAGATTTTGAGGACCATTGACTCCTGGAATCACAGCATATGGAAATTAGAAGGGCCCCCAGTGACTCTCCAGTTGAACTAATACACCAAAGGAATATCAGTTACAACATGTCCAACAAGTGATCATCCAGCTTTTGCCTGAAGACTTCCAAAGTGGATTAACATGTTTTCTCCTGAAGCCTCTAGTTCTACTTGTGGCTACCTCTAATTGTTAAATCTAAATCCTCTTTGCAATGGCTACTCATTGTTCCTACTTCAGTCCTATGGGAAGAAAGGAAAGAAAGAAGGAAACAAGCACTTATTAAGTATCACTGTGTGACAGATATTGTACATTTTACAAATATTATCTGTTTTACTCCTTGGGGGTGTGGGGCAAACAAAATGGGTTTAATTCCTCTTCCACATGGAAGCTATTCAGATACTTGAGGACAGTTATAATATTCCCTAACTTCTGCTTGAATTGAGAAATCTTTCACTATCTTTTGCTATCTGATCTCATCTGTGACTGCTCCAGGTTGATGGGTATTGCATCAGATTGAGTGCCAGACTAGTGATCAGGAAGATTTAAGTTCAAATACAGCCTCACACTATTTTTAGCTATGTTAACCTGGGACAAGTAACTAACCTTTCATCTACCTCAGTTTCCTCATCTGTGAGTTGGAGATAATAATGGCATCTACCTTGCAGAGTTGTTATAAGGATCAAATGAGATATCACACATAAAGTGCTTTGAAAACCTAAAGGAATTATATAAATCCGATTTGTTATTATTGCAAAAAAAGTTAAATGGAGACATGTACTCTTGAAACTTAATACTTGAGAGAGGTAGGAATATTTGCAAAAATGAATGTCTATTTCAATCTTATTTTTACCAAATTGAACCAGAGATCTTTCCATTGTACTAGAGAGTAGAGAAGAGTACATGAGAGATGTTATAGAAATTGCATAAAAAGGAATTGGCATTTGATTTCATGGTGGGGATGGAATTAGAGAGAAGGGAAAGAAAGTTCACTCTTAGGCTATGTGGAGACTAAATGACTGGGAGGATAGTGCTACCATCAATAGAAATAGCAAAATAAAATGGAAGAATTAGGCTCTTCTTCAAGATAGAGTTCCAAGGAAAACTCACTAATGAGAGAAGAGTAGTCAGGGAGCTCACTGGTTTGGGCCAACCATTCAATAATCAATAAGAGATGGATAAAATGATTGCACTATTACTACAGTAGCGAAGGTCTAACTGAGGTTAGTAGCATGAATTTGTGAGTGATTAGGACATCACCAGTGCTAAGGAAAAACACAGAAAAGTAGCCTTCTCCAGCAACACTCACTCTATACAGAGTAGAGAAAGCAAATAGTTGGAGTCATACATTATTGGAATTGACCAAAGGGAGGGATGCGTATGATTGATCCATTTTTTTCTTTGGGAACTCCACTTTACAGAAGCCTGTGTAACAGCTTATTTTTTGGGCTGTCTACTTTGAGCAGAGGATAGGAATCTCATAGTGGGATCAGACATTGGATTAGGAAACCAGGGTAAAGAGAAGGAAATAGGAATGGGATGGTGTCTAGGACTTGCCTCTGACGAGAGTTAGGTATTTTTGAACTTTGTCAAATTTGGCTCTTCATTGTAAATCTTCCCTTTCTTTGTCTACCCAGTATCACCTAAACTGCTAATATACAGCTCCTCTGTGGGAGGAAGTTTATGTTTATCATACCATATCCACCTAACCTACTGTGGACAATAGTTAAGTTCACTTTGGTTTCTGAATCTTGTTGCTTATGCTTGATGGTCTTGGAATTTCTCTAGTTAGGGACTGGCAGTAGGTGGGGGAGCACTGTCCCTTGTTGTTCCTCCTAATCTTGGATGCAATTTAATTGACTGGTTTAAAACTCTGTTATCCATTTCATGGGCATGGAACATATTTCAACCCTAATCCTGGGTTGGAATACATTTGCAATAATTAATTATACTAACTATTATGTACTTAGGGTTAAAGCCTCTTGAATATAATTAGCATATTTATGCAAAACAGCCTAGCCCTTCATAATTCAAGGATCTGTAATTTCACCAGTGGAAATACTCTCCACTAATGAAGATCACAAGGGGGTCTTTGTGAGTTGCTTTGGTTAAAAACAAGAGCACCCAAAACAACAAACAAATGTGCTCAGCTGGCAACCAATCTTATAGTGATGAACCTTTCTAAACTTAGCTGCACTGGTCCTAAAAGCATAGAGTTAGAGGAAGAAGAGATGGTAAAAATTAATGAGTCTGATTTTCACACTTTTAGACATGACAAAACTAAGTAAGTGGTTAAATGACTTGCCCAAGATTGCACAATTAACAAGTATCTGAAGAAGGATTTGAAGAGCAGGATAGTAGCTCTAATGGATTAAAATTTCACTAAGATTTTGGAGCTACCCTGTAGAGTGTTTTAGATTTTGTTGTGTTCTTTTTTATCTATTATCTTATTTGAGCCTTACAAAAACCCTGTGAGGCACTACAGGTATTATTCCCATTTTATACATAGAAAACTGAGGTTCAGGTGCTTGCTGAAACTACAAAGCTTGTAGCCTAGTAAGTAGGATTTGATAATCATCTGGTATCAAATCCAATGGTTTTTCATCATGCCCTATTGCCTGTGCTAACTGAAACCCACTAAATTATCCCTCTCTCATCTCTGGTACAAGTAAAGCAACCTTGATTTCATTCTTCTTTTCTCATAGATTCTAGTTTTCACAGGATCATGGGGTTTTCAGCTGAAAGAGTACACAAAGATCATTGAATTTAAGCTACTAATTTTACACATTAAGAAACTGAGAACCAAAGTAAGCACAGTGACTGACCCCCAAATTACATGGGTTATTGCTACTATGGAAAAGCACTCAGGTAAATAGAACACTGGCCTTAAAATCAAGAAGACCTGAGTTCATACCCACGTTCAGACACTTATTAGCTGTGTGACCCTGGACAAGTCACTTTAACCCTGTTTACCTCAATTTCCCCATCTGTTAAATGAACTAGAGAAGGAAATGGCAAACCAGCCCAGTATCTTTGCCAAAAATTCCACATGGGGTCATGGGAAGTCAGACATGGCTGAAATGATTCAACAACAACAAAAATTAAATAGCAAAGCTACCCACCATAATCTGTTTTGTTTTGTTGTTTTTAAGCAGTACTTGATGAATCACAGCCATACCTCACCAGAAGAATATTAGGGGTTTTTTTTAATGTCTTTGTTTTAAGGAGAAATGAGACCATTTAAAGGCCTACACAATTTTTTTGAGAGGCGATTGGGGTTAAGTGACTTGCCCAGGATCCCACAAGCTAGTAAATGTCAAATGTCTGAGGCTGAATTTGAACTCCTGACTTTGGGGCTGGTGCTCATTGTACCACCTAGCTGCCCCAGAACTATACAGTTTTCAAAGGAAATCCATCCCATTCTGCTGTGCAGTTCTGGGGCCAGATTATTGTCTACTTTAAGTCTAAAATTAATATGCTGTGGATGTACTCTATGAGTCACCCATACAATTGTATATTGCTATTTGGACAATAGATATTATTCATCCATTTGATTTTTCATATATACATAGGTTGCATTTCAGAGGCTCCACAATATATTGGGAATAGGATGCAAGTGCAATAGAATAATAAAGAAGACCTCATCAATTCTAGGGGTTCCCTCTTCAATTTGGACACTATTTTGGGCATCCTTCCTGACAATGACAAGCACTTCTGATGGGTCTGTCTCTTTTCCGTTTATTCTTACTTGATATTAACGATCAAAGTTATTCAAACAATATCATCTCGGTGGTTATATATTTCATTGATTTTCTTAAGACTTTGGCATATGCATAGGAGACACCTTGATGGAAAAGAGCCATTAGGCTGCATTTTGCTTTTATGAACCAAATGAATACTTACAGTCAACAAACAATAAGCACAGTGGGATTTTGTATTCTCTGCACTTTTCAAATACATAACTCTAATATATGATCTGCTGCTGTGAATGTTATGTTCAAAAATCTGAATTTGTAAAATGGGTAAATGAAAGAGTGGACTATTAACATTGTAGAAGGATTATTTGCTTTACAGAAAGACCTCACTGTCCTATATCTTTAAGTAGCTGCCTTCCATAGTTTATTTAAAATATGATCTCCATTAACAAAAATTCAATTCACAGATAACTTTTCAAGAACTTATCTTTTGCATGATATGAGACAAACAAAAACAGTTTGTTTTAATGAGTGTACATAAGCGATTGGGATAAAAGGCTGATGACAGAGATAACATCCCAATCAAAGGACATAGTACAAGTAAAAGGGAAATTATTTATTCAAACCATTGGAAAATATGAGACTGAGGGAGACATCTTCCTTTTTCCTGAGTTATAGTGCCTATATCTTGTGCTCTTAATTTTGGATCCCTAATTTCTAATGAAGCCAGAGTTGGAACCAAAAGTCTTTTTTCTCTTTTCTCCTGATCCTTTATTTCTATAACTGGCATTAAGGAAGTAATGAACCAGAGATAAGCTTCTCCCTTTCCTCTCCAGCAGTTGGTGATTGAAAGTAGAGACTTCCTTTGCAAGACAATCAGTCCAATTAGTCCAAGCCTTCTACATTTTGCTGCTTCTATTTCCTCTCCTTTCACCCTATTCTTTTTTAAAAAAAAATAAATCACTTTTTTTCTATCAGCAAAAATCTTCCCTCTCTCCCTCTTCCCAATTGAGAATGACAGAAAAACAAACTCTGCATTATAAATGTGTATGTTCAAACAAAATGAATTTCCACATTGTCCATGTCAAAAAAGATGCTTCATTCTGCACTCTGACTTTTCCATCTCTCTATCAGGTTGTGGATCATGTTTCATCATAATTTCTCTGGATTTGTGGTTAGTCATTATGCTTATCAAAGTTCCTAAGTATAAAGTTGCTTGTCTTTATAGTATTGTCATTAAAAACCATTTTACTAATTCTGTTCACTTCACTCTGTATTAATTCATACAAATCTTCCTAGTTTTTTCCTTGAGAGAATTTCAGGAATAGAATGAACCAAACTGACTCCATGTTGTGACTTAATTCTGGATCTAGCTCAGTTTCTTTCTATTCACTTGTGGGTCTGGTCCAGTTTCTATCTTGTGAGAAAACTTTATTTAATTATGGAAATTGTGAGAAAACTTTATTTCAATTTTGAACCTATATGGCTGGGTAGCTGGACCATCTTTACTTCTTGCTTAGAGACCTTTAACTAGAATCTAGGTTATGTTGACCAGAAACCCAAGCATTCCCAAAGATTGATTTTTTTTCTTATAATTAGGCATCTCAAGCAATCCATGTTTCTTAGCTAAAAACTGGCTCCATAATGAACAATTAGTTATTGTTTCCATGTTCCTTTTTATTGAATATAGATATTTAGTATCGAGTCTACCTGACAATACAAAGTCAGGGATTATATGAACACAATTGCAAAACACTCTCCACACAAATAAAGTCAGTTCTAAACAACTGGAAGTATATCAAATGCTCATGGATAGGCTAAGCTAATATAATAAAAATGACAATTCTACCTAAATTAACTTACTTATTCAATACCATACCAATCAAACTGCCGAGAAATTACTTTACAGAACTAGAAAGAATAATAAAAAAAGTTCATTTGGAAAAACAAAAGGTTAAGAATTTCAAGGAAATTAATGAAAAAAAGTGCAAATGAAGGTGGCCTAGCTGTACCAAGTCTAAAACTATATTATAAAGCAGCAGTCATCAAAACCATTTGGTACTGGTACAGAATAGTTGATCATTGGAATAATTTAGCTTCACAAGACACAATAGTCAATGACTATAGTAATCTAATGTTTGATAAACTCAAAGACCCCAGCTTCTGGGATAAGAACTCACTATTTGACAAAAATTGCTGGGAAAATTGGAAAACAGTATAGCAGAAACTAGGCATTGATCAACACCTAGCACCATATACCAAGATAAAGTTGAAATGAGTTCATGATTTAGATATAAAGAGTCATATGATAAGCAAATTAGAACAAAGGATATTCTACCTGTCAGATCTGTAGATAGATAAGAAAAGAATTTGTGACCAAAGAAGAACTAGATACATTATGAAATGCAAAATTGATAATTTTCATTATATTAAATTAAAAAGTTTTTTTTTTAATAAACAGAACCAAATGCAGATAAGATTAGAAGGGAAGCAGAAAACAGGAAAAAATTTACATACAAAGATTCTGATAAAGGCCTCCTTTCTAAAATATATAGAGAATTGACTCAAATTTATAAGAATTTAAGCCATTCTATAATTGATAAATGGTCATGAACAAATGATTTTCAGAGGAAGAAATTGAAATCATTTCCAATCATCTAAAAAATGCTCTAAATCACTATTGATCAGAGAAATTCAAATTAAGACAACTCTGAGGTACCACCACACACCTCTCAGATTGGCTAAGATGACAGAAAAAGGTAATGATAAATGTTGGAGGGGGTGTGGGACACTAATGAATTGCAGGTAAAGTTGTGAATTGATCCAATTATTCTGGGGAACAATTTGGAACTATGCCCAAAGGGTATCAAACTGCACATACCCTTTGATCCAGCAGTGTTTCTACTGGGCCTATATCCCAAAGAGATCATAAAGGAAGGAAAGGGACCCACATGGGCAAGAATGTTTGTGGCAGCCCTTTTTGTAGTGGCTAGCAACTGGAAATTGAATGGATGCCCATCAGTGGGAGAATGGCTGAATAAGTTATGGTATATGAATGTTATGGAATATTATTGTTCTGTAAGAAAAGACCAGCAGGATGATTTCAGAGAGGCCTGGAGAGACCTGTATGAACTGATGCTGAGCAAAATGAGCAGAACCAGGAGATCATTGTACATGGCAACCAGAAGACTATATAATGATCAATTATGATGTACATGGCTCTCTTCAACAATGAGATGATTCAAACAAGTTCCAGTTTTTCAGTGATGAAGAAAGACATATACACCCAGAGAGAAGCCTGTGGGATCTGAATGTGGAGCACAGCATAGCATTTTCACTCTTTCTGTTGTTTGCTTGCATTTTGTTTTCTTTCTCAATTTTTTTCCTTCTTAATCCAATTTTTCTTATGCAGTAAAATAACTGTGTAAATATGTATGCATATATTGGATTTAACATATATTTTAACTACTTGCCATCTAGGGGAGGGAGTAAGGGGAAGGAGGGGAAAATTTGAAACAGAAGGTTTTTGCAAGGGTCAGTGCTGAAAAATTTTAAAATGCATATGTTTTGTAAAAAAAAAGCTTTAATAAAATTAAAAAAAATAAATCCATATGCTTGGATACTTGAACCTTTGTTTCCTCAGCTATTGTATTTATCACCCACTCCACCCTGAAACCATTTCCTTCATCATTCTTACAGTACAATAGTATTCCATCATTTTCACATGCTTATTCTCATTTAGCCATTACCCAATTGATGAGTACTATCTTTCCTTTTCTCCAATTTCCAAATCTTTGCCACTACTAAAAGAGCTATAAATATTTTTGTAAATCTTCAGAGTTTGTTTTACCTGGGATTATTTTACCTTTAATTTACCTTCTTATTAATTTCCTTTGTTCCTTTCTTCTTTCCTTCTTATTTCTCTGTTGAGTGAAATGTATTATATACTCTATTGTGTGTAAATATTCTTCCTTTTTTAAGCAATTCAGATGAAAATGATGTTCAGATGTTGTCTATTTTCCCTGCCTACCCCTTCCTCATTTATATAAATTTCCACTTGTACACCCAAATTATGTGAGATAATTATCCTTAAATTTTTCCACTTTGCCCACCAGTATATTCTTCTTCCCCTCTCTTTCCATTCTTCTTTTAAGATCATCAAGGCATAATATCAGAAATCTATTTAGCTTCTCTCTGCAGCTATTGAAGATAGAATTCAGAGGGGACACAGGCATTATCTTCCCATATTAGAATATATGGAGTTTATACTTAATCCCTTTGGATAACTAATTCATGTTTACATTTTTGTGTTATTTTTGGCTCCTGTGAACACTTCAGATGTTTTACTCAACTCTGATCTTTTTTTATCAGGAATTCTTAGATGGCCTCTATTTCATTAAAGTTTCATTCTCCCTCCACCACGTATTCTGTTTTTCTCAGTAAAATATTATCTATCTTTTGCTTTTAGAGCAGAATCTAAGCTGCAGCTTAGCATGAAGCTTGAACAGGAATAGCCAGGGCAGAAATCCCAGACCAAAGGGAAGATTGCACTTCTACTACTTTGAACCAGCTAAACATTCTATCTGGCTGATAGTAGCTGAATCTAGCAATGCTTTACTGAAATTCCAAACAGGGTAATCCTGCTACTCAGAGCCAAACCCAGATCAGGAACTTGTGGAGTTCAGATCAAGGAAGTAGTGGTAAGATTGTCCTGGATCTGTCAACTTTGGAAGTCAGTCAGTAATGTACATTTATTATGCACCTATTATGCCAAGTACTGAGGTGAAAGTTAGTCACTGGAAGCTTGCAGGTCCCCAGACCCTGTGATCCTAGAATAATGTAACACTCAATATCCCAAGAAAACAGCAGGAGAACCAGCATAAATATTTCAACCAGAAATGTTTTGACTTTAACATCAATTTGGAACCCAGGAAGAATGCTGGAAGAATGAATAAACAAGAAAAGAATTTCACCATAAAAAGCTTTTATGGTGACAAGGATGCTCAAGACACAAACCAAGATGAGAATGAGTCCAAAATATCTGCAAACAAATCCTCAAGGGAAAACACAGTCTGGACAAAAGTTCAGCTAGGCTTTCTGGAAGCAATGAAACAAGAAAAGAAAAAAAAACTAGAGGGAAAAATTAAAAGAAATAAGAACTTTGCAAAAAAGAATTGAAAAGGGTATTAAAAGCTTGGTGTAAAAGGTAAAAAAAAATCTTTCCTAGCAAAAACAAACAAACAAACAAACAACAACAACAAAAAACAACTATCTGAAAATTAGAAGGGATATGATAGAAGCTAATGATTCCATGAGATCATAAAAATATTAAAACATAATTGCTCCTCATCCTGGAATCCCATCCTTAAGTTCAGGGCCCTTCCTTAGTTTGCCTTGGCTTTATTTCCCAGAATTGGATAGTGAATGACAGACCTGCCAAATAGCACTTGTTCCTATGTCCTACACAGGTTTAGACTCTCCTGTACTGAAATATATATAGGACATCCTCTTGCCTACTTGCTTTGCTTGTCCCTATGCTGGAATTCTCCACCCCAGGATCTTTGGCTAATTCTCATTCCCAGTGTTCACAGACCACTCAATCTGTCTTCCTATGCCAATCAAAGCTGAAAAAATGGCTCAGTGCAATTTCTTTTCTTGGATTTTCCAATCAGGATTTAGGCAGGTGTGTTTTCTAGATCTATTTGATCTCTTTAAAGCAGATTTTTTTTTTTTGGTGGGGAGAGAGAAATGGGAAGTTTACTATATAATTTCCTGCTACACTGCCATCTTGGCCTTCCCAACCCATTCTAAAACCTTAGAGACCAGTTTCTGATCTTAAATCTTCAACTGAAATTGCTCCCTCCAAAATCAGCAAAGATTTCTTGTCAAATCAAATGGCTTTTTCTCAATCCTCATTCTTCTAGCTCTCTTGACTGCTTTTGAAAGTGGTTCATTCTCTCTCCTGAACATTTTCTTCTCTCTAGGTTTTTGTGACTGAGGTTTCTTTTTTTTTTTTGTTTGTTTGTTTGTTTTTCTTCTTACTTGTACTATTGTTCCTTCTCAGTTTCTCTGCCCCTGCCTCATTTTAAAACATAAAACTCAGGATTCTTTTTATTGCCTTAAGTTTGTTTTTATTTTTTTGAAAATGAGCATTGAGTATTTCAACATCAATTAACAAACATCTATTAAGCACTTACTGTACACAGCACTGTGCTAGTACATAGTGTTGTCACATCACATATCTTGGTAATAAATTAAATTAGTGGTTAATTAATTCAGTGTATTTATGAAATGAAATTTTACAAAAAGTCAAAATGCACTTTTCACTGGGATAGAAAAATAAGATTCAGGCAAATCTACCTACACAAGTTAAAATTAGCTTTTGTAAATTTGATTGGGTTAAATACTCTATAAATCACACTACTTGTCCTTTTCTACCCACCACTATTAATTTTATGGGTAGAAATTTTTTTTTTAATTTTAATTTTTTTTCTTATTAAAGCTTTTTATTTGCATAACATATGTATGGGTAGTTCCCCAGCACTGATCTTTACAAAGCTTTCCATTACAAATTTTACCCCCAGTACCCTCCCCTCCCCTAGAGGGCAGGAAGTCCACTACATGTTAATAATGTCATAATAGTTGACAAGTTGTGCAAGAAAAATCCTATCTACAAGAAAAAAAAGAAAATCAGAGAAAGGAAACAATGCAAGCAAACCTCAATAGAGAGCATGAAAATGTTATGTAGTGGTCCATATTTCATATCCCTCTCTCTGAGTGTATATGGTCTTCTTCAGTGAATAATTGGAACTGGTTTGAGACAATTCTTTGTTGCAGAGAGCAATGTCCATCAGGTGGAAAATTTTTAAAAATTAAAAAAAGAATGGAAAAAAGTAAGTATGGGGTTAATTAAAACTTCATTCCAACAAGAAGGAATAGCAATTTACACACAATAGATTTGTGGTTTCATGTATAATCATCTTTTTTCTATTCTGTTATGGAAATACTTGTTTTATTTTTAAATTCAGAATAAAATTAAATAAAGACTCTAAGATTCTATATTAATGAAGACATTAATTCTGCCCACATAAGGAAGACTTTAAGACTATCCAAAAAGCTGGAAGCTCATTCTACTGGGAGGATCCTTTAGGGGCTTACCAGAAATTTTGTTGAGTTTTCCAAAAGATGAGTAGTAGATACCTTGCCTCTTGCCTAAATAGGAAGGTTTTCTGCATTAGCCTCTCTTTATGTGCATTAACTTTATTTTTTTTTAAATTTAAATTAAATAAATGCAACTCTTTTAAACACATTTCCCTTTTTGTCATATTGTGTAAAAAAATTCAGATCAAAAGGGGAAAAAACATGAAAAAGAAAAAAAACAAACAAAAAGATGAAAATACTATGCTTCAATCCATATTCAGTCTCTACAATTCTCTCTCTGGATGTGTATGACATTTTCAATCTCAAGTTTATTTGAATTGCCTTGAATCATTGCATTGTTGAGAAGAGCCAATGCATCATAGTAATTTGTTACATAATCTTGTCATTGTATACAATGTTCTCTTGGTTCTTCTCACTTCAGTCAGCAACAGTTGTTGATGTACAACTGTTGTACTGTTGTACAAAATAGTAAGTCTTTACAGGATTTTCTGAAATCAGCCTGCTCATCATTTCTTATAGAACAATTATATTCCATTACATTCATATACCATAACTTATTCAGCCATCTGATGGGCATCCATTCAATTTCCAGTTCCTTTCCACTACAAAAAGGGCTGCTACAAACATTTTTCATGCCTTAACTCTAAATGACTAATCCTATGTCACCTAGTAAGCTCCTTAGGGCTTGTGGCCTCTGAAGTATCTATCTAGATCCAAAAAGCCCAGCCAAAGTAGCTCATAGACCAAACCCTTTATATCTTCCTTTCCTAATCCCATATTTTTATTTCACCTAGAGATTCCAAAGGAGTTCACCTAGAAGCAGAATTAAAAGATAACCCCTAACTCTCCACCAATAAGCATCATGGAACCCCTGAAAATAATTAATTAATTTCAGAGTTGGGATTTTTCCTATGCAAAAGAGGAAGCTGAGAAACCATATTTGTTGCAACAGCCATGTCACCAACTCCATTCTAGATTTGTACATGATGTGGCAAATAATGTGTATTTCTTTCCTTCCTTCCTCTAGGCAGCTTTTTACAAATCTATCTAACAAATCTTTTTTTTTTAAATATTAAAATCTTTTGAGCTTTCATTTTCTCTTTTCCCCCTTTCTGGTTTGAATGCTAGACTACCATATAATTATTCATTGGGATTGGCAATTGCTACCAAATGTAGGAATTGAAAGAAAGCAGGTCATGCCTCCTCATTTTAAAATTCCTTGAACTCATACAGAGAGCTTCTCATTCCAACTTTTGTTGTGAGTGTTTCTAATTCCACCTGCCACTTATGAACTATATGATTGGGGACACTCCACTTAGCCTAGACATTGTCTCTCCATATAAATAAGGGGTTTAGAAGAGATGAGCTTTTTTGTGACCAGATTTTGTATGACTTTATTATGATCAAGCTGAGATAGATAAACTAGTTCTCCATCTTCATAGAAAGATCCACACCAGGGGGTGGAGCCATGGTGGCAGAGATCAGACAGGAGTCTCTGCAACCTCCTCTAACCTCCCCTCAAACCAACAACATATGAAGCCTCTAGACTGATTTTGAAGCAAAAAAATCCACAATACCTGGAGAACAACACAATACTCTGGAAGAAACTCAAAACAGGTCTGTTTTAATTGGGCAGGGGGGGTGGTCTGCTGAACCCAGACTGCAGCGCAGGGAGACCAGGGCAGGGAGCTGGAGCAGGGAGCTGGAACAGGAATCAGAACAGGAGTGGGAGCGTTGTGCTTTTCACCCACCTGGGAGTCTTCTGCGGGCCTCTTGGACCAATCTGTCCTGATTGTGGGCAGGTGGTTTGGAGGGTCTGCCTTTTGAGGGGGATAGATTGTGAACCACTGAACCCCTGATGAGCATCGGACCTAGCTGCCATTACACAGCACCTTAAAGCAATCAATCAATCAACAGGACTGATCAGCACCAGAAATAATTCAATCAGCGGAGCTGCCCAGTACCTGAAATAATTTAATCAGCAGAACTGCCCCAGGGTCAACTAAAGCAGAACTGCCCAGCACCTGATATAATTCAATCAGCAGAACTGCCCAGTCCTGAAATAACTCAATCAGCAGAAC
>JAJPUD010002478.1:45408-73706 GCA_023553655.1 Myrmecobius fasciatus | reverse complement strand
TATGATTCAAGGTCATGTGGAATTGATCCTCTACCTGTCACTAAAATTCTACAAAGGTATCTTTGAGGAAGATGAACAGGCTATGTCCAGTGAGAATCATTTGTTCTGGTGCCATCAACTGAGCAGCTCTCCCAGAATGCCAAGATGCAAACTGCAAGATAGAGGAATGCTGTTTGTTATAGTTTCCCCCACCCAGCATCGCTCAACAGGGCCTCCCTTTCCACTCTCCATCAAAAAAGACAAAACTGCCTCTTGGCCAGCTCAGTCTTGCTACTTCTCTATCTTTATTATTGGCCCTATGATGGAATGATTTAATTTAGTTTTCATAAAATGCCTTTACATTATACTACTGTTTTAGATAATTTGTACTGCACACTGTTATCTATGCTGGAAACTTTAATTTGATAAAACCCTTTGAAATGCTGTTTGTATGAAAGATGCAATACAGAAGAAAATTGTATTGTATTGATTTCTCTGGGTCTAATTAGCCTCTTGGTTCTGTTGAATCTTGGCTCTATCTATTTTTCTAATATATATATTTCCAAAAATCCATGGAATTTTTAATAATGTTTTATATTCACATGTTGCTTTTTTTGGCTGGATCATCAACATAACATTCTCATTCTATAGAACCATAGTCATGGTGACAAACACCTGGGACAGGAGAAATGTTTTTGGCCAGGAAGCGGAGTTTAGTTTCTGGAATCTAGGGACAATTGAATAAAAATGAGTTAAAATTATCTTCAATAATACAAACTCTCTGGGACCATGTTGATATGCTACAGAAATAGTGAGTTTGTTGAGACTGTATTGACACAGTGCCCAAACAACTGGTTTATTCAGTCAATTCACAGGCAAATTCAATTAGATTTCTGTTCTATAGATTAAACAACTAATTAATTGAATTTTTTCAGGCTCCTAGCAGTTTGTATAGAGGTTAGAAGGAGACTCAAATTGAGGGTTGAAGGGGTTAAAATAGTAGGAAGATAATTCTACAGCATTTCTTTCAATCTTCCAAATCTCAAATATAATGTTAATGAGGTTATAGAAATTTAGAGTTGTAAGGATGTTTAGATGTCATATAGTTAAATGCTCTCATTTTTTAATTAAACTGGAGCCTAGAGAGCAAAAATCCCTTTTTCATTTTAAAAATTGTTTTCTTTTTCTTTTCTTATTTTCCAACTATTTAAAGCCTAAAATGTATTAATTTATTCTTAACTTTCTAATTAATTTCTTCATATCTGCTATTTTATTGAGCTTTACCACAACCTTAGGAGGTAAATGTTCTAAGCATGATTATTCTTATTTTTCTATTTATAGGTGAGAATTCTAAGGATAAGATTGGTCACATGACTTGCCTCAGGTCATATACCTGGCAAGTATAAGAGATGAAATTTGAACTTAAAACTCCCAAGTTTTGATCATTTTACAGATTGAGATTAAGTCCTCTTCTCATGATTGCAATCTATGTAATCATAGGCAATAAGGATTAAATTCAAGGTTTAAATCCAGCTCTCCTATTTCTAAGTCCAAGGCTTTTCCCAATACATGACATAAAAATCATCTAGCATTCTATGAACACAGATAGTGGTGATGGAGATCTTGGGGAGACTTGGCATCTAATTCCCTCATTTTGTGGGACTCAGCTCCTTTTCTCCCAGCATGTTGTCTTGTACAAGGATGAGTTTATGGAAGTACAGATGACAACAGTTATTTGGGACTTCTTGACTGTAAGCTATTAGCCAGCAAGTTCCCCCATGCAAACTCTTTAGACTGGTCTTCAAGGTTCTTTACAACCTGACCTAAATTGATTTACTAAGGTTTCTAATCCTTCATTACCCTATGAGCTGGCATGAATGCTCAGTTATTTTCAGGCTTGTCTATTTATTGTTCCTAGGTCCTTTTTCCCTTCCCTAACCCCACCCTAATTTCACATTCTTCTACTTTAGCTTTGTTAGCATAAGCTCTTTATTCATTTTAATAACACCTACTCCTAGTTTGGATTTTGCCTGTTCTAGGAAACTGTCTTGGCTATGCTATTTCTACTTATTTATTTATTTTTTTATACTTAGAAATAATGGCATGTGAAGATAAATTCAAATCATGGAGGTCATCATCTATCTATTGTGAAGATTGTTCTCCATCCTTTCTCAAGTTTTTAGCAGCAGGCTCACTATTTTCTTTTTCTCTTCAACTCCCTAACCTTATATTAGTAGACTTTAAAATCCATGTTGATGCTTCTTCAAACTCCCTATCTTTCCAATTCTTTAATCTCATTAAATCCCATGACTTACTCTTTTATACCACTTCAGTTACTTAAAGGGATAGCATGTCCTCTTTCTTACCATTACACATGAGTAGTCTACTGCCCTAGTTAAAAGCTCTGGCATTTTTCTACTTGACTATAACTATTTTTCCCTTATAGGGTATTCAGGGAAGACTAGCACCTCTGGTGTGAGGACTTACTGAGCCCTTTTCAGGGCTGCTCATCCATATTTGGTGTTCTTCTCTTATCTGTGGTTACAAGGAGTGGTCACATGTTCAGTTTGGCAGATGGTCTAAACCAGGTTGAAGGTAACTAACAGGTCTCAGCCCCCATCAGTGAGTCAGGGAGATGTCTACTCCAAGCACGTGAAGACTTCCCCCTGCAGAATGGGTAGATGAGAACGATTTATTCCAATGGTTTAGAGCTTAGCCAAACATCAAAGGCACCAAGGTCATCCCCTGTATCCTGGACCATCACCAGTCACTCTGACATTTGTTTAGCCACTGGACTTTGATGACTGGAAGAGAGCACGAAAGAGTGACTTTGTATGACCTTGACTCACTTAAATCTAATTCATGAATAAATCAAGACATCACCTCTTAATGTCATCAGTCCTCTTTGAAAATGAAAGATAAACAACAGCAATCTTCTCAATCTATTATTTGTTCTTACCATGACATTTATTCCCTGTACCCCTCATATTTTCTTAGACATGTCCTTGATGTGATCTTTTCCTTTCTCCCATTCCAATTTCAGTCCTAGAGCTACTCATTTCTACCCTACAATGCCATCAGCTCTCATATCCTTTGATCCTCTGTCCTAATTCCAATCAGAACATACTATGTCAAGTTCCAGCTGTTGATTCCTTCAACCACCTGCCTCTTATGCATGTGTTGCTGAATAGACTTGGAGAAAATCACTCAATAATGCATCCTAGGAACACTCTGACTTTATATTACTTCAGGCTTCATCTCTTGAATCTTCATGTCCTGAATTTAGAATTTTCCATCATCAGGTGGCTTCACCATTGGACTAATTTCTGCTGAAATTCTTCCATTACATAAAGCCTTCAGAATTGTGACCACACCATTGATCAGCCAATCAGCTATTCCCATATTGACCCAGTCTAAGAGGTTCACACTTCATAAAGAAATCATGTTTTGTGGATTGTTCTATTTATTTAATTTTAAATAACAGTTTTTATATTCAAAATATATGCAAAAATAGGTTTTAACATTCACACTTGCAAAATCTCATGTGCCAAACTTTTCTCCCTCCCTTCCTCTTCCCCCTCCCCTAGACAGCAAGTAATCCAATATATGTTAGACATGTGCAATTCTTCTATACATATTTATACAACTATTATACTGCACAAGAAAAATTAGATCAAAAAGGAAAAAAAATGAGAAAAAAAAACAAGCAAACAATAATGAAAAAGGTGAAATTACTATGTTATGATCCCCATTTAGTCCCCATGGTCCTCCTTCTGGTTGCAGATAGCTCTCTTCATCACAAGTCTATTGGAATTGGCCTGAATCACCTCATTGTTGAAAAGAGCCACATCCATCAGAGTTAATCATCACACAATCTTGTTGTTGCTGTGTACAGTGTTCTTTTGGTTCTACTCACTTCACTTAGCATTGAACTATTGTATTTACACATTGAATACAAGCCTTTACATTGAAAATATTTTATCAATATAGACATTAATTGAGGTAGTATTAGTTGAGGAACTACATTCTTACACATAAGTTATCTCATTTGATCACAATTGAACATAAGGAAAAATTTATACTTCTTAGCAATTAGAGACTTCTCATACTGGAATGTGAAACATTGGAGGGAAGGATGTTCTGGTGGTAGCTAGATTCTATGACCCATGGGGAACCTTTTGACTTCTAACGTCTTCCTTTTCTTATCATTCTTACTTTATTTTTGAATTTATATTGCAAGCAATAAATATCTGTCTTATATTTCTTTGTATCTGCCTTGACACATACTTCTTTCCTTGCATAGCAATTGAGCCAATGCAGGCAGTAACTTAAATTGTTTTGGTGACTTCTGGTGATGTTGTCAATCACAGAAGCCCTTTTTCTAGATTTCAATATCCTGATGTCCTTTGGAAAACCTAATTGTTCTTCATGGAATGTTAACATCCATTTAATTTGTTTTAGCATCATACTGTAGCTCTGCCTTATACAACCTCAATTTGTAGCTATATTAATTTTATTTTACTTCTGATCAGCAAAACTCTCCATTACAAATGGAGGTTAGCAGGCAGCTTCACCCCTAGTTTGAGGCTTTCTTATTATTGCTTCTTCAATTTTGGAAAAGCACATTGACATAACAAGTAGAGCCATTATTTCAGTTTTACTCTTGTCCAGTTTTGGTCAATTATGTAAGACTTTTAGTGGATCTAAAAATCCACATTTGTAGGTTCAGATTCATATGTGCCCTACTATCTATTCTTGCTAAGGCAAAAGTATATGAATGCATATATGAATGTGTATGTTTATATGGATAAATAATTGATAGACAAGTCTGTAGATTTATAATTAATAAATCCATAAATGTACATGTATATATAGTTATCTATATTCATCAATTTTGAATCTATTGAATTAGCTATTGATCTGTTATTTATCCATTTATGTATCAGGATCTCTCTCTTTCTCTGTGTCTTCCTCCTACCTTCCTTCTTTGTCTCTCTGTCATTCTGTCTTTGAGTCTCTGTTTATTTATGTTACCTTGGCCTTTACTTTACTTGTGTTCTCACTTTTTTCTTCCTCTTGTCCTGTGTCATTTCTATCTGGATTAATGATATCCAATAATAGTGTGCTCCTTAAGCCTTGCTTTAACTATTTGGATTTCTAACTATCTAGTTCTGACCTCAAATGATACATGAGTATTCCTAGTTGTCTCTATCCTGATCTGGTGCCTGACTTTCATTTCTTAATGATAATAGCTGACATTATGATTCTTCTATCACCCTCAGATCTTGTAGGAGAGTAAAAAAAAGATAGCCCCTTTATCTTTAGTTTGGGCATTTCCAGCAATTTAACAAGTTAAGGAAGTCCTTTTTTCCTCCTGAGAAGGCTTCCTAAGTGGAGCATCTTTGGACAGACAAATTATGGAACTCCTTCTCAGACTTGTGCATGACTCATGTCATACCAAATTTATCCTATTTTCCCCTGAAAAAAAATTACAGCTTAATACAACTTTTTATGCATGTGAGCCTGTGATAAAAGTTCTAATCTTCTCCAAGCATGAAAAATTTTTAATGCAGCTTGGGAAAATACCCTAACATCCTTGATTTTCCTGGGGTGCTCCTTGTCTCTTGCCAATGTAAAGCTTATCTCTTAAAGGCAGAGGATGCCAGAATGACACTTTTCAGCCCAATAAATAGAGAAGGTTCCCTCCCCAGTCCCTGCAGCTTTCTTGCAGTATTTCAGAACAGCAGCCATGTGCTGAGAGGAGAGCTTTATTGATTTGGATGGTTGTTCCCTTGCTGTCCTTAGCCAGTTTGTGTTTTATGCAATTTATCAAGAGATGTTCAGTTTTCCAAGGACACCCAGAGAAGAGAAAATAATACATTTGTAAAGATCCTACTAGGGGGGAACTATATTTCATGGTTGATGACATCAAAGCTTTAAGTAGGAATTTTTGTACCTGGGCCAAGAAGCACAAAATATTCCTGGGGATAGTGATATAAATACTATCCTCAGTTGTATTTCAGTAACAGACAGACAATATGGTATAGTAACATAAGTCTATCACTGTGAGGCCAGTATGGAAAAATTAGAATGGGTCAGAAGAAGAGTCCATTTTATTCTGCTGTTTCATGGGCTAAAACCCCAATCATTCCACCCTGGTTATAGCTCTGGGTGGTATCTACTTCCCAGTTTAATCACTAAATTCAAAGGAGAAATTTGTTTGAGAACATCATTTTATTAAGGCTTTCAAATTGGGCTGTATATCAGGTGGTTACAAAGGTAGGGCCAGCAGGAAATTCATTTAACCATTCCCGTCTTCACCCCTTCCCCTGCTACCTATTAGCAAGATGGCCTTATATTTCTGAGCCTTCAGAATCTGAAGTCTCTGATAGATTCATGATGGTATAGAATCAAGGGTGGGGGATCATCTACATTTTGCCTTGATGGTAGAAAAAAATAGAAGAAGCAAAGTTTATTTTCTATTGGAACATTAGATAGTCTTTGGCCTATGGTATTGGGTAAAAGAAGACAGTAATACTAAAAATACTAAAAGGAAGATAGTAATACTAAAAAATTTGATACCCCTTAATTTACTAATTAGTAAATTAGTAAAAAAAATGAAACAGAAGAGAGTAGTAGGAAGTACAGAAAAGAACAGAGATCAACAGAGAAGTTTTGGAACTACTATGTCAAACTGGAATTTCATATATATATATTATTTTTTAAAGGTGTAAAGAGTTGAAAAAAATCTACACATAAGAGAAATTTAATTTCTTATACAATTCTTTTTTTGTGTTTTTCTTATATATTTAAATGTACATGTTTGTTTATGTAAAGTTCACCAAAAAAAACCTAAATTTGCAAAACATATAACACATAAAAACAGTGGGTCCGATCTGAGAATTTGTGGTGTTTCAAATTTAGTAACTAAACTATACAATGAAGACTTCACTGGAAGGAAAATTACTCAGAAGCCTTTTGCATTTTTTTATTTGTGGTAGGAGTGTAATACTTATATCTATCATTTATATAATCAGTTAAGGTTTAGAAATCACTGTCCTTACCACAATCCTGGAAGATAGGATCATTATTATCCTCATTTTACAAAGGAGGAAACTAAGAATGATAGATTAAATGACTTGCCCAACATCACACAATTTGTAAGTATCTAAGGCAGGATTTAAATCCAGGTTTTCCTTGTTTCTAGTTCAATACTCTATTCATTATGTCACCTAGCCACTCCAGCTATGTAGTATTACCTCTCAGATTTATGCAAAAGTCTATTCCACACTGGGATTGGATCTGTAGGGAGTCAACAGTTGATATTTGGAAGAGGAACAGTTATGTTCAGATTTGTACCAACACTGCCTTTTCCAAATACCCACTCTCATCTATATGGGAAAGAGGGGGGCATATAGTTTATACTATTGAATTTTAGTTTTAGTTTTTGAATTGTTCTATAGAGCTTATCCATAAATATATCTATCTGGTCCAGATAATGAAAATAAATTAGGTCTAGAGTAGAACAGGAGAAGAATGGGTTTGGATTGCCTGTGGACATCAAGGCTCTTTTACTGGTATCAAGTTTTCCATAAAAATAAAATCCCATCTTTGGAATACTAACATTTTACTGGTGTTTCTATATGGTAATGAGACATGAAATATAGCTACCTCCATAGAACTAAAAAGAAAATGGAAAGCCACATGATAAGGATGAGCAAACTCTAATAGATACCCAAGGGGGGGGAATAATGAAAGAATAGTATATAATTATATAAAGTTCAATTTAATCTTAATTACTTGCATTAATGGAGATGGAAAATATCAAGAAAAATCCAAAATGCCAGGTGAGCACAAAAAAGTTTTTTGAACTTGAAAACGTAGCATATTATTTTTTTGTGAGAAAGAATGGGAATGGAATATGATATCCAGAAATTTATAAGAAGAGAAAGAGGGGCTGTCCAGATGGCAAAAATGAAGAAAAATGGGTTGGACTACCAAAAGACATTCTAGTTTTTTTTTCCCTAAATGTTCATTTTAATTCCTAAACCATTAAACATGATAGTCAAACACATTGTTCAACAACAAACAAGACTGTTGTATTTTATTTAGTGCTCAGTTTTGTAGATGAGGTAAGAGGGAAAAGGTTTTATTATTCTGAGACAAAACATTTGATTTAGCCAAGCTGGATCTCAGGGTAAAGTTGAGAAGGAAAGCAAAGGGAAGGAATGAGAGTTAGGCTTTTATAAGCCTGGCAAAAAGTGTATAAAAATATCTAGAAGTTATCCCTTTTAAGGTCTATTAAGAAACAGTAAACCAAAAGCAGAATGTTATAGGTAAGTAAAATTCCCTGTTTCAGGTATAGTTTCATGATTTTCTCACTGTACTTCAAAAATTTGCCCTTTAAAGGAGGAGAGCACAGCTGAACTGGACAGCTGAGTTCTCCAATTACACATACATAAGTGACCTAGATATGTTACCATAACAACCTATCGATGTTTACTTGTGAGATCTCCTACCCTTCCATGGCTAGACAAGTGTGGGGTGATCCTGTTGTTGCAATCCTTATCATAATAATTCCCATCACCACCACCACTACCACACCACTGTCATCATTATCATCATCATTCTTTCTTACAAATGAGAAAATTGAGAGCTGAAGGGATTTTCCCTAGGTTATACAGTGAGTTATTGGTAAAGCTGAGATTAGAATCCAGGTGTTCTAAATTTTAATCTTCTGAATTTATGTAATGATCTTCTTGTTACTATATCTAGAGATGTTGCTTCCGTAACAACTCCTTCAGCTTTTAGTGTCTTAATTCAGAGGACAATGGGAGAACATCGTAGCTCCTGAATTGGGGCCAGCCCTCATTTTGGAGTTGTAATTAGGTTCATTCAGAAAGGGATTGTAGCCAGTGGAGTTTAAAGTAGGCTACAGATTGTGAGAGTTTCTGTTTGATGATCCAAAAAAGTAAAATATTTTTCAAAAAATGAACAAAGCAGCTGCCACCCTTGACCAGATTTCAAAAGATTCCTCATATTGCCAGCACTTATAATTTTCTTTATTTGTGTTCAATTTCATTTCCTTTACTTTCTCTTTAGCCTTTCTAGTTTGATATACTTCCAAGCAATGAAGGCAATAGTATCTTTTTTCACATTGTCCTCTTTGGATACTAAAAACCAAGTCTGGTCTACTCTGGGATAAAGGTATGCTAGGGACTCTCCAAAGTCACCCTGTTGGTAATAGTACGTGACTTATCCCTTTTCTGTTACTGGTGACTAAGCAATTATCTCCAATCTTAGACTAGTTCTGTGACCCAGGAGGGAATCTTTGCCCACTGCAATAGGAAGAAGGGTATGAGAGAAGCATCCAATGTTGACTTTATTCCTTAGAGCTCAACCTCAAGATAGTTGAATGACCTTGGAGCACAGGGAGTTAGGAACTAAGTGAATTTACCATGTAGATTCAGTTTTTGATACTCAGCACTTTCTCAGCTTCCTTAGTTTTCTCTCCCCTGATGACTAGAGGCTTGGAAGGTAGAATAGTCAGTTCCTCCCAAAGCCTTTTTTAATAGGGAACTCTGAATTTTCATAACTTTCTACCAACTCTACTTGGTGTAAACTCCTCAGAGCATTATGCTCCTTAGTGAATATCCTTTGTAGTGTCCCCCTTCTCCCTGCCTTTCCCCTGCTTTTCAGCCTCCTTTTATGCTCTTTTCCCATTAGATTGTAAGCTCCTTGAGGACAGAGATTATATTTACTTTTTTTTATTCTTATCCTCAATGCTTAGCATGATGTCTGGCTTATAGCAGATATTAATGTTGATTGAATTGAATTAAATTCTTACTTATTCGTGAAATTTCTAATTAACTGAAATTACTGAAACTCATTGTTTGTATCAAGCTAATTGCACCTTTAAATATCATATGTCCTTGATTTTCCCACAAATATAATCTTTACCTAGGCATGCAGGCAGATACTACTGGTCAGAGATTAGAGCAGTATTTTTGGTATTCTCCACTTTGAAATGTAAGTTTGAGGTAAAAATTATCTCTCTCCCTCACATACATATAGCATCTTCTACCTTCTGAAAGCCAATAATTTAATTCAATTTACAAACATTTTAATATTGCTTAGACACTGTTTTCACTGTTGAATGTGATATGGCCCCTAATGGTCTCTTTTAAGAACTTTAGAATTGATTTTGTGACGGTGGGACACACTGGCACGGGACTGCCCAGTATGGCGTGCCCTCATCAGAGAAGATGCTGTGCTGTATAAGCAAAGCAGAATTGAATTAGCTCAGAAGAAATGAGATGAACAAAGATAACGTACCCTAAATATCCATAGGGACTATTTATGGTCAACTTGTGGCAGAACATTCTGAACCTATATTGATCTGATCAGTCACATTTGGACGCAACTAATTTGACTCTAACATAATGATATTATCTTGATCATCTTTGAAAATGAAGGACAAGAACCAACCAACCAACCAAGTCTCTTCGTTCAAGGAACTTCCATTCCACTGAAGAGGAAGGGGAAATCTGACAGATACAGAAACAAGTATCAGCCAATGTAGAATATGATAAAGGCAAAGGAGAGATCTGGGGGGAAAGGGAGGTATGGAAATTTCCTAATAAGATGATGGGGAATTGATTTTTTTTTTCATAGGCAGATCATTTCATTTGGGGACAGCACTAATTGTAAGGAAGTAATTTAATGGAGGAAGGAAAGATACTCATATAACAATCCCAGTGACTACAGTATAGGAGTTTATCAAGTGATCATCCTTCGTCCTTCCCAACTTTCCTGGTGTTTTGGGAAAGGCAACAGAGTTTTTAAAATCCACATTGTACAGTCCGGAGATAAGGAGAAATTCAAATAAAACAAGAGTGTCTGCCAGAAAACTAAGTGCTAAGTGTGTGTGTGGGGGATATGGATACCAGAGAGTTATATTCATGCTGATTGGATAGAAGAGGTGTGGAAGAAGTATTCACTTCTTCAGTGAAAATTGGAGAGGGACAAAATAGGTAGACAAAAGCAAGGTGATAAAAGCTATTTGTTTATCAGGGGTCTCAGGGGGAAAAAAAGGTACTGGGCTGGGCCCAGGGATACAATATTCTAAGAGCCAGGTTGGCACTTTGTTTGGGAACATGGGAGATTTGAGAAGGAAATGGATGGAAATGTATATCTTTACTTTTGGCACCTTGCTGTGGAAGAGCAGCAGAGGTGATCTACCATCCCTGAAAATTTGACTAGGTGCTGGGACACTAGGGCATAGAATCAGTCTAGAACTAAGGCTTTAGAGGATTAATGACTTGAGCAGAACCAAGATAACATTGTACACAGTATCAAGATTGTGTGATGATCCTGTGATGGATTTGGCTGTTCTCAGCAATGCAATGTTTCAAGGAAATTCCAATAGACTTGTAATGGAAAGTGGCATCTACATCCAAAGAAAGGACTATGGAGACTGAATATGGATCAAAGCATAGTATTTTCACCTTTTTTGTGGTTGTATGTTTGCTTGTTATTTTTCTTTTTTCTCATGCTTTTCCCACTTTTGATCTGATTTTTTTTTGCTCAGAATGAAGAATATGGAAATATATTTAGAAGAATTGCCTATGTTTAACCTATATTAGATTGCTTGTTGTCTTGGGGAGAGGGAAAGGGAAAGGAAAGGGAGAAAAATTTGGAAGACAAGAGTTTGCGAAGGTGAATGCTCAAAACTATCTTTGCATGTATTTGGAAAATAAAATAACACTTGCCCAAGATCACACAGATTTCCAGTGGCAGAATTTGAATCTAGATCTAGCATTCTTTCCCCAAATCCAAGTTTCCTTTCTCCAGGAAGCTCAGTGTATGCTTTTATCAGCATGGGATTTACCTCACAAGCCCTTTACAGTTTTTGGATTTTGATCTTTTTATCTGCTAGAAAATTTTCCAATATAGATTTAAAAATGCAGTTTATCCTACCCCAAAGAAAACATAATGTCTAAAGAACGTCATGGGGATGGAAGGAGGGAGAATGGATATGATCTCCCTGCTGTCTGCAGCAAGCAAAGCTCCTTTGGATTGTTGGATAATCATCTTTACATGTTAAACTGGAATTGATAGTTTGAAAATTTCCCAAAGAAAGGTGACTAAGATGTCGAGACATTGCAAAACTATGTCATACCAGCTTTAGGACTAGACATGTGTGGGCCCTGAGAAAGATTTGAAAATTGAGCTGTCTTACATTTGAAAGCTAAGCCTTGTTATATCATCCTCGTACTGCCCAAGCCTCTGCTGGAGGTGGCTTGCTACAGGGCTTGACTCATCACAAAATAAATGCCTACATATTGTGAAAAGTAGAATTTTCTGTCAGTGAAAAATAATGCATTTCTAAAAGGTAGCATTAAAAAAATGTCTTGTGTCATGGGCAGCTGCCTACTTCACTTACCCCCTTCATTCTGAATATAAGGAATGGATAAAGGAAATGGGAATGTTTCACTTGGGGAAGAGAGAACTGGTAGGAGATATGAAAGCTACTTACAAATATTTGTAGAAATGTCAACTGGAAGTAGTAGATTAATTCTATGGGGTTTCAGATAAAAAGTGTTCATTGAATTTTGGTAGCACATTATGGTATAGAATATATTTTTCTTATCCCTGTCTCATAGAGGAGAAAATGAAGGTTCATAAAGGTCAAGAGCTTTTTTTTTTTTTTTTTTTTTAAGGTCACACAGCTAGTGAATATCAGAGCTAGGACTCAAAGGCAGATCTCATACCAAGGCCACTTCCTTTCCCTTCAATATTTTGTGTCAGGTCAAAGAACAAGGGCCACTGGTTGGAAATTTAGGGGAGATGGATTTTGGCTCATAAGGAATAATTTATTAACAATGAAAAGTATCCAGCAATGGAACAGAATTTTCTGGGAGGCATTAAAATCTGTAGTATTGAAACAAAAGTTGAATGAGCCTCTGAATTAACTGTCTTAAATATCCTGTATATATTTAACTTATTTTTTGTTTCTACTTAGGTGTTTTGTTTCCCCTAATGAAATACAAACTCCTCAACATCAAAGACAGACTTCTGTCTGTTCCCTATCCTCTCCAGATGGGACCTGGAACATACTAAGCATTTAATAAGTACTTTATTAATTGATTGTTTGATCTATCAAAAATAATATAGAAAAAAGCTTCTTAAACTGTGGATGTGGGGGTCATGAAAAATTTGGCAACAGTAAAAGGTATCAAATATTCTACCAAAATTTAATTCTTTATGTAAAAATAGATAAGCACCTCTACCTCATTAGTATGTACATTTATTTCCATCTTTAATAAATGGTAAAATTATATGTATATCAAAAATTGTTTTAAAATACATTTCTTTATGTTTTATTATCAGTAAATGTTTGATTTGTATACCTGTTTTATATACCTATATACCTGAGGTCATATAATTTTTTTTTTTTTTTTTTTGCAAAAAGGGGTTTGAAATGGGAAAAGTTTAAGAAGCTTTGTTTTAAAAATTAGTCCTGGATGACATAAGGGGCTGTATTCAAACTGGATGTTCCATGAAGTCTTTTCTAACTGTATGATTCCATGATCTTTTGGCTCCCTCGATACCTGAGGAGGAAGGTACGGGGTAGGGAAATTTCTTTTCTAGAGGAATTCCCTACTAACAGTTTTAACTCTGAAAAATAGTTTTAAAAGGCTAAAGAGATAACAGTGGTCAAAAGCAAAAGTTTTCTTTATTTAATTGGAGGAGGAAAACTAGACATGCTGGGGCCCCTTCTTATAAGAGACCCACTTTGTGAAGGCAAATCTCAATACATGGACTAGTGGCTTTTGCAGTAAACTGTAGCTCAGACAATGAAGATAGCAAAAATGAGATAGATTTAATTTATAACAGGACTTCATGACCAGAACATGGATACTGCAGGTGCTTGTCCAAGTTCAAAAACTACCTGGTATTGGTACAAAACAATTCTAAGATTTTGCTGGGGCTAAGTTCATCCAGAGGGTGGGTACAAAAGATTGTTATGGCAATTTCATGGCACAGATTGCTAGCTAGGCCTTAGTTCTGAAAAACAGGGTGTTTCCTAATAGTAAAAAGAAAGGGGTGGTCTTGGCATGGATGCTGACAATAGCTAATACTTAGTATTTTGAGGTTTTCAAGGCATTGTACAAGTATCTCATTTGATCCTTACAACAATCTTGGGCAATAAGTGCTATTATTATTCCTATTTTACAAATGAGGAAACTGAGGCAGAATGAGATTAAGTGGTTTATCTAGAGCCACATAGTAAGTTTCTGAGGAAGGATTCACATCTGGAATTTACCTGCTTCAAGTCCACTGCTTTATCTATTATGCTACCCATTTTTACCCCTTCTCATCTCTGTGGGATCACTTTTCAATGCTGTGGGATCTAACTCTCCTCTTTATAATCTGTTGCTCCTATCAAATTCTTTTGCTATTTTCTCAGCATTTCAAAGCAAAGAAGAAAAAAAATTCTGTGGTTTGCAAGTTTTTGAGTCTTCCCACCTGCATAGCAAGTCTTCTTTTCTTTGTATTGTCTCCTCTGCACTTGTACCCATTCTCCCATGAATGAAGAATAATTCAATGGGCATAACTGTGGGAAGCCAAACAAAACAAAACAAAACAAAAACAATCATACTGTAAGTTTCCAAGAACTGCTGGAATTGAAAGCTTATCACTCTCTGTCAGAAGCACTACTGCTCAGTAGATGTTTTATAATACATTGTTTTTATCATGTATTATTTATTTGTTTATAATGGTATGTAGGAAAGATATTGGGTTTTGAAATCAAAGAACCTGAATTCAGATCTCACTTCTAGGTAGTGATATTGCATATCAGATGAGTCACATATCCTTTGGGGTCCTCACTTTCCTTATCAGTAAAATTAGAATGTTGGAACAAATATCATTTCTAGTGTCCTCTAGATACTATTACACTATGAGCTTATGATTCGGACAAGTGCAAACCTGTAACGCTCAGGGAGAAACTGAGGCAGTATCACACATTGGAGATTAGTTAATATTTTATTGATGTTAATTGAGAATTTAGAATCCATAGCTATGGATCAGGACTGTTCGGACTCTTGTCTCAAAGCACGCAGTCCATTGAGAGTTTAGACTGGCAAACATTAGCCAGCCGACTGGATCTCAAGTAGATACAGCAATTAGTAAATTTGGTTACAGGATTCTTATAGCACTCAGGGGAACAAAGAGCTCATGGAGCAGAAGGAGGGGTTGAGCACTGGGGGAGATTGGAGTTCCAGGAAAGGATTATCAATTCAGTTTTGACAGGTTGGGGGTATGGAGGAAGAGATCATAAATTCTGAGAAGCTAGGAAAGGAACTAGAAGACAGTAAGTCTGAAGCCAAAAGATAAGGGGTATGTCTAGATGGACCATCTGGAGGTTTTAAAACTCTTTGTAATGCTAGCCCAATTATTCCTGATGGTCAGGAAGTGGGGGGGGGGTTGCTATCAAGGCAAAACAATTAAGGGAAACTGAAACAGAGCAATTGAGGGAAGCTGAGACAAGGAACTGTGGCACAACAAGCCCTAGTAGGTTTATTTGTTTCTGTGAGAAAGTTGGCATGTTGTTGTTATCATGTGAGATTGTCAGGTTTACTCTTCGATTCATTATAGCTGGTGCTATTGATAGCATGCTGGATGATCAGGAAGATCTGAGTTCAAATACTACCTCAAATACTGATAAACTCTATAAGCCTGGACAGATTACTTAACCTCTGTCTAGATTAACTCATTTGTAAAATAGGGAAAATAATAACACCTACCTCACCAGGTTGCTATAATTTTTTTTATTATTACTAGTTATTTTAAAATATTATTATTTATTATTATTATTAATATTTATTTTTAAATTATTCCACCACTTTCTTAATTTCATGGGTAAATTCATTTTATTTATATCATGCATATAATTTTTATGCTTGTTTTCCTCTCCTTTGCTTTAGAAGAAAAATAAGAGAATGAAATTAGCTCTATGTATCTACAGTTGATCACTTAGAATAATTTTATTCCTGTCTTCTCACTTTTCTCCTAAGTCTAATGCAAATCACATTTTTTTTTGTAGCTATAGATTGTTTAGAGCTATCTGTCTCAATTATACTGTTGTCAAATTTTACTCATCATCCTTTTCTTATCTACTCTTCCACTTAATTTATTATATTTCTATCATTAAAGTGTTATATAGGTATGCAACTATTATTTATTTATCTATCTCTTTAAACTTTCCTTTCCTTGGCTTCTATAAGAGCAAGATTCATGCAATCCTCAGTTCCCCAGTATCTGAATAATCTTCTGTGGTACTCACCTTTAAGAAATGCTAAATTCTTCCTTCCTTTTCCCCTAGGATCTTCTTTTTACAGCTCTCTCTCTCTCTCTCTCTCTCTCTAATACTTTATTCTATTTCTTGTACTTGGTTCCCTCATTGAATCTTGGAGGTGGTGAAATTCTGAAAGGACAATAGTTTTTTCTCTTTTCATGCTGTAAATACTTGATTATAGTCTAGCTCTTTCAGATTACTCAAATTTTTTAACTTAAGAAGTTTCCTTAAGTTTCTGCTAGTTTTCAAAGATGCCTTGGAACTCTAGTTTTCTCAGCAGAAATATTTGAAGTAATTTTGTTAAAATCTATTTTCCCCCTTTGTAGAATGATTCTCAATTTGTTCCTGGGTATTCAATAATTTTCCTTTGCTTTTTGAAATAATCTATTCCATTCTTTTCTGTTCTTTCTTATAGCTGATACATAGTCTTGTGATATCAGGACCAGATTCCTTTTTCTTTATTATAACTATTTACCAATATTTTCTTTAACCAAGGAACTCTTAAGCTTGACAGTTATGCTTATGAGTATGTTTTGTATCAAGTTCATTTCAGTTAATGATCTTTGGATTCTATCAATCTAAACTGCCTTTTGATTCAATTTTTCTGTGTAATTTTATTTTGTCATTTCCTAAACTACTGTAGTAAGGTTTTTTATTTAATCATGCTCTTCTGATGATTTAAGATTTTCTCTCCACACCTTGTTTTCCAAGTCAATTGTTTCTGATAGAAGAAATATCACACTTTCTTTAGTTTTGGTCTAAGTTTTACTCAAGAATTCTTAACTTGGGATCCATGGAAAAATTTCAAGGGATATTGTATGAGAAAAAAAAAATCTTTATTTTCATTAGCCTCTACCAGAGTTCTAGGATTTTTTATCAATAATGAATTTAAAAACAAACAAACCCAAGACATTATTCTGAGGTGTCCATTAACCTTCATCAGTCTGCCAAAGGGGCCCGTGACACACACAAAAAGTTAAGAAGCCCTGCTCTATTATTTTTTATTTCAATCTTCCTTGAATTTTAGGGTTCCATTTCTTCCATTCTGTTTTTGTACATTGTCCATGGTTTTGCTAAAGTTCCTTAGCTTCTATTTTAATTTATCTCTTGCATTCTTTAATATTTCCTTCCATTCTTCTAGGTTTTAAAACGATGCTAGAATCCTTGGCCATTCCATTGTTCTTTCTGGTAATTTAATCATAGTTATTTTAGAATTAAGTTTACCTTAGAATTTCTTTTCCCATGAAATTTCTTCAATATATTAGTCGTTTTTCATTGCTTAATCACCTTCTCTGTTATTATTCATTTCCCCCTATTTTCTGAGCGTTTAACTTTTGAAATTCTTCCTATTTAGAGGCTGAATCACTGTTGATTGTTGTTGAGGGGAAACTATTAAGGTGACTGATGCCCTGGGCAATTGTCTGCCCCACCTGCAGTTATTTCTGGCAGGCCCCCTCCCCTTCCCCTACCCCTCCTCCCCAAGAAGGAATAGTAGAATGTAGATGTCATTGCTGCTTTAAATATATATATATATGTATATATATATATATATATTCCATGTGTATTTTAGCTTTTTATTTTTTGCTGACTTTGTGGGGCACATTTCCTAATGTTTTGGGGTTCATGGTGGAATTTAGTCAAAACTGTTTAGTCTTCAATATTGACGTAAGTCCTGGGACATGGCTTCTCCACAGGCATTGGTGAATGTATAGTAGCTTCATATCCTTGGTTATTAATACTGAATGGGACTGATTGGATGAAGTTTTCTCAAGAAATCTATGAGATAGAGCACCAGCCCTGAAGTCAGGAGGAGCTGAGTTCAAATCCAGCCTCAGAGACTTAACATTTCCTAACTATGTGACCCTGGTCAAGTCACTTAATGCCAATTGCTTCAGGAAAAAAAAAAAAAAAAAGAAAAAAAAAGAAATCTATGAGACTAAGCCTAAGTCACGTGATCTCTATTCGCAGAAGTCTTCAGAGCCAGAAAATGAGATCTCAGGAAGTCACATGATCTAGAGGTCTCTAAATGTCAGACCCTAAGTCAGTGACAGAAAGTTACAGGAAGTGATGTATCCCACAGGAAGCAGACAACATTGGTGACCATTGGTCAGTGATGGCTATTTCATTTTAGTCTAGCCAATGAAAGGGTTTGGATCTTTTGCTACTTAAATCCTTTCCTGTTTCTGGTTTGTTAGGTCCACAAGCACTTATTGGGAGCTGAAATGCTTCCTGGGTGTACTTGGGACTAAATAAATGCTTTCTCTTTGTCCCTGAAGATGTCTCTAATTGGTTAATTTGGGAAAGGGGCTCTAGCACCCATCCCACACAGTACTGAACATTGGGTCCAAGAAGAACTCTCCTTCCTGATACTCTTTCCTTGTGGCTCCCTCATCACAGCAGTGTCACGCTGTCCCTGAGGGTACTCGATTTATGAGCCATGAAATAGGAAGGAAAGAAAAAAAGCATTTATTTAGTACCTACTGGGTATAAAGCACTGTGGTAATGCTTTACAAATACTATCTCATTTGATTTTCACAACAACCTGGGGAGGTAAGTGCTATCATTATCCCCATTTTATAGTTTGGAAAACTGTCACAGATGGAGATCGAGTAACTTACCCAGGCTCACATAGCTGGTAAATGGCTGGGACCATCTTTGTACTCGAGTCTTCCTGACTCAGGTCAACGAGTTATCCACTGTGATAACTAGCTCCTTTTAGGAATAAAAGCCATTAAGAACGATAAGGATATTTCTCCTCTATTCATTCCCATGCTCCTTTCTCCATCCCTACCTTTTAATTATATAAAACTAGGAAAAGATTTATATTTTATCTTATTTGTGTTACACTCTGAATGCAATCTGTTAAAGCCTGTGAAACTTCTCAAAATAATACTAATATATACAAAATACATAGGATTATAGAGAAAACCAATTATTTTGAAATTTAAAAAATGAATTTTCCCATTCAAGTTTATAGACTCCCTGAAATCTATTAAATGACCCCAGATTTAGAAGCTCTAATTCACAAGAAATTTAAATTTTCTAGAAAGGTTTGCCAGTCCTTGGTCTTTCATTGTCAGTATGCTAAGTTTTATTGGGGGAATTCCTGTGACTCAATGTTGCTGTTTATGCTTTCTTTCTGTTAGTTTTCCCTAGGGTAGAGTAGTCAAGTTTAATGAATAGAGATTTCCAGGAAAAAAACCCCCAACAAAATAAAACAGGTTTCTAATTTCTGCCCCTCCTCATCCTGCTCTCCTACACTCCATTTTCTTCCAGAATATATCTGCCAAAGGAGGAACTGATGAACTTAACTTTCTTCCTTTCCACCTCCTCCTCCCTCTCTTGTTCTTTCCCTATCTTTACAATTTAGATTTCCACTTAGAAAGTGTGGGAAGGCAAGAGTGAATGAGCTTTACAGAGAAGATTCTGTAAACTCCCATGATGCCAGGCCACAAGACTTACAAACCTTATAGGTGCATCAAGTTGGGACTGGCAAATCCACTTCTTCCCAATCCTATTGTATACTTAAAGAAAGAGTCCTTAATGTAGGGTCCATGTTCTTAATTTTTTTTTTTTTGTTAACTTAGTTTCAATATAAATGCTTTCCCTGGTAATCCTGAATAATTTCCTTCAGGAATTTAAAAACCTTATTTTGAGAGGAGGTTTCATCTGCTGGCCAAAGATGTCACAAAAAAAAATGATGAGGCAATCTATCTTTATTGTTAAAAAATTCCAAGTTAGTCCACGTCTATCAATTCCAAGACTTCTCCTGGAATTTCTAAGTGGGAGGAAAATATGTTTATTATCTTCCAGGGTTGATGCTTATATTCACAGTGATACAGAAGAAGCATTTGAAATCACAAATTCTCTGTAATGCTTTCTTCTATTTCTCCCAAGGAAGGTGGTTATGAATAGCATTGATCTGGTTCTATAGAGGATAGACCCAAAGGACAAGAATAAAAAAGCAAGAGCATCCAGGAAATCTGTGTTATTTGGCCTGGAGCATCTAGCTCTGGATTCCTCTTCTGTGTTTCTGTCAGTTGTAGGAAGATGAGTATTTCCCAGTTTAGGAACCCTAGGATAGGAAAACTTACTTTCTCCCCAGGTTCACTTGGGGAATTAATATAGCTCAGATGAAAAAGTGAGTATATTTCTGCACAAAATAAAGTAATGAAGAGGCTGTGTAGTGTGATGGAAAAAACACTGGATTTAGAAACAGGGTACCTGAATTCAGGGATAGCGAGGTGGCAAAGTAGATAAAGTGCCAGGCTTGAAGTCAGGAAAACTCATCTTCCTGAGTTCATGCAACCTCAGATACTTACTAGCTGTGTGACTCTGGGCAAGTCACTTATTCCTGCTTACTTCAGTTTCCTCATCTGTAAAATGAGCTGGAGAAGGAAATGACAAACTGGTCCAGTATGTTTGCCAAGAAAACTCTGAACAGTCATGAAGGGTCAGAAATGACTAAAGTGATCAAACCTAAATATGACCACTTGAATTCAAATGTCAGCTTTGACACTCAGTTTCTGTGTAACCCTAAACAAATAAGTTTTGAGGGATTTCATTTTCTTATCTGTAAAATGGAAGGATTAGATGATAGACCAAGTCCCTCCTAACTTGAGATCCTGAGAATATCTAATGGTAAGCCAGACAAGGCAAACCATGAGGAATCAGAAATTTGCTTGACTAATCATTTATTAAGTGCCTGTTCTATAGCAGACATTCTAAAAGGTGCTTGTGATACAATAACAAAAGTGAATATAGGACCTACATTTAAGGATCCACTATCACTTTGCTATCTACTCCAGCCCATATCTGAACCCAAATTCTCCCCTCTCCGTGGCATAAATGAGAAGTGGTCATCCAGTCACAGAATGCAAAGACTTTCAAGGAGGGACAATCAGTCACTTCCCAAGCATATAACTGACTTTTGAATAATTCTAGTTATTCAGATTTTTTTCTTCTAAACTGGTCTCTCTATAACTTCCTCGTGTAATACCTGGGAGGCCTTCTTCACACATAAGTCTCTATGAAAGGTTGTCCTGGGCTTGAGGTCTGTTGTGGATGTGGATCATCATCTACTCCAAATTGCTGCTCAAGATTCCTTTCTTTTTTTTCTTCCTGTACCATTCATGTTTGTTCAAAGCAAAAGACATTAAATTTGATCAGTATAGCAAACCTAGTTATGTCATGAATGAAAAACCTCAAGAGACAGATTTTCTGTGTAATTAATAATCAATTTATTAATTGGGCTTGTTAAAAATCAGTAAATTGATGGTCAATGGTTTCTCTTGGCAACCAAAAGCAAAAGACATGGAGAACCTGAAAACTTTAAATAAACCTTGAAAGGAAAACCACATGAAAATTGAAGATCAACCCTGATTGGTGGATTTAATGAGGAAGCAAACTAGAATGTGACTTAATTGTCTTAGTTGCCTCCAGCAATCTGGACAGGGGAATCCATCTCCATCCATACCACTGTGGTGGGTTTTTTCCTTCATGAACTGGGTCATCCTAAACTCTAATGGAGGAGTGCAAGGGCAGGGGCTCATTTCTTCAGGGTAAGAACTAGTATAGATTGGATTCTGTTTATATTCTAAACACAAGTAAAGTCTCCTAGTTGGCTGGGGTCCCAGCTAAGACTACAGAGCATGTGCCCTGAGGATTAGGTGTAATCTCAATCAGTTATGTTTTTCCCAGCTGATCTTCCACAGGAACTGGGACCTCAATGAAGAAACAAGAGAAAAAGCCTGAATCCTAATTTAATAATTGGTTATTAATATAATATATGATAATATAATGGAAAAATAATTCAGTTAAAAGATCTTTACTTTTCTCCTTCCTTATACATAGGAGTTTACTCTTGCACAAGTTACCATACTTGACAGAGATACTCAGGTGACCAGGGAAGATGTACAATGGGCCACATGTATAAAGCCTTTTATTGGAGCCAGTTCACACACTGGAATGCACCACTTGCACAGCTCACATATGGCCAGGGTACATTCTTCCTTTTAAGCCCTAGAGATGGTGGTCATTGAGCAAATTTTTATTTTTTTTTCATTAAGTTGGGAGTCTTCTGTTCTTCCTGATATATCACTTCATGTTGGGAATCTCTGCTAGGTTCTTTCAGCTATTGGGCAACTTCATAATTGATACTGTTTTATTCTACCATACCTTGGTCTTAGGTTAGTGTAATAGTTAGTATACTTGCCCCCGGGTACCACCTTTAGTATTTTTGTGATTCTTCTCTTTGGTCAAATACTTTATCAAAATCTAAGAAAGCTGTATCTGTGTCCTGGTGACTTGAATTTAGCCAAGATCAACTAGGTTGTCCTGTTATAATGTTCATACTTGCCATGTTAGCTTTTTTCTGTCTATTCTAATCTAAAGATCATTGCTAATGAAAATAGATACAAAATCAGAACGGAGAAGTTGTACCTTCTTGGTGTCCTTTGTTATAATCATTGTTCCTTCTACTCCTCCAATCCCATAACAGTGTTATCCAATCTTGGAATCCTCTTTCTTCTCTTTTATAGCTACAGTCCTGTTGTATATTTGAGCCTCTCTAGGAATCCATGTCCCTACTTTCTCTTCCTTCTCCTTATCTTTCTTATACTTATCTCCACTGTCTTAATCTTAAGGGCTTCAGATATTCTTGTCTATGTCATGATTTTGTATGATTTTATTTTCTTCCTGGAACACCTAATTTTATTTCTATAGGATCATAGATTTGGAGCTAGATAATCCTAGAGGTTATTAATATATATATATATATATATATTTATTAATATACATATTTTATAAAAGAGAGAACTAAGGCATAGTGAGTAAGGTTAAAGGCATGACTCAGGATCACACAGCTAGGCATGTCATTTAATCTTTTTTTAAAAAAAAATCTAGGTTGGTAAATTTCTTGTATATTGGTTTCTTTAGACAACTCCCCTTTTTTCCCTCTTTAGATCTCTGTCTCTTTGTGTCTGAAAGTTTAGTCTTGAGAGTTTCTTCTCTTTCTTGGGCTAACTATTCTGTAGAATGTTGGTACATGATAATTTTATTATATATTTAAAATAAAGAGCAAGTGATACACAATAAAATTTGCAGTTTCATGTGCAATCATCTTTTTTATTATAGTGTTATAAAAATGCTTGTTTTAATCCACAAATTTAAAAAAAAGAAGGATATTGGTCCATGGAAACCTTCCTTTGCTCTCTCTGCATACTTTGAAAGTCAGTTGGTCTATTCTACCTTATTTTTCTATGATATTTTGAATTTTTAACTTTATGGCACAGAGATGGGAAATGTAATGAGTCCAAGTAAACCTTAGCAGTGCTCCCATATAAAAGAACCCCTCTCCAAAACAACACATGAATTTTGTAGTGAAGGGGCCCTATCAGGAATTTTGTTTTGGGAATATGAGACAAATAAATTTAAGTGGTAATTTCCCTAGTCTCCATTATTAAAGTTTTAACCTGGTCAAATACTCTCTAAAATGAACAGTTCTATACACACAATAACACAAGAAAAGAGGACCTTTCCCATTTTGTTCAGTCTATTCTTCTTTTAAATTATATAATAAATTCAATGTGTAACTTTCAAATTATTTGTACCAATGAAAGATGATATTTTGTAAGGGTAGAGCTGAGAGAAGGGGTTGGTCAATTATAGCAGATCTATTCATGGCATGATGGTAAATATTTAACAACCAACTCTCTGAAAAAAGAAATGAACACAGGAAATACTTTTAAGTTTACTCTGTATTGTTATTAACTTTTTCTCCATCATTTTCTTTCTTTTTTTTATTGAAGCTTTTTATTTGTATAACATATGTATGGGTAGTTCCCCAACGTTGATCTTTACAAAGCTTTCCATTACAAATTTTACACCCAGTCCCCTCCCCTCCCCTAGATGGCAGGAAGTCTACTACATGCTAATAATGTTGAAATGCTTGAGAAGTTATGCAAGAAAAATCCTATCTACAAGAAAAAAAAAGAATCAGAGAAAGGCAACACAATGCAAACAAATGTCAGTAGAGATCATGAAAATGTTACGTTGTGGTCCATATTTCATTTCCCTCTCTCTGGGTGTATATGGTTTTCTTCAGTGAACAATTGGAACTGGTTTGAGACAATTCTTTGTTGCAGAGAGCCATGTCCATCAGAATTGATCATCATGTAATACTGTTGTTGCTGTGTATGATGATCTCCTGGTTCTGCTCGTTTCACTCAGCATCAGTTCATGCAAGTCTCTCCAGGCCTCTCTGAAATCGTCCTGCTGGTCATTTCTTACAGAGCAATAATATTCCATAACATTCATATACCATAATTTATTCAGCCACTCTCCAATTGATGGGCATCCCTTCAGTTTCCAGTTTCTAGCCACCACAAAAAGGGCTGCCACAAACATTCTTGCACATGTGGGTCCCTTTCCCTCCTCTAAGATCTCTTTGGGATATAGGCCCAGTAGAAACACTGCTGGGTCAAAGGGTATGCACAGTTTGACAACTTTTTGGGTATAGTTCCAAGTTGCTCTCCAGAATGGTTGGATCCGTTCACAGTTCCACCAACAATGTATCAGTGTCCCAGTTTTCCCACATCCCCTCCAACATTCGTCGTTATCTTTTCCTGTCATTTTAGCCAATCTGACAGGTGTGTAGTGGTATCTCAGAGTTGTCTTAATTTGCATTTCTCTGATCAATAGTGATTTGGAGCAACTTTTCATATGACTACAGATGGTTTTAATTTCATCATCTGAAAATTGTCTGTTCATATCCCTTGACCACTTATCTATTGAAGAGTGGCTTGAATTCTTATATATATGAGACAATTCTCTATAAATTTTAGAAATGAGGCCTTTATCAGAACCATTAAATGTAAAGATGATTTCCCAATTTGATGCTTCCCTCCTAATCTTGTCTGCATTTGTTTTTTTTGTACAGAAACTTTTTAACTTAAAATAATCAAAATTATCCATCTGGTGTTCAATTAGGAGTTCCAGGTCTTCTTTGGACATAAATTTATTCCATCTCCACAGGTCTGAGAGATAAATTATATTATGTTCCTCTAACTTGCTTACAAAGTCCCTCTTTATATCTAGATCATGAACCCATTTAGATCTTATCTTGGTATGTGGTGTTAGGTATGGGTCAAGCCCTAATTTCTTCCACACTAGTTTCCAATTTTCCCAGCAGTTTTTGCCAAATAGTGAGTATTTATCCAAAAAGCTGGGGTCTTTGGGTTTATCGAATACTAGATTGTTAAGGTTATTGCCTAGATTGTCCTGATATCCTATCCTGTGCCACTGATCGACTGCTCTATTTCTTAGCCAGTACCAAACGGTTTTGATGACCGCTGCTTTATAATATAGTTTTAGATCTGGTACAGCAAGGCCACCTTCATCCGCCTTTTTTTTCATTAATCCCCTTGAAATCCTTGACCTTTTGTTCTTCCAAATGAACTTTGCTACTATTTTTTCTAGATCTGTAAAATAATTTCTTGGGAGTTTGATTGGCATGGCACTAAATAAGTAGATTAGTTTGGGTAGTATTGTCATTTTTATTATGTTCGCTCTGCCTACCCATGAGCACTTAATATTTTTCCAATTGATTAGGTCTGATTTTATTTGTGTGGAAAGTGTTTTGTAATTTAGTTCGTATAGTTTCTGACTTTTCCTTGGCAGATAGATTCCCAAATATTTTATCCTATCATCTGCTATTTGGAATGGAATTTCTTTTTGTATCTCCTGCTGCTGAACTTTGTTGGTAATATATAAGAATGCTGATGATTTATGTGGATTAATTTTGAATCCTGCAACTTTGCTAAAGTTGTGAATTGTTTCTAGTAGTTTTTTAGTTGAGTCTCTAGGGTTCTCTAAGTATACCATCATGTCATCTGCAAAGAGTGATAATTTGGTTTCTTCATTACCTACTCTGATTCCTTTTATCTCTTTTTCTTCTCTTATTGCTAAAGCTAACATTTCTAATACAATATTAAATAGTAATGGTGACAGTGGGCAGCCTTGTTTCACTCCTGATCTTATGGGGAATGGTTTTAGTTTGTCTCCATTACATATGATGCTTGCTGATGGTTTTAAATAGATGCTGCTGATCATTTTAAGGAAAAGCCCATTTATTCCTATACTCTCTAGTGTTTTTAATAAGAAAGGGTGTTGGATTTTGTCAAAGGCTTTTTCTGCATCTATTGAGATAATCATATGGTTTTTGTTAATTTGGTTATTAATATAATTAATTATGCTGATAGTTTTCCTAATATTGAACCAGCCCTGCATCCCTGGTATAAATCCTACTTGGTCATAGTGTACTATCCTGGGGATGACTTTCTGTAATCTCATTGCTAATATCTTATTTAAAATTTTTGCATCAATGTTCATTAGGGAAATTGGTCTATAGTTTTCTTTCTCAGTTTTTACCCTACCTGGTTTAGCTATCAGCACCATATCGGTCTCATAGAAGGATTCTGGCAGTATACCTTCTGTCCCTATTTTCTCAAATAGTTTGTGTAGTATTGGAATCAATTGTTCTTTGAATGTTTGGTAGAATTCACATGTAAATCCATCTGGCCCTGGAGATTTTTTCTTAGGGAGTTGGTTAATGGCTTGTTCTATTTCTTTTTCTAATATGGGACTATTTAAATAATTTATATCCTCTTCTGTTAACCTCGGCAATCTATATTTTTGTAGATATTCCTCCATTTCATTTAGATTATCAAACTTACTAGCATAAAGTTGGGCAAAGTAACTCCTAATTATTGCTCTGATTTCCTCTTCATTGGAGGAAAGTTCTCCCTTATCATTCTTGAGACTAACAATTTGGTTTTCCTCTCTCCTTTTTCTTATCAAATTAACTAAAGGCTTATCTATTTTGTTGGTTTTTTCATAGAACCAACTCTTAGTTTTATTTATTAACTCAATAGTTTTCTTGTTTTCGATTTTATTAATTTCTCCTTTTACTTTTAGAATTTCCAATTTGGTATTTAATCGAGGGTTTTTAATTTGTTCTTTTTCTAGTTTTTTTAATAATAAGCCCAATTCATTGATCTTTTCTTTCTCTATTTTATGCAAGTAAGCATCTAGAGATATAAAATTGCCCCTTATAACCGCTTTGGCCGTATCCCACAAATTTTGGTATGTTGTCTCCTTATTGTCATTCTCCTGGATGAAGTTATTGATTGTGTCTATGATTTGCTCTTTCACCCATTCATTCTTCAGGATTAGATTATTTAATTTCCAATTACCTTTTGGTTTATTTTCTCCTGGACTTATATTGCATGTGATTTTTATTGCATCATGATCTGAAAAGGATGCATTTACTATTTCTGCCTTTCTGCATTTGATTTTAAGGTTTTTATGCCCTAATATATGGTCAATTTTTGTATATGTTCCATGGACTGCTGAGAAAAAAGTAAACTCTCTACTGTCTCCATTCAACTTTCTCCATAGATCTATCATACCTAACTTTTCTAACAATTGGTTTATCTCCCTAGTTTCTTTCTTGTTTATTTTGTAGTTTGATTTATCTAATTCTGAGAGAGCAAGGTTGAGATCCCCCACTAGTATCGTTTGGCTGTCTATTTCTTCTTGCAACTCTCTTAATTTCTCCCCTAGGAATTTGTGTGCTATTGCACTTGGTGCATATATATTTAATATAGATATTGATACATTATCTATGGTACCCTTTAATAAAATATAGTTTCCTTCCTTATCTCTTTTGATTAGATCTATCTTGGCTTTTACTTGATCTGAGATAAGGATTGCTACCCCTGCTTTTTTTTGTTCACCTGAAGCATAATATTTTCTGCTCCAGCCGTTTACCTTCATTCTATATGTGTCACTATGTTTTAAATGTGTTTCTTGCAGACAACATATTGTGGGATTCTGGTTTTTAATCCAGTCTGCTATCCGCTCCCGCTTTATGGGAGAGTTCATCCCATTCACATTC